>JACDJE010000020.1:897188-959119 GCA_016647715.1 Pavo muticus
AAAAAAAAAAAAAAAAAAAAAAAAAAAAAAAAAAAAAAAAAAAAAGATCAGAAATAAATCTATATAAAAACCATTTTCACTGTGTGAGTTTCAAAGAGCATTTAGTTCAATTTACCTCACAACTGGGTAGCCTGCAGGATGGACAAATAGCGTATGGGTTTTATTTTATTTATAAATTCTTTAACAGCTACTTGTATACATCTGAAAAAATCTCCCTGAAAAGTGATTCTTATTTAACATAATCAGTGTTGGCAAGGAGGGAAGATCCTGCATGGTGACATTTTGTCAACACACATGACCACACATACAAACATACAGGGACACAGAGAAAGAGAAATACACACACGAAAGGCCAGATCTAGGCCACTTAATCCTTCCAAAGCTATTGCAATGGGACATGTTTTAAACCCTGCAATTTTAAACCCTGCAATTCGTTTTTAAATCAGTTCAAATCTGAGTGAAAAAATAATGATCTTACTTTCAGAGATGCTGACCACATGATTCTTGATGAACTCAGTGCCAGCTGTTGACACTCAGTATCCTCTCAAAAAATCAGCACAAAATACCAACCCACTGATTCCATGCATGAAGTGTTCATCTGGAGAAACACAGATACTACTTTTGATTCAGTTAGTTAATTTGAAAGATGATGTGATTTTGCCTTGCCACGTAGATGGGCTTTAAAAATAAAAATTAAAATTAAAAAAGACTTAATTTCACCCCAATTTTCAGTTATGACTATCTGTTTTTGAATAGATTTCTCTGAACAGGCTTCTCGGATATAGCTGAAACATATTTCCAGTGTTTGTTTATTTTTATAGTGTGAATTATTCAGTGACAAAGCAAAGGTTTCCGAAAGAAAAAAAGAAATTTGTCGTAGAAATTGTTCAGGTTTTAATTAAAAATCCATTTCTTGAGCCCTTAGCTCAATAAAACCTGAGTTAGAGAAAAAATAAATGGAGGGAAGCATACAGAAAAACCTCAACCAAAAAAAACCCTCCAAACCACACCAAAATGGCAGAGAGCACAAAAGGTTTACTCCTCAGGGAGTGAACCGCAAGAAATAAAAGCAGGTACTTAAAAGTGCCTGCTTTTATTAAATATATATAAAAGCAGGAGGGTGTGGGGGACACAGATCAGGAAAGGTATACTTGATCAGGAGACACAGAATAGATGACAAAAATAATAAAGTGTCTTTGTCAAGCTATCAGAGAGGAATTGCTGCTTTGGATGTTGGTATCACATCATAACTGAGAGAGCAAATTAAGAATGAGAATTAATTTCTCACTCTCTGTATCAAAACCAGTACAAATCAATCCTAATGGAAGAGAAATGAGCTGTGTAGGGAAGAGGAGTGAAGTCAAGGGAAAGGAGTAAGCTTCAAATCTCAGAGCATTTCATAGAGATTGCTCCTGGCTAGTTTCTTTTTTTTTCCCTTAGTACAAGAGGAAAAAACAGCTAACATGAACGGCAAGCAGATACACACTGACTAGAATAGTCATTTATCAGACACAAAGCAAGTTGTGAGCTAGCAATTAAGCTCATCCCACTAGCTTATATGTCTCATAACACTGGAAAATGAAACCCTTTTTCTTTGTTTTCCCTTCTCTAGCTTTGTTTACTCATTTGTCTTACACCTTGCTCAAGATTTTTTTCTTTGGCAATCACAAATATGCTTCCACAACTCCCCATTTCACAGCACCTGCTACAGACCATAAAGATATCTGGGCAACAAATTGACAAATCTGTCCATTCAGTGATCACTGCTTCTGCCTGGTGAGTTGGAGTAATAAATCATTTTAGCAGATGAATTTGTCATCCAATGCTGTTACAGTGTAAGAGCAGCAGAGGCAACAAGCCTCCAGGCAAAGGAGCAGCAGTGAAACCTAAATTAAAGCCTAAAAAGTAAAATTGCAACAATAAGGATGATGATATTAGACAAAAGCAAGTTACATGTGATCAGCTGTAGTCCCTAAACACGGTATGACTGCAGTTCAATTGACCCACATATTTTGTCGCATTCCAACCAGCTCCATCCATACATGGAATGAGCTAAAACCAAAGCTGATATGAGAGTGTAATGCATTTGCCCCCTCTTTCTGCCATTTTGTGGTCATTACTCGTTTCTATCTCTATGAGTTTAGTCACTGTGAAATACCACTGAGAGTCAGTCATGCCTGTGTTCACATATGTCAAGCAGCTGGGGGATGCTCTGTACCACAACTCTGGCAGGTGTGTCCAACAGTGGTTTGGCTTCACTTCCACTTCACAGCAGCCATGCAGTCCTCCAGCTGTTACAACCCAAGTGGAATTCCATACTGTGTTATATACTCTCTGTGTGTTCCACTTATGCAATGAGGTGATAAGAGCAGTTACAGATGACATTTCTCAAGCATGTGAGTTCCAGAAGAGGTCCTTGAAAAACTTTTCCCACTACTTCATTCTTTGTAGCACAGCAGCAGCCAGTAACCACCTCCTAATGAAAAAAGTAATCCCAAACATAATATGGTATGCAAATCCCAAAACAACAGAAGTTTCTCTAAACCCAAACTTCCAATGCAAAAACATACAGTGAGTTTGCTACAATTACTCAGCAAGTCGATCGACAAACCAGGAAAAGGGCAAACTTAATAGTACTAAGCCGACTTGTCCAAAATTATGAAGCCAGGAATACGGCGGGTTATGAGTGGTTGAATTTCATCTGGAAATGCCATGTTTATGGAATTGCCACATTTCGTACTGTCCTTCCTAGGGTTTTAACACTCCATCATACAAAAATAAAAAACTGTCAAAGCCTAAGACAGGAGGTAGATTCAATTTTTTTTGTTCTAGAAAACATCCTAAGTTTTCCCTTAGTCATCTCTAAGCTACAACTGAGCTTGGCATATACAAGAAAAGAAAAAACAAACAGTTTTTTTCTCTAGATATGCAACATGGCATCAAGTCTACAGAACAACCGTCTGGTGACCCATGTCTGACTTCAATCTGTGTGACAAGGCTCAGCTGTAAAAGCTGTTCCAGAGGTGTTGCAATGAGGAAGAGGCTACAAACACATCAGACAACTATCTGAATGTTAACAGTATGGAAACATCCCTGCAAATGCACTTGTCATCAGTACTGCCTACAGCTGTAGGACAAAATGAAAAAATGCATGGCAAACACACACAGAGGAAATAAAGAGCCAGTGGCCACATAGAAGTCTCCCAGGCAACATCAGTCCCTGCCTCTCAAGGATTGGGATACATGCTGATCTTACAGCAGTGATTTTTTCCCTTTGTGAACATGAGGTGAACAATGCGACCATCAGCCCAGGCAGGAGGATGTGTGATCATAGGATGTCACAGGAGACTAGCTGACAGGCCAGTTGGTTAGCCATCTGGATTACTTCTTGGTAGCTTCTGTAGGTAGTCTTCAAAGAGAAATAGAGCCAACTGCTCCAACTAAATTCCAGTTAAGTTTACTGGATTGGTCTTTACTGTCTTTACAAGTGAACTCAGAACAACCAACACGGGACTATCCAGGAGTATTGTACTCAATACAAGACTACCCACATGAAATGCACTACATAAGAGTGTGAATGTTCTTTTACTGGGAAGAGAGTTATATCTATATAGGTGATTTTCTGCTTTTTCTGAATTAAAGGTTTCATGGTAGAAAAAACTTGCAAAACAACACAAGCAACTCAGGCCTTACAGAAATTGCTTTCCTTGAAAAATTAGCTGTACAGCACATGACAAACATCATCTCTCTAATCCAGACTTACCACAGAAGAACAACAAACAAATCAAAAAGCTTTACTACCCAGATCTACCACAGATTAGCACAGGAATCTGCAAGAGGACTCAGACATGTAGGTATCACACATCATCTACACGGCTGCGGAGTTATTCTTGTTGATCTCAAGGAACCTAAGGTAATATGTTAAATAAAAAAACTCAATCACAGGTATGAGCCCAAAGGTCTGGCCCAGATTGCAACTTCTCTGAAGGAGCTTTATATACATATACATATCCAAACAAGTTTTAATCTGCTCACTGGTTAGTAATGCCAGTATGAACTGCCTTATCAAACTTCTTGCACAACTTCTGCAGGTAGATGAAGACTCATCTTTCAGTTCCCCAGCTTTTGATATCTGACTTTGCTAATTCTGACCTTCTGAATATGCTGCAATCATAGAAATGAGAGGAGTTCAGATAAGCCCTTAGCTTCTGTGAAAGAGCAATAAACTAATCTTTGCCCAGGTTTATTAAATGCTTTGAAACCCACAGAATTGGAAAACTATCTGATCTTATTGCTCAAGATTACAGCTCTGGCAACAAAGTTCTTGCTAAGCACTAAAATACATTATAACTCATTAACAGAGATGAGAAACACAGCTGTAAAAGAAATATGCAAACAGATCTGAATGTATATGGACTGCTTGGATACAAAAAAAAACCTAACAAAACAGAACAAAGACCCACTACAGTTTTCTACCCTCTTTCCATCACTGAAATGCACTGTAATATTTTCCACAAAGCATCCATCATATTCAAGCACTGAAGGCTATCACAAAAAAAATTTAAGGAAAATCACCAAAAGAACTACCAGGCTATATAAATGAGCAGTAGCATAATTTCTTCAAATGATTGCCCACTAATGATAGCTTTGAGGAGATAAAGCACTAAGACAGTGCCAGTTAACATGATAATATTTCCTCTACCTAGGCAACTGGAACAATCATAGCATTTATGATAATGACAATATAAACAACCTTATGTCCCTAGACTAAATATTCCCTATAGCTAGAAAAGATACTTTTATTCCACTTGCAGAAAGGCTGAAAACATATGCAAGGTACATCTGTGCTCTTGGTTTTACTCATCTAAAAAAATAATATGCAATATTTTACATGATATTGACAGATACCAGACCACATCACTGCATGATCATGTGATGATCAAACCGTGTTACCCTTTAGAATTCACAAGGCAAGACAGCTGTGAGCATCTCTGTCTTGCAGGAATCATATACACATAAAAGGTAATAACAGCTTTCATTTATTTACTTGTTTTTAAGTTTCTATCCATTTTTCTGTCAGAGAACTTTGAAAATGTAAATGAAGTAAATTGATAGACAGTTTGCTAAGTTTGTGAAACGACTGAGAGCAACATTCAATTTCAACAGAAAGCTGGAAGTGAGAAACCTGAAAATACTCTTCCCCTTCCAAACAACTCAATAAAACTTGAGTTATGTTAAAAAACTAGGCACAAAACTCAATTCTTCCTGCACAGATTACAAAAGAAAGAAAAGAAAGGAAGGAAGTTTCCCAGCTGGCTTAATGGAAACAACTGCTTCTACTACTAGCTGGAGATCAAGCTGTCTCATGGAGAGGAGAGTGGAATACAGAAATCTTATTTTAGCAAGAGAGGATCAGACAAGAAGTTATCTTGCAGGCCCCTCCCAATCTCATCTCCTGGATCCTTGAAAATTTGCTCTGTTTTCTTGACACCATCCAGTCAGATAAATATTTCCCTTTGTCTTCAAGTTTTATTGTCTTGGAGAAAAGTGGGGAGAGTTACATCTTCAAGTACATAAAGTGATGTTATAAAAAGAGCAGGAATTAATTATTCCCTTTAAGTAATGAGGACAGAAGAGAAAGTAATGAACTTAAGCAGCATCAGGGGAAATTTAGGTCAAATACAGTTACTGTGTTAATTTTCACACTGTAAGAAGAAAAGTTAGGCAATGAACCAACTGTCAAGGGAAGGTAGAGAGTCCTTCTCAGTAGTATACAGCCAAGGTTAGAAATGTCCCTAGAGGAAGACTGAGGACTAAATAAAACCATTCCTATTCCCTCAGTGGAAAAATGGACAAGAGGTTAAACTCAAGTCCTCTTTGAACATTAACAATTCTCTTTTTCTCTTTTGTTCTTTCTTTTTTATCAATACCTTCTCCTATTTCTTTTCATGTCATGTGAACTGTTCTTCATGGGACAGCAAAATGGAAAGACCAAAATAATATTTATTATAAAAAGTGTTCCTTGTCCAACGCTCCATGGACTTCTGTTATGTTGCGATTTCTAATACAAAAGACATCCAAAAATATACAGCATCTTCTCTTTGCCAATTCACATTCCAAGAGACAAACTCGAGACAAGATATTCTAGCATAATTCTTTGTTAAAATCACACATCATTTTCTTCCTCCTTCTTCATATAACTAAGAGGATATGCTATTCAGGCAACAAAAATATGAAAGCAAATTTTTTTAACTCAACTTGAATTTTTTGTTTTGGAAGGGAAATTCCAGTTATTTTCTTTCTTTTTTTACCTTTGTTATTATTGTATGTGAGAACAGCAAAGTAAACCAAACTGAAGCTGAATGAGAAGTCCACACTATTTACTTTAATTTGTACTGAAAGTTCTAAGCAGTTCTCATTTCTGTTAGTGCTTTTTGCTCAAGATTAAATTGAAAACAAGCAAACTAACTAAAAACCAGTGTTTAAGAGCAAAAGCACTAGAAATAACTCTCAAAAACAGGGTCCCTCTCAACTTTAGGCATTGCTCTTGCATCTATATTCCATCTGACTTTAACTTACAAAGTTCTGACAAAATAAAAGTAACATCCATGTCTTTTCTTAATTGTTTCCCATTTTATAAACGAAAAATGAAACATTTCTACACAAGATAAATAAAAGAAAAAATAGAATTTTTTGCAGATTCCTCCCAAATTATGTACATCTTTTCCCACACAATCACATAAAGAGGCTTTTTACAAATATATGCAAATGGAGATGAAGAGATACAAGTAAACAGCTTATTTTCTTTTGGACAAGAGCCACCAAGGGAAGAAAATGACCTCTAATCATTGTAATCATTGTTTGAATTTAGTATTCAAAACACCCTACTGGCATTTCTCAAGATGGCAAGCACATTTCAGCATTCTGCAGAATACAGAATAAAGGGGGCTTGCGCTGAATTTTCCAAATTTACTCTGGAACTATTAATCACACTAAAGTAAGGAATGATTCACTTCACCATAATGTGCATATCCTCTGATGTCAATTAGGGCCATGGCCATCTTGTTCACAATATATCCTCACTTTCACATAGGTTAACATTCAGGTTCCTCAGCCTACTTCTGCCCGTAAGATGGAATCAGGCAGTAACGGGAATCATTAAGATTTCTGATGGCAAAAAAATCAGTTTTCTCCAAGTTCCGAATGACTTTTGGACATCACATCTCTAAACCTAGTAAGCACAATCTGTGAGGAAATGATTTGACCTAGGGAGCTTACTACCTAGACAGTTGAATAAAGAAATAAGAGTGTGATGGCACGATTTAAAGAAATCAAGTCAGAGCAATGACAATGAGACAAGTAGTCCTCTCAGTTCTGTCCCTGCTGCCTTGGAGCAAACCAATGCACATAACAAAGGTGCTTATATCTTTCTTCCTTCCATCCTGTAATCTGCAGGTCTAAATGCTAAGAACATACTAAACATATTTCATTGGTTTATTCTACTGTATAACCTACAGTTATATAGTTGTAATCACAGCTATTTTGCTAGCAATTACTTTCTTTTCCCACTTTAGTTTACTATAAGTAAAGAGCAGCAAATGGGCAGAAATCCACTAACCAGGAGACACACTAACGCAGGCCACACTGAAACTATCCCTGTCACATTTGCACCAACATTGTTGTCAATATCATCAAGGTTAGGCTATCCATCGCTCCATTCACGATGACATTACGCACTCAGTTGGAGCTCGGACATACTTATGCAGATATAACTATCTTCCCTTTATTAGCACAAGATTACAAAGGCAGCTTAATGACTGAAATAGAATAGGATCCTGACACAGCAGCCTGTCTCATTCCTGGAGGTGAAGAGAAGCACAGGTTAAGAGATGAGGAAATGACTTGGAACACAACACTTCATTCATTCCATTATAATAATTTCCTTGTAGAATATATTACCTTCAGCAGGACCAACGCAAACAAAAAGTAAGTGCCAATACCAAACTCAGTGTGAACTCATCATCAAGCACTAGACAATGTACTGCCTAGTAAATGCCATAGAGTCATATACATGATTGGTACTCCACTCAAGGAAAGGCTATGTTACTAAATCTCACTTTTCCCTATGGATAGAAATTGTAAAAGTGGTGATATATTTTATGATCTGTGTGACAGTTCTCTTCTCCTATCCTGGTACTGTAAAAATCCATGTCCATATCTGGCAGAGCAAAGGAGCTATAAACACAAAGATTTCCATTAAGTCTGGGAAAATACTTGGAACTGTGTCCCCAGATCTCTAAATTGCATTTAAAAATCTAAGTCCAAATTCCTAAAAATTTTTAATGTGCTATTGTATTCCCACCAACTATTTTATTCCAGTAAGATTTTCCTTTCTTCTTACAGGTGTCCCCCAAACCAACTAATATTGTTACAACAAGGCACTGTGCGCAAACTTTCAGTGTTTTTGTTCAGTTTTATTTCCCTTAAGATGATTTCAATTTTACTTCAAGTAATTGTCAGTATTCATTATAATTTTCTAAAAATAAAACATCCCAGTTCATTTCAGCTAATTCCTTCAAATATTTCCCCCAAAGCATATTCTTTTAGCTTCAATATTGATAGGAGCTGCTATACAAAACTTGTAGTTAGTAATAAACAACTCACAGGTTGCAGGCTGTTTTTATTTGTCTTGTATTACAAAAAATAAGCTCCAGCAAGGCTTAATAGTCATATTCCAGAAACAACACAATTTAACTCTGTTTAGACTGCTTCGGATCTAAGACTTTAGATGCGTCCTCCCATCAATTTAATATGAAGTTAATTTCCTCTCTGCTCACAGATGTTCTCTCTGGAACTCACTCAACAATACGGTTGGACTGAACTGCTTTAAAAGTCTAAACATAGACTCATGCAGAAGAAAAATAATAAGGACTACTTTGGGGTTCTTTTTATTTGTCTGTTGCTGGAAGAGAAGTTTAAATTCTGGGGTTCTTTAAGTAAAGTTTTGTTCTGTAAAAGTACTAGATATCTGTCATAAAAGAAAAACAAAAGTATTATGCATAGTTATAGGAATCCTGTAGGTGGACAATTTCAGAAATTCAGTTTCTTCTTATGAAACTTGGGGAGGCACCGTGAGACTGACGGTCTAATCACAAACACTGACAGTTCCAAACTCAGCGAAAGGGCTCCCTCTGTCTCTCAGTTTATGAGGTTAGAAACAGAGGATATAAGTCAAAGAGCACTGGTAAAAAAAATCCCCACTGAGAGGAAAATTCTTCCAGTGTTCATATTGATACTAAAAAAGGCGAGCTTAATAAAATACAAATTAGCCACTCATAAATTCTGTATCGAAGGTTCTATGCATTTGAAAGATTAGAAAGCATGCATGCCAAGTGGCATCACATTATCCGTTCAGGTAAGCAATGTGGAAAAGGACAAAGTTTTGAATAAGGATAAAAAACTGGTAAATTTACAGTAAATCTAGGAAGGAGATAAGGATATAGGAAAGACAGGTGGAACGTAACCACAAATACAAGGAGATTCTCTAGGGAGGAAAAGAAGGAGCACAGAGAATTGAAAACCGCTGTAAGCTAGAGGATAGAGCAGAGAAGTACCAAAAAGAGAAATCCACACTGGCAGCAACAGATCTCCCTGTCAGTCACAAAGGAGAAACGCTGCCCTGCGAAAAGCCAATTTAGGCATCAGGTAGTGTCAGGAGTGTCGGGTGGGATCAAATCACCCAAGGGAGTTTGAAAATAAAGGTGAAGGGATGTGCAGGCTGGACTGTCCTCATCACAGTAATAAGAAGTGCTGTACTACCAGGAAAGAAATCCAAGTCTATTCCTATGCCAGTTACTGCTTTCTTAGAACAAAAGGGGAATGTGCAAAGGAAGAAGGAACTGCTGAAGCTCTGAAAAACAGAAATCAAGTCCTACATCTGGGGAAAATATAAATGGTAATCAGCAGTCTTGAAATTTTTAATCATTTCTGAGTACTTCCATGTGGAAACATGTTCCAAAGAAAAAGATTCCAAGGCCTAACCCTGCTCTGAAAAATTATTGTGTCTGAGAACGTTAGTATCTTCTTATAATTGTGTGAATTCATCTGTTCTACTTAAGTGGTTTATTGTTTTAATTTTAGAAAAATACCAAAAAATTATTCATGTGCTATCACAACTAGTGGCCACAGAGATGATTGTGACACCAAAAAAAAGATTAATTCATGCTGTCCAGAAGTGGAAGCTGAGTCAATGCTTTTGAAAACAAATCAATGAGTCATTTTTTTGCAAATATTCCTAGTGCGATTTGCACTCCAACTTTTGTTTCGAGATTCAGTGTGGTGCAATACACAAGATGAGCCCAGTTTGCACTGAGAGAACCAGACTGGGTGCCAGACATGATACAGAACACATAGGATGAGGCTAATCAGCCCTGGCAGGAGGAAGATGATTTGTTCCAAGGCAGGATGTTGTACTAACACTGCCAAACTTCTCCATTATTTGCTGCAACCCAGTAAAAGCTACATAAGCTTGGGTATCTCTGAAAGAAAGGCCCCTTAAGTCAAGATCAGGCATGAATTAAAGGCAAGCAAAGAACTAGTGTGCCCAAAGGAAATAATTTTCTATGAAGCTTTCAAAGGAGGCAGCAAGAATATATGCACATTTGAATTTGCAGCTTAATTCCTTCATATGGTATGCAGGAAAGTTGCCATTTGGAAATCTCACACTGAAGGCTTTTTTTCCAGTTATTGCAGAAGAATGATAACAACCCCTTTTAAACCAATGGAGCTATATAGCTGAAGATAGTCCTATATTTTATATATAATAATATGTATTATAGTTACATATATATTTCCAGATTTATGTCAACTATAGTTAAAATAATTGATTCAACATGATCTGTTTTAAGGCCCTCCTGTCTAAAAATTCTACACTGCAGATTCCACTCTGTTACTTTAATAGACTCTACAATACATCCTGTCTTCATCTCACATGATTTCTGTCATAAGTTTGTGTAAACAACGAAAACCCCACAACAAACAGTTGCAGTCATTTTCACTCAAGGAATTAAAAGTATTTAATACAAAACATATGGTTCATCAGCCTCAAACAAAAAAAGCTCAATTTTCAAACCAGAAATTACCATCAGTATTGTTCCACCTCTATTCAATACCACAATTAGCACAAGTTTTCTCATATGCAGTACTGTCATACAAAACAGTTTCCAACCTACTAAAATAGGAAGTCAAAATTTCTCAGCAGTTTCAAAACTTGTGACGTTAGAAGTTCAGATGCTGTTGGGTTTTTTGTGTGGTTTTTCTTTCTGTCCTGGATTTCTTGGTTCTGTCTAGCTTTGATTTTGGCTCCTGTTTTCTGATGACAATTTCTTGTATGGCAAACAAAATTCCTAGTGAAGAGATGTTTTTTCTTCAAGAGTGGAAAACAAGTTGTCTGCCTCACCTTCAGTAAGATAATAATAAATAAATAATAAATTTGGGCTATAAAGTAAAAGGAAGAAGAACTATCAAAAGGCATCTGGGATGTGAGCAATGATGATGAAACTTACTTTACCTCAGATTTAAAATTGTAGCTTTAAAATTCACAATTTGTTCTAAGAACAATATAAAATATTTAACGCGCACTTTGTGCTACCATCAGATCCAAAAAGAGCAAGAGAACACTCTAACAGACAACATAAACCCCATTAATATTTTTTCCCCTGATTTTAAAGACACATTTTGTATCACTCGGTGGATGGAGAAACAATGATGGAAAGTGCTGTCACTCTGCCAAAAGCACATACAGAAGAAGACAAGTGAGAGCAATTAAATTTCTGATCAGTATAATAATTTAACTGCAGATCTGGAGACTATAATCATCTGGAACTTTTGAGCGTTATAAAATATTACAAGGACTATGTTTCATAAAGTATCATACATGGCTTATCACTTGAAAGCACTTCACCTGGAGGTGTGTAGTGGCTTCCTATCACTCTGGAAGAGGTGTTATGTCTTTAACAGCAAAGACCACGAAAAAATAGAAGGGTTGCAAACCAGATAAAGAACTGTGTGTGCATTCATTCAGAGCAATAACGATACAATTCCCAAACATGGGGCCGTCATCGTCACAAGCTGCTTTTACCAGTGTTATGCCTCTGCTGCCAAGACACATGATATATCAGAAGAAAAAGTAATCTGATTTTTCAAGTAATCCCTCATCCCAGCCACATACAGAGCGTGCTAGATCTTGGCCTCCATGCTAGACATTAAATTTATAATTTATCATGATGTAGGTAAGGTAAAACTTCCCTTTGTTGTCACTATACAATGTCATACTCCCAACTACTTGGAAATTCAGCATATTATTCAAGAACACCCACTTAAGGCCAGTCCTTGAGAATTAAAAAGGACCTGTTTACTGACAGTCCTCTATGCTACAGATCTTTCTGCTTGCAAAACGGATAAGAAACTATTCTTTCAGCTGAGAGAGAAAAAGCACAGCTACTTGCTAATGCATCAGGTGCAGCTGCTTTATCACAGCCATTCTGAGGCAAATAATTTGGGGTGACATTCATCTCACTTCATTTTAGCAGTCTTAAAGTCAGGTGTGTAATCTAATCTACTCATTTAGTTCCACTTAAGTGTCAGTGAAGAAAAAAGAGGCCCCTCCAGCAGGGGAAGAGCCAGGCCCTCACTACATCCTAAAGCAGTTGGATGGATTGTCCTCCACTGGCAAAGGAGAGCTACTTCATCTGTTCAGGCATAACCTCTAAAATTGTTAGAGGTGAGCTAGTTGAATCTAGCTATCAGAAGTGCATTTTTGAAGGTATTTATACTCTATACCCTCATGACTGGGCCTTGCTGTTTGATCTGACAGGAACAAAGGAAATTGAGGGACCCAAATTTGTTTTCAAAGCTGGCTCTGTGCATTGACTGTCCACCAGCAAAACAAAGTGAATTTCTCTACCACTTTGCAGAGACACATGGGCAAGGATAAGACCACTGGAGACTTCATCAGTCTTTACACATGAAAGCACTCTTCATACAAAGGCAAACAGTATGCCTAGATCTGCAATCACACATTGCTGGGTATTTTAGGGTTTACTCATACCACCACACAGACAAGCATATGTGGCATAACCTGACAGCCAAGCTGTGCAACTACCCCAAGCTTGTCACAGCCCGCTCAAGCAGGAGGTCAAATCCATACACCAAAACCACCTCTTCAGAAGTGGCATGCAGTCTGAGCTCACAAGCAGCCTGTTAATGGAGCTCAGTGGTAGTAAGTGGATTACAGCCACTCAGCCACCTATCAGACTGCGGTAACCAAACTGCTTGGCATCACGTGGCCATACAGCCAGTTTCCTAACACTTTCAAAGGACATCATCTCTGGATACAGCAATGCTGCCACAGCAGGTAGACAGCTCATAATTTGAGCTTGAGAACTTCTGGGGTTTTTATCAGAAAAGCTAACCAGGCATACCATGAAGAAAGTGGATGTCCCTTATTTTGATCTATTGTAGATAGAAGCTTTTAATTAAATTAAAGAGCATTTTTTGAAGCTTGGATTCTTACGCCTTACAAAAACAATTTCTCTAAGATTGTGTGGTCAAGACTTCCACCAGATTTTGCCAGAATTGTGATGTTTTTCTGCTATAACATAGCTCACATGGACTGCAATCCAAACTCCAGTGGAAGGCAGCATGTCACTATATTTTTCATCTTAATGTCATGTGACAAACATGCTTATCTTGGTTTCTGAATAACAATGCTTATTCCAAATTTTAAAAAAATTACTGTCACTACAATTTACATTTAACAATGTCTTTCTTGGCTAGCACCGGGATAATACTGCAAGGAGAATTCACGAACATTAATTTGACTAAGAGCATACATTTGCTTTGACAGCATTCACCAGGGTCACTGCTTGCCTTGCATGAATATGCGTTCAATTTTTCTCTTCGTGAAGTTGCCTGGAGGAAAGCTATACCTGGGCAAACAGACAGAAAGGTTTGTGAAAGAATGCTTCATATGGCCATGAAGCCTCTTCATGTCCTCCCTGCTTTCAAAAGATTCAGATGTTGCATCAGCAAATACAAACAATCATACATGACAAGAATAAAGATTATCGAGTAGTTATACAAGCTTGTAGGAGAAAATAGAATAATAACCACCCTCATAAAGCACTTTTTAGCAATTTGTCTGAAAAGACTTTAAAATAAAGTTCCAATCTGCTTTAGTTAAGGACAGATTATTGGACTTGGTATGGGAGAAATTAGATGAATTCCTACTATATCTGCATCATAAAAGAGATTAGAGTAGATGATCAAATAGTCCCTTCTGGCCTGAAACCCTATGAATAAAAAGAAAAGCTGCTGCACTATTCACATTTTCAGCAAATATAGCAAATAACCCATAGAAAATGGGTTATTTTCACCTTTGTCAAAAGCACAGTAAAAGAGAACATTCAGATTTCTTGAGTCCCACTGTAAAAACTCTACTTAAATAACCATCACTTTCCAAAGATACAGTGAAAAAAAAAAAGCACTCACAAAAAGCATTTGCTGAACAATTTTGAATAATGAACAAATTAGTGAGGAAAAAACCTGTTTGTGGATAATTCATGAACAGAAAAGGGGATGACATTGATCAAACAAATTATTCTCTGTAAATAGTTCATTCAACTCTGGCTTCAACACACGTTACCAATTAGATAAAACAGAGCCCAATCCCCTAGCAATTATTTAGGAAGTACAATCTGAAAGTGAGTCCAGATTGCTTAGATCCTTTTTTTCTCTTCTGTTTTCTTCATTTTGTCAATATGTGACTTTTTGCCCTCTCTGAGTTAGAACACACTTGACTACCTATAATACCACTCCACATTTTTCAGCTTTTTTAACATACTTCCAAGTTTGTAAAACTATATTTTTTTCCAACTACAACTGCCCTCAGTTAAAATTTATCTCATTCTTCATTCGTACTTGTTTTGGAAATAGCTTTCAGAGGATAAAAATCAGGATGCTATAGGTAAAACCATTCCAATTTCTTGCTTGACTTTCTGGTTATTTTTGCCTAAAATTATGAGTTGTCGATTCAAATCTGATAAATTAGGCCTACCTTTTCATGTCCACAATTCAAGCATTTATTTTATTAATGTTGGGTTTCATTTCATTATTCTGAGTCCAATAAATTCTAAATAATAATTTGAGCTAGATTCATTTGTCTTCAAGTTAAAGACTGATTAATTCACAGCCATGTGCTGCTCTTTGTCCCAAGTCCTATTATACATATTCTATAGCTTAGGTCTCCTCTCCACAAACAGAATTCATCTGGATTGCAGCCTACAAGCCTTCTACATTGTTAAATGAGATGGCAACCATTGTAATCTATTCTTGTGGATATCATCATGAAAGTTCTTTACAGCCTTAGATATGAGACAGCTTTGGATTGCCAGAAGAAAAACAAACAAAACAAGAACAAAACAAGTGGTTTCAGTGTACGTTCATCCCACTAAAGTGAGTCCCACTGAAGTGTCAATGAAGCTCTGCAAATTACTGAAAACTGTGTCAGGCTCTAGGACAAGTTATGTATAAGTTTAAGCACCAATGACCTCCACCAGGAGAGTTTTTACAGCTGTATGGATCCCATCTTGTATTCACAGGGTGCCCTGGAGATGCTCAAAGTTCCCAAGCTTCAGGGGCTGCCTTTATTCTGTAAGCTACTACTAAAGTATATGAAATACTGAAAAGTTAGCAAGTCAGAGACCTAGAAGATACTTTCCTCAGTTCTAGTCTGTCATTTTGGTCATTTTGACAACATTGATATTTTTGTACTTCGTGGCAGAAGGCCAGCTCCTCGGTTGTCCAAAAAACCTCCACAAAAATTCATAGCTGGCTGAGGCCCAGAAGCAGTTCTGGACAAAAATTTTGTCAATACCACTATACTGACCCAGTAGATAGCAAGGACAGAATTAATTCAAGATACTTGTCTTTAAGACCTCCACAACAGCCAACAAAAGCAAACCCAGCTGTCAGTTCTGTTAGCACATGACAGGGTAACAGTCGTGGAATGCAGTAGTACACGTACATGCTTGTATTTTCCCCAGTACACAAGCTAAATTTCTTAGCCACAACTATGGAATCCGTCAGCCTTATCAATACTAAAATACAAGAACTCTCCTTTCTTTACCTTTTATTCTGTTAAAAAAAAAAAAAAAAGCAAAGAAACAGTAGCTTATATGGACACTGATTTCAGGTTGTGTTTTAATCATCCATTTGGCTAGCTCACATCTCCTTGCTTTGTCATTGTGGAATGATAAGCAAAATATTTTCACAGAATCACAGAATCACCAAGGTTGGAAAAGACCTACAAGATCATCCAGTCCAACCATCCACCTATCACCAACAGTTCTCGCTAAACCGTGTCCCTCAACACAGTGTCCAAACGTTCTTTGAACACCTCCAGGGTAGGTGACTCCACCATCTCTCTGGGCAGCCCATTCCAGTGCCTGACCACTCTTTCAGAGAAGTTTTGTAGCTGAATAACTTTTACCACGAATTCTCATAAGCGTTTTGTAGAATCACAGAATGGCTTGGGTTGGAAGGGACCTTGAAGACCATTTGATTCCAACTCCCTGCCATAGGCAAGGACATCATCCACCATACCAGGTTGCCCAAAGCCCCATTTGACCTGCCCTTGAACACTTCCAGGGATTCCCACATTCTGCAAGCTAGGCTTCTCAATCTTGCTGGATACTTCCTAATTCACCTCCCTCCCTTCATCCAGATGTTTGGTGTCTTTCCTTCATTCCATTGCAGGTGAATGCCCATCTTTTTGAGATGTCCATCATACTATGATGCAATTGCTTGCACTCTAGGATGAAGATCTTCCTGGAGAGTTACATTTCTGCATAAGAATTCTGTATTACCACACACTGCATGATCTGATTTGGGCTAGCATTAAAATGCCTTTTCTATGCCACGTTCAGTCTTGAAAAAAAAAATGTATTCACTGTACTTATATTTTAAAATAAACCTTCTTCCACTGATTAAATTTTAGTAAAAGTTCAAGTGTATACACACACACAAACATGCATGTATAAAAAATACGTAACGGAACTTGGAAAGCGATTCTTTTACTCCGCTTACTAACAGAAAACTTCAGATACTCCAGAGGGAATTGAAGATGATTACTGTATTAGTTCTAAGATGGTTTTCTCTTATGCTACAACTTGTTGGGCTTGAAGAAATTGTGAAAGTCACAAAAAAACAAAAAAAAAGTAATAATAATAATAATTCTGTTCCCCCATACTAGTAAATAAGTAGGTCAGCAGAGGGGAAGTAAGTGCAACTGCTCTACTGTAGTAATAGCCACACCCAACTAAGCAACAGTACAGATATCAGCTAGACAAGTGCAAGGTCCTAACCACAGTAGATTTTCCAGTCAAGATTTAAGGGCTAAAACTTACAGTAGGTTGAACACCTCACTGCTGATCCATGAAATACTTTTAGCACATGAATAACTCAGAAATCAGTGCAACAATTCCCATGCTCAGCTCTTTGGTGGGTTTTACAGACAGTGACATAACGTTTCCTGAACTGAACCCCAGCAGAGGGTAAACAGTGGAAGATAGCAGGGACAAGCTGCAGTGTGCAGGGGGGAATTCCACAGCGTTCTTCCAAAGGCATAGCATAATAGAATGAAAATGCTTGCAGGAAGAAGTATGCTCAAGAGTGCTTATTCTCAGCACAGTTGACTGTTATTTTGCCATACAAAATTAAATCTAAAAGGTTAGTGAAACTCAGTAGCTATAGGTTGACAATAAAGATGCCCATGCTTAATGCAGTGGAGAAAGTAAGGGCAGTAAAGGAATGAAGAATATGGGCAGAAAACAGAACTACAATCAGGCAGAAGTGCAGCAAGCAAACATGAGATGACAAGGTTAGGAAACAGCAAAAGGAGACGGCTGTAATCAATTTGCACGTAGAGAAGGACACAGACAAGTGCCTTGATAGTGCAGGCTGAAAGGTCAGATCAGTGGATCTCAAAGCATATTACCAACTCATTAATTAAGCCAGCTCCATACCCCTGGGACCTAGGGCCTGTAACTTGATATTCATTGCAGAAGTCACTACGCCATAGCACGGAGAGTTTTGGTGACTTTGCTCAAGGTCACTGAATTGGGAACAGAACACAGGCAGGCTAAGTCCTCCGATAGCTGCTCCAGCAACAGCCCATCCTCTCTGCTTCTGGGGCACAGGAATTCATTTTGTGAATCAAATGTTACTCATGATCTTTCCAAGTTGCAATAAATAAATAAATAAAAGGATATAAACAGTATTTTAATGTTCAGCTCCAATGAGCATGAGACAAAATAGCATTTTTAAGCAGCTAATTCTTGGCAAAGAACACATTCCAGCTTTTCCCATGTAAAGGGACAGAGTTGTGAGAAACAGTCACTGGCGTTGTTTTTAAGTGAGACAAATGCTAACTTAATTAAGAGGCAGATCCTGTAACATGTTCAGCACTCTCACAGCCATTGATCTCAGAGGATCGAGCATTAGCACTTGAAGAAAAGCCTCTCATTTGTTCAATATGATCCTTAAATAGGACTTAATAAAATTAACAGCTTTTAGTTAACAAGGTTTCATCATTTCCCAAAGTATGGTATGAAGCAAACCTTCTGTTCTATAAGAACGAGATAGTAACTAATTATGTAGCAACCTTTCCAATCAGATCATTTAGATCAACAGAGCCTTTCAAAGATACAGTCAAAGTCCTGATCAAAAAAAGACATATCTACTTATAGTTCAGACATGAAGAATGGTCCTTTGGATACAGTGTACAACAAGGGCTAACCTGGACTCACAAGTTTGCATTTATTCAAGAAATAACCTGAAATGACAAATGCAAAATAAAATGGAATTATATATGAATAATAAGCATGGAAATAATTCAAATGAAATCACCTGTTTTCTTCCTCAAACCTTTACCTGAAGCTTTTAATCACAGAAAACTAAATTCTCTTGCCTGGTCCTCTCTTTTCTTTTTAGTTATCATTAGAGTTCCTGCAAGTTACACAGTACTGTGAAGAAGACATCGGATACCTCTAGATGGGGGAACTGCTCCCATCCCCAGGAAGGGCTGGGTTGGGGCTTTTCATTGGTTTTTGTTTGCTTGACGGGAGAGGGTCTATTTTTTGTAAGCATTAGAGTTTACATCTCACCCAAATTACTATCATTTTTTTCTTAATTCTCATCCTTAACATCACAGTAATGCACATTTCTGATGTTTTATGTAAATAGCGCACACAGTGGTTTTTTTCTTGTTTGTTTTGTTTTGTTTTTATTATTATTATTTCGCCTTTGCCTGTCTCCAACCATATAGAATAGCAGTAAGTTCTTTTTGGGAAGCGATAGTTTTTAACATTTTTAAGCAGAAAACCCAGAAATAATTTATCTTCTTTACAATATACATAATTTTGAAGCAGTTAAAGGCTTATTTTCTCTCCTTTCCAGAAAAAAATGTGTGTTGATCAAAAGTATTAAAATAAATCACGGACTTTGAATACATTTTTGAGGAAATCTTCAAAAAACAGTATTCAGATCTGGCCCCATTTCTAATCTTTCATGGTTTTAAAAAGATGAATTTATTTTTAAGGCGTCTCTGAAGCTAAAAGGCAGCATTGCTTTTGCTTGCAGGACTTAAAAAATGATTAGCACATCAAGTTCTGATGACTAGACCCAGTGCAGAACAATATACTAAGGAAGCTTGGCTACAGAAGACGACTACTCTTATATTGCACAGGAACTCAGACTACACAAATGGAATGAAACCACAAACTCGAAATTAAGTAGAACTGTTTTGCAGGGCCAAGTAAACTGCTCATATACAAGTAATCTTAACTGCTATGTTGTCATGCAAGCACTAATTTATTTTACTTTTTGCATGATATATTTGACAGTTTTCTGGCATAATACATCAAATAGTTTAGAAATCAGGCAAATTCAGTCATTTTCTAGTTGTACCAGTATTTCACTGGCTATGTATCTTGGAAGCCATGACAGTATCCAATAGATAAGCACATTCAAAGCAAAAAGTGAAAGAGGACAAAATATTTCCTATTTAGGAAATATCTGCTGTTTGTTATTTTGGTCTGTAAAGCAGCACAACAGTTTATCAAAACATGGGAGGATCAACACCTTTTCAATCCTTAAGTCTCAGCATAGATAACAAATTTTTGTCATACGTGCTTATTAAGTAATACATAAAATACTCATTATCTACTCATAATCTAACTTTTCAAAAGCCAATTTAAAACAAAGAAACAACCTCAAAAAGACTTAAACATATGCCTAAAATTTAAGCAAAGGTTTAAAATCCATTACTGAGTCAGGCTTTCTTTAACACACTGTATCCAACATCAACAGATATTCTCTACACTGAATATACTTTATTTTTTTTTTCCTATTCAAATATATAGTACAAAATTCAAAGGAAGTATTCCTCCCTAAATAATGCTGGAATACAAACAGTCCTGATCTCTTTTTTTCCCTCAAAATCACTATTCAGACATTCTGCTCTTCTTCAACCCGTCTAAATATATTAATCAATCTGTCAGATTTATTTCAACACTTTTGCCAGAACACTTTTGATCTTAATTCTGGCCTGCAATATTTTTAAAGGTGTCCAATACAACATGCAGAGCTTTTTAAATCACTGCTGGTTTATAGTTTCGTACCTTTCATGGTGTTACAAACAACAGCCCATTAATCACTTCAATTGAGTTTATATATATCATCCTCATATCTTTTCTCCAATTTATTTGCTAACAGTTTCAGCATTTATTAGCACGGAGAACAAATATAAGTGATTTAAAGCATCTATGCAACAGGAGAGCTCAACCTTTCAGTTTCTGATTTTGCCCCAAACAGGGAGAAAAAAAGGACAGGATGAAAAATTATTGCCCCTTGTCAGTGAGTCTGAAAACCATGCCAAATAAACTGAGTTTTCTATGTGGAGATGGGAAACCAGGTGTTTATTGTCCTGCTTTGGTTCTGAACCTTTGGCTGTTTCATGCCATCCCAGAAGAGGCACAGGCAAGAAGCATTGCCTGGGAAGGAGCAAGAAGTAGGAGGCATGAACTCATTTCTGCTCCTTGCCCGGCATAGAGACACCACAAACACTGCTCCAAGTGGTGGAACATCCAAGTAGGAAAATTTGTTTTCAATCAAAAGAAAGGAAAAAGAAATTCTATTCAAATTAAATAGAGCACAAAATACAGTATTTTTGTTCTAGTCTTCCCACCAATTATTTCTAAAAGCTTAGTGAAATGGAAGATCTAATTGCTCTGCACATGGAGAATTATTACAGTGGAGATTGCAAAGCATCTGTATCACCTACAGAGAACACAAAACAGGGCAAAATTTTCGTATCACTAGGTATCTCCCAATAACCCCAAATGCTCTTCTTACTTTTATTATGAGATAATGAAAAAACATGATAAAATCTTCTGTAAAATCAGAGAAGCCTAAATACAGAGCATCCAACACACCGTAATTGTTTCTAAAAACCCTGACCCAAGACATTCACCAGTAACTACTTCCTGAGGTACTCACATATGACTAACTAGAAGAAGTAGCAGAAATCTACTACGGACTCCAAAAGACTTTGTATTTGAACATTTTGCACAAGAGGGCAAAAGATACAGGAGAAGGGAAGTGACACACAAGCCCAGTGATACCAGTGACATCAGGTTGGAATACACTTACACCAAGCCAATTTCCTATATTAGTTCTGAACTTAAAGAAAACTGACAACCCGGGAACTAAGATGCAAAAAAATGCCTGTGATGCAAGATTTTTCATTTTGAATTTCACCCACCTTTATTTTTTATTATTCACTAGCTTACGATATGCTAGTTGTTGTATCTGGACACACTACATTTATATTCAGCCTAACCTTTCTTTTATGTTCTCACCCTTCATTTCAAATTACATGCTGAATAAATCCTGAATTGTGTGAGAACTCTGAAAGAAGTACCCAAAAGACTTTTTTTTTTCCTGAGAGAGGTAAAGCATTGAGGTAAAAATATAAGCTTTCCTGCATGTTATCAAGAGAAGGAATTGATCTTTACTAATGCAGTAGTTAAGGGTAGTTCAGATCAGGCCACCAAGTCTCCAGAGATGCAGGTCCTGAATCGCAGGGACAACTGGTTCAGACAGAGTGAAAAATTAGTCATGCTTATGCTTCAATAATTCCCAGTTTGATGCATACTTTGCTCAAGGTTTTCTGAGTGCTTTGTAGGGATAACAACATATTTGCCTTTATCCTTTTCCAGAGGCACGCTACAGGCCTCTCATTCCAACAGCTCTGCAGTGTTCAATTTGGCTGTGCTGCTCAAGACAAGAAACCCACAGAACTGTTTCCAAGAGCTGTTACCCAGAGTCTGGCATGAGCCTGTTGCTGCTTGTGGTCAACACGGAAGCACAGGAGCCCTGGTAAGGACCAGCTGATGTGCAGCCAGTGTACATGAAAGGGCCAGTATGGACATTTGACATTCTGGGAGATGTCAGTATCATTTACAGTCTCAGTTTGGCTCCTGCTTTTAGGTCAGCAATACCTTTGAATACACGGTGAGACACCAGTGAAATGAACACCAACAAACAAATGCTGGCACTGCACTAAGGGCTATCATCATGCTGTTAAGCCAAAGCTTATTTAAGCAAGCTGAGGGCTGTTAAGTGCAGCATAAGTGGCTTCATAGTGACGACTGCTCAAGTATCTAACAGTTAAAGCCCATACCGCTGCAGTTTCCCTGTTGTCATGACCCAGCTCATAAATAGCTCAGTGTACATAAACAAGATTTAATCAAAACTCTGTGCTACAAGTGGACACATCTCTCAGTATCTGGAGACAGATCTTTGAACCTTGCTCCACCGGCAGCCTCCTTCCAGCCACGACAATTTTACACTATCCATACATCTGGGTTCTTGCTGCTCCATCCTAAAAGATAATCTCAATCAGAATTCAAAACAAAATATACTAATGCTCAGAAGCCTACACATAATTATAGAAATCTCTCACAATAAGTACTAGAAATGCAGATCTTAATGTGGGCAAAGCAAATTTTATGACACACAGGATGTCTGTAGTTTGCTTAATGTGCACATGATTTTATTGGTCTACACAGATGTCCTTACAGTCACACTTACTCCCTTCTGCTCTGGAATTTGTTTTTCATATCCATCTCCTTTTATCCAATTTTCCTTGCGAGAAGATGTTATGCCATAGAGGAAGTGCAATTGGTTTTGGCAAGAGTATTCAGACACGTGGCAGGACATATAGATTATGATACAGATTCAGTAAGATTGTTGTGGTCTCTTTAATCATTTATCTGAGCAACAGCAGTTGGCAACAGCTTGCCTAACTCTCAATCCTATAAAGCCCACAGATGTATGGATAATTCTATAGTTATCTAGTTGATACATATCAACTGTTTTTGTCACCCATACTAATATCTATACATTGCCGGTTTACCAGTGTGGCAAAACACTTACAAACTCAATGTGTTCACCCATGGAAAGGTATATTCTCTCATAACACCACTATGAATTAAATTCAGTCAAATTTAAGTTAGTCCTTTCTGCCTATCTTATTAATTAACAATGAAGTGCAGAATAAATTCTGTGGAATAGAAAAACTTCCTAATAGAACATACACTGCATATAGTACTTTTATACTTCAAGTTATGGAAGCCTGCGTTTTGCAAGTATTCAATAATTCATTCAGTGAGTGGGCCTTTGTCTTTAATTCAAATAGAACTGTACTAAAATATTTTAGGAGCAAAGGCTAGTATTGTCAAACCCAACAGAGATTTACTCATTTTCTGAATTATGATACCACTCAAAAGCCTAAGCCAAGCATCTTACTACATTTTGTCAGGGACTATGCAAAGAAAAAAAAGGACACTCTGTTGACACAAGCGTACATATGTGGGAACTAGTACTTTCTCTGGAGGAGAGACAGTCACATTTCACAGAGTACGTGTATTCAGATGCTCAAGCTGGCTCTTAAGCATTCATGTCAATGTGCTGAATTTCTGGCCTGAAGCCAAAAACAACTACAAAAAAAGATAGGAAGCACAACAAAAGCAGAATCTCATCCTTTTTTGGTCCTAATTCTACTTTTCCCTTCAAATATAGCACTAGACTGTCTTACAGGGGCACCTAGGGTCAGGAGATTAAGGTTGTTGAATTTTCTAAATCACAGAACATACCCTGGAGTTAAGCCACAAGAAAGCATTAAAATGACATCTGCAGAGTCTACAGAAAGACTTCTTTGAACAAGTGCAACAATTGCCTCTTCAATAGACTGCCAGCCACGTTAGCGAACAGGGGAAAAAACTTCATCCCCCAGCATTTAAAGGAACCTGACAAAGGCTGGATGATGCAGTAAAAGCCATGCCACAGACAGTTCAGATGTATCCCACCTTGTAGGCTTCATTGTAGCCTAGTTTAATGCACTTCCAGAAACAGCAAATCTGGTGAAGACAGACTGCAGTTTACTACAGAAGACTGTCTGCAGTTATCAGGAGTGACCAAAAGTAAAGAAAATATAAACCACATTTTTCTGCTTGTTTACATTCATCATGTCAGTTCACTCCTGCTTTGCCAGAGCTGAGCAGACTATGCCGTTTTGTTTTCCCAACTCTAGAAATTAGTTTCCCATCTTTGGATCATTTTATTCCATAATGGCGTTTGATTATTGTGTTAAAATTCCAACCCAGAAAAAGATTTTTGAAGATAAAATAGATAACCAAGAATGAAAAAGCCACCTAGAATTTTTTTCCAGTGGTATTTAAGGAAGGCAAAATTCCTAACTTAACTGGGATTAGGGCACATCTGTGTGATCCTCAGGAGTGTGTTACATACCCAAACAAGTTTACAGCTGTCAAGACTTGCTCTGTACACAAAAATAGAACAGCCACTTCACTAGCATAAGACACCGACATTAATTACCCCTGGATTATTTTCTCTTCCATAGCCCTCCCTGACTCACCATCAAGAGTCTCCAATCTAGGCATCTACCTGAACCTTCAAACAGCTCTGCATTTTTAAAATTATAACTCTTAGAGATTGAGGAATGGGAGGTTTGGTATTTTAGTTCGTACATTTAAAAATTACATGTATTTGGTGTTTACATTGCCCGGCTATAAACACTGTCTCAAAATTCTATTAATAACTTCCCTAGTTTGAGATTTTTAAAAGGCAATCACGAAAAAATATAGCACAATTAATTGAGATGTTATAAAACCCAATTTAAAATATTTTTAATTGGTTATTTTAGTTCCTTTAGCCTCACGTTTTAACTTGCTAAGGAAAAGAACTTCAGTCTCTGCCAATATAAATTATTTTAGTTGTAAACTTTGAAAAGTCAAAAGAAAGTACTAAGTGAAATATGATTAATCAAGCCAAAGTAGAACTCCCTCTCTAAATAGCTACCTACACTAATATTTATAGAAATGTTGGTCAAACCACAAACACAAGCCTGGTAACTTCGTCTCTTTACTTTAGTAAATTGATATGCAGACAGAGGGAGACCTGGTATAATAACAACACACACACATACACACACAAAGACTTGGAAATAAATTATATAGGGACTTTAATTACTTATTTAATCGCTTATATGAGATTAATAATAACAGTAATAATAATAATAATAATAATAAAGGAAGGAAAGAAAGAGAGGAAGAAAGAAAAAGATTTATTAGATCCAAACTTTGATGAAGAAAGTAGCCTTAATGAAGAGCAATAAATGCAGTAACTTAAAACTTGTAGTCCTAGTGCTGCACATCTGCTGGCCCCATGGTGAACTCCTTTGGGGAGGAGATAATAACAAGAATATACATAATCTTGAACAGTGATACTCCCAGTGAGCCAAATATCTTTACTTAAAGGATTTTAAACTCATACCAAACATTAATACATAGCAAGAGTCTTCAAAAAGCCTTTACAATTGTCAGAAATGCAGTTGTGTGGAATTGCAAGGAAGTGTACTTTGAAAGGACTGAGATCCAAGTTTATATTTCTAATCCCTCTCCTCTTTGCAAACCATCAGTTCTGTGTTATCTGGGGCTTCTCACTACCTCTAAAAATTAGTTCGTTTAGAACTCAGTACCTACATATGAATTTAGAAGTCCAACATTAACCCCATAGATGTGAACATTCTGGCCAGCATCCCAATAAACGTCCTTTGATTTCTCCTTTGTGCTTGACATAACATATTGCAACGAATCTATTTCAAATCAATTGGTGTAAAATATTCAGTCAGAGGCCAACTCTTAACACATGTTACTGAGTCTGTTTTTTCTCGTAAAGATTAAAAGCTCACTCTGAGGTCAAAATAAAGATTGCTGACATAACCTGGATCCCCAGGTGTGGGGAGACACTGGATGAATCCTCATTTCACATAGCTAAGAAATAGATAGATTGCAGTGGTCTCAGACCCAGACACAAACTTTGCAAAGTCCAGCAGCAGGAAGCCCACACCTCTGTGGTATCTTCAAGAGAATAATAGGCTCAAGACTCTCAATATTTCCTATTTTAGCAACAGAGAATACAGTTGTCTTTCGAAGAATCAGAATCACAGAATTGCTCAGGTTGGAAAAGACCTCAAAGATCATCAAGCCCAACCACAACCTAACCATACTACCCTAACAACCCTCTGCTAAATCATGTCCCTGAGCACCACATCCAAATGGTTTTTAAACACATCCAGGGATGGTGACTCAACCACCTCCCTCGGGAGCCTATTCCAGTGCCTAACAACCTTTTCTGTAAAGAAGTTTTTCCTGATATCCAACCTAAACCTCCCCTGGAGCAACTTGAGGCCATTTCTCCTCTCTTCAGTGAGAAGAGACCAACCCTGCTCTCGCTGCAATCACCTTTCAGGTATTTGAGGTATTTGAAGAGAGCAAATTATATATTATTATAATTGCTCTGTAACAGTATTCCTTTGGCAACCATCAACCTAAAGGGATGGACGGATGATGTTAAAGAGCATCTTCACAAATCAAGGCTAATGCTAGTAGTTTCAAACTCCACACCTCATCCATCAGTCTTTTTTGATATAACTGCTGTCATTTGCTTCCAGATCCCTTCAACTCTACAGAAGTAGTCAGCAACACTTCTAGCCTTGGTAATTTATGAATACAACTCTGTATTACTGACAGCAGCCAATAATACTATTCAATGGCAATACGTTGCCATGGTAAAGCAAGAGTATCCAAATATCTTATACACAATAAACACGTTAATATGCAGCTATTGCAGCTTTTACCTCCTAATCCCGATGGGGAAAAGCAAGACTGCTAAAAGGAATTTATGCCTCATTCCAAAACAGTGACAGATATTTTAAAGAATAGGAGTGCCAGAATAGTACCTGGGACTCCAGTAACAGGTGATTGATATATATATATGCAGACTTTACTGAAACTGCTATATCTCAGTTAAAATCCTTATTCTCTCTCATATACATATAAACACACATATATAAGCACACACCAACACACATATACAAATAAACAAACACAATATATATAGTATCTAGTGTATATATATTTAATATATAAAAATACAGTCCACCCTTTTTTAATCCCATGTAATTAACCAATAAATCAATAAATAGTATCAATACGAGAAGTTGAATTTTTTAGTTGATTATTAAGTATTTTTTCATGAAGGTGTTGAAATGATCATATTTCAGTTGTGGTGCATAACAAGGTCTTGGCAGGTGGTAAAACACTTCATAAATTAAAAAATAATTCAATGTTGAAATTCCATTCAAACCCTATAATCAAGCAGTGGATTCTTTTACCTCCTCTGTGCCATTTTCTTTCTCTACTCAAAGCATGCATTAACAAAAAAAAATCTGTTTCAAACGTTTTGTTCCTCTGATGGTTTAAAAAAATAACAAAAAACCACAAAACACAAACAGCACATACAGAATCAGCAAATACATTAAGGAAAAAAATTAAATTCAGGCATTAATAGCAGCTGCTTCTACTTCAACTTGCAGTAATTCTTTTTACTCTGACATTCAAAGCCAGCAGTTTGCCCTCTTGCACTGCCTTGATAACAAGACTCTTGCAAAGATAATTACATATACTTAATACATTACTTTAAATACCACTAATCTTTCCTTTATTTATCTGCCACAACTTGATTTTATTAGAACCTTTTATCCCACATTACTGTTACTGCAACTTTCTCTAATGTAGTAAAACCTTCTCCTGAAATCTCTCAGTTTTACAACTTGTCTACAAACTGACTTATTCAGGGATAACCGTGGTTCAGAAAAAAAGTATGATTCAGAAGTATCCTCTTACTCTTCTCAGGAATCCATCTAAAGTAGACTGAAATACTCTGGAGCAAAGAACTGGGACTTTGTGTTTCACAGTGTTGCTCTCTTACCCTTAAAAATTTGATTAGAAGAGATCATCCGAAGAGCTATTTCAAAATAATTATTTGGTTTTCTATTTACATTCTTCACAGTTAGAGCCTTTTCAACATCTTTGTTTAATGACCAAATAATAATAATAATAATAAATTTTAAAAAATGATGGCTAAGGGAGAGAAAAATAAAAATTAAGCATGACGTTTAATGTGGTAAGTTTTTCAAATTTAATAGTACTGGGGAAGTATGACATATGGCTTTTATAATACAATACAAAGAAGGAATGCAAAATAAAAACCACAGGTAGCTGAAAACAAGTGCCTCAGCAAAATAATGTGATGCCTCAAAATCATCTCATTTTTCCTTGCACAAAGAATTTTTTCATTCAACATTTTTTTCTCTCTCAAACTGGTTGAAATGTATTTTGTAAGCTTAGTTAAAAATCCTACCCCCATATTTAAATCCAAACATGAAGAGCAGACCTGGAATACTTCAAAAGCTATTAATGTCAATGATGGTAAGTTTTTTGAAAGTTTTCAAAGAAAATCTATACGCCCTTAATTTTAGTTACGGTTATATATATGAAAGACATTTTAAAACCATATTAAAATTTGTATTTACAGGATAACCTTTATTATATTTTACCCAGGAGAGCATCCTGATAAGCTGTATTTTTCTGATGACAGCAATAGTGGCTAAATAATCCTTTTATTTCCAAGTTTTTCTAGAAGTGAAAACTGACTGAAACGTTATATACATATATTAATTCCTCTCAACATTCAGTTGTAAAATCTGTTTTTCTAAATGCGTTTATACCAAAAGTCAACGTTACTGACCAGTACCGAGCAATTGTTATTGGTATCAATATTGAAATTGAAATACTGAATATTGAAAAATACTTTAATTTTGGATTTAGACTGAATTACTTTCAATTATTCCAGCTCCATGCCAACTCTTTTGTTCTCAAAAGATATATCAAGGAGCGGAAAGGTACTAATAGTATTATTATAGAATAAAAACAAATTTGATTGATTGATCTGAAAGTAAGGCTTTTTGTATCTGTCTTCTGGAGATTTGTTTTTAATATTTTATCCACATATACCAAATTCTTAAATGGCATGGACAAAATATGTCCAAGTGCTATGGTTTTTCAGAGTTGTGCTGTGTTATTAACATCAACTGTAAAACTTTGTTGGCTTTTTTTTTTTCTCCATGAAAACTGATACCAGATCTAGCATTCTTAATACATAGTACACCAATTCTGTGTGTTAGACCTTGGTCTACTCTTGCAAGTATGGCAATTACATAGAACACTTACATGATGATAAGAAGCCTGAAAATTATGGTTTTCTTGTTTTGTTAAACTGGCTGTGTAGCAGATCCTAAAAATTAACAGAAAACTAGGATTGAACCAAGTTAAAGACTGTGATAAAGTGCCTAGTTCATGGCATTCAAGAATGAAAATGACTGCATTATGTATTCCAGTCTCCACACACACCTTTCCTTTGTGTGACTCAACACAGGCTTTTTCAGCTGTTTATATCAGTGCTTTTAAGTTTAATCAAAATTGATGAATCCATGTGAATAAAACACTGGCTAACTTTCAAGAACAAGATTAGATGTGTTGATGTTGTTTTTTCTTAAAAACGCCCTATATTCCTTTTTGCCAGCACAATGAACCCCCCATCCCCTTCCTATACGATTTTGGTGCTGGAGCCAATGTGTATCAGCCTGGGAATTGCAGGCAGCTAGATGCAGCCCCCAGGCCCCAACCTGGGATATGGACAGCAACAGGGTCCCGTCATGGCCCTAAGGTGGTGGCCCTAGGAGCCTAGTAAGTGCAGTGGGTCACAGACATCCCTGGTTCTGCTTAGGGCAGGCCTGTGGTCCTGGTGGATTCAAAATGGCACCCCCAGACCTCAAGGTGTGGCTCCCAGCCTGCCCATGTCCTCAGGACCTGGCCATCTGGGAGGCCCAAATCTACTTAAGAACAGATCTGGGTTACCTGTGCTAGGAAACAAGGTTGCATATTGGCAGATTTCAACAGCCCAAGATGGCTTTCCTGAAAGGACCTGGCATGGTCACACAGCTACAGAAGGGCTTTCTCCAGTCAGAAAGCCACAGTGGAGCTGAGGAGTTGGAAGCTGTGAAGCACTTGCCAGGCACCATGTCCAGCATGCTGCAGTGTATTCAGCTCCCAGTTTCCCTGCCCAGCTCCTGCTCTCACTCGATCTGCTTTAGCTGAGAAGCCATTTGTAAAAATTAACACTCATCAGGCCTTGCTGCCAAGGCCACCCAGGCCATTCCTCCACCTACCAATGTCTCTACACAGTCCCTGAGGGGCTGAGAATGCAGTGCACAGCAGCCAGGTTCTAGCCAGGTCTCTTCCCTGGTAGGCAGCACACAGACAGGTGGAAACATGCTCCAGTGATTTTGGGGAACATTGTCACATCCTTCGCACATGGTCTTTGGAAAACGGTCTATATATGTGAGGTAATACTGCTTGAATGCTCCCAAATGCTCCCTAGTAGATTTTGATGGGAAAAACTAGTCTCTAATGATTTTTGAGCAAAATTTTCAAAGCAGCTTTTCCAAAATAGTTTACCTTAAAAAGTACCTGCCTTCACTGATTATTCCTCAAAAGGCCAGTCGCTGAAATCAGAAGTCTTTTAAATGAGAAGACTTTTAAATGTCACCCAGATGTTTCTCCAGGAATTAGTTTTGAATACCTTCTGCCACCATTCACGTTTCTAATGGACTTCATTTTCTGTCATTAACTGCAGATGGATGATCATTTTTAATGGGAGAAAGATGAGCTGCCGCTCGTGAGTTGGAAAGTCCATTCACAGACTCTGCTATAGAGAGGAGTGGTTGAAGAATTACAATAAATTTGATCTGGACCTGATATTTCACTGTCCTGTAACTGTATTATCATTCAAAAGCGCATAAAAAGTAGGATTTTTTAATGCTCTGCCATGTTTTTTCTCGCTTTATCACAAGAAACATCTGTTTTATTTACTTGGCTGAATTGGCTGCGGTCTCAAATTTTCATGCAATTTTGTTGTTGTATTTTAATGAAAATTACCTTTTTCATTTCCCTTTCAAGACTCTAGCTTTCCTCTGAGATTGCCAATAACAAATGTCTCCTACAGTGACAAGAAAATGAACTGGAGTGCTTGCAGGTATTACAACATTTCAAAATTATATTTGCTCTAAATCAGAACAGATGCACAAAGTTTAGATGTTACCTGAAACAAAAATACTCTTAAAAATCTGCTATAAGCCCATTATTTCAAGTTTTACATTATGTGTCATTACAATAAACCTTAAAGAATGTTGCTGTGTAAAAATTTAATGCACAAAATAGTAAATTTATGAACAGAGAGTATTTAGTCATTAATATTTACTGATCATCTGCACAGCTTTCTCCTAATACTACCATATAAAACAGCAATCATCAGAATGTTAACACCCAACCATAAAAACTAGAATATATGCTGTTAGAAGCTATAACATTGAATTTCAAAGAAATTTAGTTTTATTTGGTTCCTTCAAAAAAAAAAAAAAATTAAAATTTCCAGCTATGTTTTTTTATTTTCCTCTCTTCTCTTTTACTGACCACTAAAATGAGATTTTTTTCTGATCTCATTGCACTGCTTTATCTCCTCTTCATCTTTTGAACCTGACTATGTAAGTCCCAGGACATATATGTTTACTACTGATCATATTATTATTTGTACTAAAAAGTCAAATGATTAAGTCTAAACAATGATCTTAATAATTCTTCATCAGCAAGTAGAAGAGAGATGCATGCCTAAAACAGTCTGGATTAATTCTTTTTTTTTTTTTTCTAAAGACAAATATTTAATTAGGACAAGTTAGCCCAGTTTTAACTACCGTGAAAACAAAAATAACTGTTCCCTATTTCATGGTCAAAAATTGTTTTCCCAATTCAATCAGTTAATGCCTGCCGAATGAAAAATGTGACCTTATGTTTATCTTTCTCTACTTAATAAATGCTGTTTGATATTTTCAAAGCCATGTTGGGGATTATTATATGCATTAATTCTGGTTTTAAATATAGCCTATAGCTCTTCATCAGCTTTGAAAACAGCTACTATTTTCTATAAGAAAATGCAAAATGATGTCTGTTACAACATGTACATATTCATATTCAGACAGTACAATTTAAATTTTGTCTTTGAAAGCAAAGAATTTCTTTTAAAAATAAATCGGCATATACTGGAATTTTCTTTTGTCTGTAACTAAAATCTTAAATTAATGTAGTCTCTTGTTTTTTGATGAACTTCATTCTGGCACCACTTAATTCACTCAATTTATATATATTTTTGTTCTTATAAGTGACCAACATTTGTTCCATTAAAAAGTGTACACGTGTGCGTATTTGCATCCCAAATGAAGATGTCTTTGCAATCTAGATTTAATCACCATACCATCTTCAAAAGAAAAAACGATAGCAGTAACTACTAACACAGCACTTGTAAAACACTAAATGCCTTATCTCAGAAAGAATATCAAGAAGACTAGAGAAGATTAGTCATTACAATGACGGCAACCCTGCATTTTTTTTTAGAAATAAAGCTGCAAGATTACTGCATGATATATTTTAAGTGTAATCAGAATTGCACTGCTTCACCTTAGTATAAAGTAAGGAAACATGCTAATTTCCAGCTCAAAGAGATGTAATTCGAGAAGCCTATTAGAACCATTTTGGCCCATTTATTCTGAGTGGTTGACACATACATTATGAAGGAATTGGCTATGTCACAAACTTAGAATGAATAATTTTTTACTAATGTCTGTGCCCACCCTCATGCCTCACAGTAAATTTGCTACAATATACACTGGCCAATTAGCCAAAGTGGACTTCTGCAGTCTTATTGCAGGTAAGTGTAGAAAAGAACTGCACAGGATACTGATATTTCCCTTACATGATTATTTTCCTGGATTTTCAGATGTCTCATTTAAGGCTCTGAATTTAACCTACAGTGACAAATTTCAGGAAGTCATGGTGTTTTCTGCTCCCTTGATGGAGTCTCCAGCATGCTTGCAGAGCTGCAGGGACCATCAGCCTTGCAAGGCTAATGCAGAATCAGATTCCCTAGCACTGCATCTATGCAAGTGTAGGTTTTGGTGGATGCTGCTTTCTAATTAGAACTTTTCACGTAATGAACATAGAATAGTTACACTGATTTCCAAAAAGAATCATATTTTAGTGTAGTTCTGTAGCATAAGGAATAAGGAAAGGGAAACAAAGATTCCTAACTGATTGGGGAAAACCAACTGAGCATAATTTTAGCAAAGAAGAGTTTCCTGCAAAATCTAGCCTTTGTAGGCTGAGGCCCAACTCTACTAAGCTTACACAACGTGAAACAATCAGTGCCCAAAATAGTGAGACAGTAAACTGGAGCTGGCCCACAGCTAACATCTTTTCCACTACAAATTTGAACACTGTATATATATTTTTGTTCTGTGTTGGAAACAAAACTGAAACACTAGAGTAGACCACTTGTGAAGATAAAGGACTTCAGAACTTTCAGAATGGGTTGGGCAACGTCCATCAGGAATTCAAAACTTAGTTAACCTTGTCTTAAAGCAAAGAAAAAGGAACAAGATGAACACAAGTTAAATGCAAATTACATGTGCATATGGTTTCAAGAATACCAATAGTTAATATTAAAATTTCAAGAAAAAAGAAAATGAATCAATGTTGTCAAAATTTAATATTTCAACTTTTCCTATCAAAGTGTGTTGGAATCAACACATTTCCTCCAACGTTTCAAATTCAATAACAGTATATTTTTGATGAAAAGCTGTCAAAAAATAAGACATCTTATAAAAATTTTTACACAGCATACTTCACATCTGTAACATTTTCCCTACCAGTCATAGTGCAAATTTCCTCACCAGTACACTTTCAATAATACCATAGCAATTTATAAAAAGAAAGTAATTATAATTAGAAGAAAAGGACATATGGCTGATCTCATCAAAGGGATTAACATCTCATCTCCCATCTCAAAAATGACATTACCAAGAGGTGAAGATGACATTACCCCAGATGAAGAAAGATGGAGAAAAGTTAATAATTAAGGAAGCTGTGTATCCCAAATATTTGCATGCAAAGTCAAAATGCATTCAAATCATGCATTCTTTTAGGTAAAGCTTACCACAACAAAGTAACCACAAGCACACTGTAAGAATCTGAAACTCAGGGAAAGAAACAATATCAAAGTTCGCAGAGTCTTCAAAGTTAAACATTTGAAAAATTAGTTTCAAGGAAAATTGCATCCCAGGGCAAGCCAAATCATACTTTGCATGAACCATAAAGACACCAGTGGGGAAGCAGCTTCTGTGGCTACCTTGACTGTGCATGTATTCAGGCAGAGAGCAGCTAATAGCAGAAAATAAGTCCCGATGGTCAGGATGAAGCTGGTGTTGCTACAGGATACTCATTGCAACTGTGTAACCACAGTTGATCTTCATTGAATGTACCTACAAAGGGAATTAGTGGGTACTAGATAGTACGTTGTAAGCATCCACTCCAACTTACTGTACAGTATCCTCCCAATTTGGAAATATGTCAAAACATTGTCTACCAAAGGACTAAAGGTCACTAAATTACTGAGTCAGTAAGGACAGTTTGTTTACTAGAGTGTAGCTTAACTCACTCTTGCAGTATCCATGCTGGTCTGTGCTCCCAGCATTCCTCTTGTCTCTGCCTATGTACACCCCGTTCTCGGCCTCATCAATCTAGAAGGTAATTATCCTATGATGGGATTTTAAATAGTGGGCCTAATATTTCCAAAATATTTTTTCACTCTACAACAAGTATCACTATTACTAGCCTGTAATCAGTTACAGTCATTTCTAAGACTCAAAATATCTTTGATTCCATTTTTAAGTTTGCAGGCATCTTTTACGTCAGTAGACATAGGACCAATCTTTAGTGTATTCCTTCAATAGAGCAAATTCACTAAAGAATATGCATGCACTCATATATTTCAAAGGTAATTCTGGATATTTAGGACTTGGCACAGATGAGAATCTTCTTAGATTTCTCTGAGACAAACAAGGTGTTCCCTTGCCTGTGCTGGGGAATTCTGATTTACAGTTCCCAGGCCCCATTTCATATCAATTGCAATCTTCTTTTCTGCAAAGTTCACTCTTTCTTCCTAATATTTGTTTTAGTTTCCCTTTTGCCCTTTTAGTGGTTAAAGCTGACTTTACAGTATTGTTTTCTTACAGTTGAATTGACTGTTTCAGAGAAGCTTCAAAATATGCTAGAGGCTATACAAGGAAGAAGATTCTTCTTTTCAACTTAGTATAGGTGCTATTTCTATGATAACACCATTAACATGAACAAAGAAAAACCATCATTATATACTAGTTGTTTTACAGGGGGAGAGTCTGATTTAGTACTTTGAAAACAACTTCAGAAAACTCATAATTTGGTGTAAGACATCTGCAGACTACTGACAATACATTTTTTAAGATTCTCATTGCTAGATCAGAATATGAAAGTTCTTTTGTCACATATAATAAGATAGTCACTGAATGTCTGCTCCAGTACTGAACCCTAAGCCAAACCTTTGATATCCACCTTGTCAAAATCAATCTGACTAAATTAAGAAGCTAATTGGTCTTGTTAAATTCTCCCAGTCTAAGCAGAGTGGCTGTCATTGTCAATACTTAGTTACAGGGCACTTTCAGATACCAAGTATATGATAGTTTGAATCTAGGATTATCACAAGCCCTTAACTTCACTCTCCTAAGTGCTTCTGTACTACTTATGCACAGATGTGGATGAGAGGAGTAAGACATGGGGTATAGCTCACAATTTAGAGGGAGCTAGTACTCATCTGGCTGTGAGAGACCAGTTCCTCATTTCCTCCTGGAAAGTCTTGCTCTCTATGGCCATACAAGACTACTCAATACCACTCTATCTATCATGTTGCTGCTGCACGATTATTCCTAATGTTAGAATTCAGTGTGTTGAAGTGATATAAGTGCTGCAAAATTGATTGAATTCAGCCTCTATCCATTTTTTTCTCTCAAGGAAGAATTGACTTGAGATTACTCTGACAAGCAGAAGACATGTTGGCAACAAAGAGTTAATACATTTTCTTTCTGGGACTTTGATGAGATGAAGAAAAGACTCAGCAGAAAGGGTTGAAGAAGGCTTTTAATATATTCTGAAAATATACTCAGAACTCGGTAAATATAGATGAGAGTCCATGTGTAAGAAAGAGGGAAGGATAAAAATAGATTGTTGAGTTGGAGCACTTGAGTGATTCAGAATAGGATGATCAAAAAAGAGCAGAAATTCAACTAACCCCTTTATAAGTGACATTTCACACTGAAAACCAAAATTCAGAATGATGTTGTTTTCTTTTAATTCTAGAATTTTTTTTTCCATATTTTAAAGGTGGACATTTTAATGTCATTTTAAATACTGAGGTATACAGAGATAGGTGACTTGCATGCATGTATAGATGATATAGGTGGATCGTGCCAGAAGTGTTTTCAAAATGATAGAATTTAATTTAATGGCAATAGCAAGAAATACTGGTTGAAACTACACTTACTGAACTGATAGAAAGTTGAAGTTCTCTACTAGCTATATTAAGCCTGTAATAATGAAGACACTGAATTGGTTAAGTCCAGACAGTATCTTTCAGTAAATCTTAGACTGTAGTCTCATCGTAAGAATAGATATGATCTGCACAAAAGCAAGCATTTGGAGAGACTTATCAATATCTCATATTTTTGAATATCCACCTAAATGTGATCTGGAGAGATAACAGAGAGTACTGACATTTAAGTTGGGATAATGTGATTAAAAAAATAGGGAAAAGAAAATCAGAGTGCTACCTGACAGGCACAAACCAGGTAGAGCCATTTTACACATAATAACGAGAAAGGGAAGAAATGTCACTTCTCCTTTCCCTGCCCCCACACAACAAATCTATCATCAAGGAAAACAATCAATCTGTACAGTCTCTCATGTGAGTTACAGAAAACAAAATGACCTTATAGTTTTATCTACCTTAGTGCCATACTATGGCTCAGTTCAGAAGGAGTTGTAATTTTTCAGGTGAGCAGTGAATGAGAGGAAGACAATGAGAATACGAGAACCACAAAAATACATGGTTTTGACCCACATAAAGTCTGTAAGAAAGAAAAATTCCTAACTACATAATGGAGAAGCTTCTGGCCACATTTGGATGTATTTTGACATTCAAGATGTAGAGTTGTGCTCAGTGTTTCCTTTTTTTTTTTGCATTTGTTTTTTTCCTAAACATGTAACATTCATCCTTTGCCATTGTAATTTCCAGTTCTTGGCTAAAAAATTTTGAAGAGTCAACAAAATGTGCCTTTGACAACAACCTTCTAAAAATGCACATCAAACATCCAGTTTTGTTTCCGTATCAGTCAGGATCAACTGCCCAAGTGTCCACAGGAAGAATCAAGAGGAATGAATGGAGTTGAAACAAAGCAATGCGAAAGTTCAAGTTTCTGCATAGTGGCTTGCCCTCCTGTGCCAGTTCTAATGACAAGTAATTTTCAGCTTCCCAGTTCTGCTGGACTATCATTTTCACTTATGAGAGCAGCTGACAGCAAGTAGTAGGAAATGCTTTGATTAAGAAAAGACATGATAATAGTGGATGTTCTTAGACTCTGCCAGGTTTGTCTAGGTGGATAAGAAGATGCAGAATGAAAGTGGCATCATAGGGTGCTAGAAAATCTACACCTTTTAACTGGACCACAACCACCAACCATTAACAAGCCCTTCAAGTCTAGAATAGTTTGTAATAGCACACTTTTAAGTTACAACAGCTGAGCCCATTTCTATAGGTAATAAACCCTAATCACTGTAAGCTTATTTATACTAATTTCGGTTGATGGCAAAAGCTCTCATATGTACTCCAATGTCTTACAGGGAGGTAGGATTGACTCAGATATATTTCAGAACCCAATAAATACTTGCAGTGAAGAGCTGAGGTGAAAATTTCTTTATGCTCATCTAGGAAATGTGTTTTCACATAAATATTCCCACTACTTTCAAAGAAATCCCTTGTAAGATATTAGCAGTACCTCTGCTGGAGGGAAAAAAAGATAGAAGAGATCCCTGTATGCATAACGTTGTCTGCACTGGTAGAAAGAATTGAGTTGTTCTTGATGAGTTATGTCTATGGATCACATATTTCATGGCAGGGGCACATAAGTGCCACAATCTTCCCTTAAACACTAAGCTTATGGAATTTCATCTTTGAAGGATGGAAAAGTTAGATGGATAAATAACTATAGTCTATTTTTCTATCCTTTTTGCAATGATTCATGCAAGTCTTACAATCTTACCTGCTCTGTAGGGAATTCCTGCTGGGCAAATTCCTTTTTCACTTGATTTGCTTGTTACTCTATTCTTATCTGGCCCCATAACACGTAACTTATGGCAGCTCTGAATGTGCCTCCGCATGTCAATGCAAGCTGACAATTTACCCAACTTGACTCACTCAGGAACCCATAATTTGTCTTGCCGCATGCACCCTTAAATTGCAGTTTGGAAAACATTAGTGATGTGATTTAATTCCCCAGTTTATTTATGTTTGAAAGGCTAATGTATACACTATTTGAATGTGAAATTATTACTGAATGGAAAAAGAACTTATCTGCAATAAGCAAAGACTCAAATATGATGTGCTAACAATACATTTCATGGGAGAAAATGAATGAAAATAAACACTCTATGGATTTACAGCCAGTGATGAGTTTAGCACATTTGAATTAAGGATGAGGTGTAATACAATAAAAATTAATAGGAAGCTGGTACAAGACTATTTTTCTTTTAATAACACTTAGAACTTTATTGCCTTTCCAAATTCCCAGAGTCTTTTCAGTTTGAAAAGTCACTCAAATAATGGCTTTATTCTGAGTAAACCAGTGTGGTTTGAGGCTACATATATATCTGCTTAGACACATGGTCTGATTCTGCCAAGTCTTCTGCCCGTGTTTATGTTTTACAGCCAAATACTTTGACTCTGTAGACCTTAGAAATTAAGCTCTTGTCTACATAGAGACGTTGAACCATACAATGGTTTGAGTTGGAACAGGCCTTAAAGATAATCTAGTCATCTTTGCAAAACTAAGTACAGCAGTTTATTATTACACATTTTCACACTCTTAGTGAGAAGAAAATGACACAAATGGGCTTTGAGCATATGTGCTTAATTTTATATAAATAATCCAGTTGACTTCACTGTTAATATTCATGTACATAATGTACACAGATATTTGCCAGATGAGGACTTCTCTGACTGGCTTTCTTCTGGATCCATTTTTATCTAACTTCTATACATTTGCACCAGTGTGAAATTCATCTCAAAAGGCTGTGATGTTTATTGGCTCAAAGAAGTGAGATGTATTTTTTGGAGATAATGAATATATCCCTAATATAGCAATTTATTTTTACAAAACACATGGTTCAAGTGAAGACAAGATTGATCAGTGTATGAAGACCAACTCTGAATTGGTCTTTTAATTTCATAAAGAAAACAATTCCTACATAATACGAATTCAAATCAGCCTAAAGTTCAATCATTTAACACATATTCTCTATATGACGTGAAATTATTTAACACTAAAATGCCAATTCTGCTAAAAAAAAAAAAATCAGTAGTTTTATGGGGATTTTGTGATGTCCTATTTCTATATGACTTCTACACAATTAAGTTTAGCAAAGCATCAATGCAGTACAAACTTCACTATAACCGATCTACTGGCAAAAGATTTCTCAACATTACATTTTTTTTTTAATAAGAAAAAAAACCAACTTTTTCTTCCACTCAAGCCTAGGAACATTGTCTTTCACAAGAAAATTCAAACCTTTTTGGTGCATAAGAAACTAAATTATGTACAAGCTTTGGCTAAAAACGAAAAAAGGACCCAAAACCCTCACTCTATCTCATAGAAGCAATTTAGTTTGCTCAACACCCTGTCAAACTCATTTGACATGAAATTCCAGACTACTTAAAAGTGCTTTTTCCTCTAATTTATTTCTGTTTATTTTTACAGTACTTACTGTTTTGATCCCTCTATAATGTACCTGGGAGGTAAGCTCCTCCACTTCATAGTTAAAAGAAAAATAACAACTTTGAGAAGCGTTTTAATGACTCACATATATCGTTGAAAGAAAACATTTTCATCTTCTGTATTTCATGCATGCACAAAATCTCTAGATTACTTCCCTCTCACAGACTTCCTAGATTATAAGACCTGAATTTGGCTACACAGTGCAGCTGTAACATTTTCCCCATCCTAATACATTTCTTAGCAGCTGAAAATCCATCTAAAAGCAACCAACCCAAAAAAGGGCAGATTTATTTTTTAGTGCTAAAGGCAAAAATATACTCAATTAGAACAAATCTCTAGAACAAGAGAGACATGAGGGAGGACACTTTCTGAACAGCATCTTTTGTCAACGTAAAGACAGGAAGAGTAGAAAATTTAAATTCCCAAGTCAAAACTCTTGTCCTACAACAATACTGTGATCTTACTGTGGTCTGCTGATGGCTGACTGCAAGTGAATGAAAACAGTCACCACAGAAGAAGCTTCTGCAATGCACCTTCTTACTTGCAGTCAGCTTAAGACAAACTTACAGAGACAAGAAACCCAATAGTTATATGGTCATATTACTACTGTTTTGTTTTTCCAAATAAGTACTAGCCTTTTCTGTTAAAACACGCTGTTCTTCCTCCCCATCCCCCAAACGGTCTCAGAGATCTCCTCAATGTTGCAAGTAAAAAATGTCTCAAGAATTCTGAACTTATTAAACCTTTTGCTTCCCTCATTTGCCTTTCTCAGCATATTAAAAATAACAGCACATGAACATCATTAGCCTGAGTTCATATGCTGCCAGAGTAGCAATACATTCTCTACTAGGAAAGAATGGGAAATCCCAGAGGAGCAATAACAAGTCTGGGATGCTTGGGCAGAGCAAGAAGCTTAGGCTGGCTGCAAAAGCCTCTTTGCCCTTTAAGAACTACATAGAATAAAACTAGTTGTTAGAGTTTTCTTGTGAATCTTACTAGTTATATAATCGCATATCTCTTCCTCACATAAAAAATGGCACAAGAAAGAATGCCTATGTTGTCTCTTAAATTTCAGAGCTGTCATAGAATGGGTTGGGTTGGAAAGGAACATCAGGTTCCAACTCCCTGCCACAGGCAGGGCCAGCAACCTCCAGATCTGGTACTAGACCAGCTTGCCCAGGGCCCCATCCAACCTGATCCTGAACATTTCCAGAGATGGAGCATCCACAGTCTCTCTGGGCAGCCTGTTCCAGCAACTCACCACTCTGTAAACACCTTCCCCCTGACATCCAATCTAAACCTTCCCTCTCTCATCTTAAAACCATTTCCCCTTCTCCTATCACTGTCTACCCTTGAAAAAGTTGATTCCTCTCCTTTTTATAATCCCTTTTTAAATACTGGAAGGCTGCAATGAGGTATCCTCGCAGCCTTCTCTTCTCCAGGCTGAACAAGCCCAGCTCCTTCAGCCTGTCTTCGTAGGGGAGATGGTCCAGCCCTCATATTACAGAAGACTCCCTGGGTATGTGTATATATATAGTTATACACGTAATAATTTTGCCCAAGAAGACAAATGTTTAAAGGAAGAGAAAAACAAAATTCGTACTCGCAATCACTGTAAACCTGTTTCATGTTGGCTGAAAAATGCAATTCTCAGGGATGAATTCTAAAATGTGTTTGAAATAGAAAATCCAAGGCAATCTTTCATTGTCAACATGATTTTTTTTTTTTTTGTGAGATAATTTTTTTTAAAACCAGAAATTTCTTGACAGAAGTGTTTTATGAATTAACTGTAATGCATTATTGAATTTTCTGGACAAAAATTGTGTACACAAAATAAAATTGAGTATAAAATATGTCGAATTCCTCATTCATAAATTTGCACAAAAATGCAGAGGTGTTTTTTTTTTCATTTTTCTAACATCAAACATACAGCAAGGCAAAAATTCTCAAACTTGGCCAGGCTATATAAGTACTTCAAAGAAGGAAAGAAAAGACAGAAATGGAAACATCTGGGCATTTTAAAAATAGAACAGCACATCCATTTTGAAACTGGCCTCATCTTTTAAATATCCTTTAAGAATAATTACTTTAGTCTTGTACTGAGTGTTTTGTGCAGCCGTATCATTCCTAACAGAACAGAAAGACATTCTTCAGATCTTTGCTTTCCCTAAAAAAAGGAACACAAAAAAATCCACCCAACCTATAAACAAAAAAGTTTTACTCCCTGCAACACCGTGCTGCACTGTAGTTTCTGCTTCAAGACTACCTGGATGTGTTTCTAATAAGTTATGCGCTGTGTCTAAGTTTGGCTCTTTATCTTTGTTATTACTGATCTGTTCTCACATCATCTATTGCTGCCTATTGGCATTAGGATGTTGGATACATCACAGTAATTATGTATTTCTCCTCTTCTTGCCCAGAATAATTCTGTCCCAATAGGTCTACCAGGTAAGAAACTACAAGAAACCTTGTGAAAAGGTTTTTAAGTTTCCAGTAGGTGCATAAGAGCTCATTTGAAAAGTACTGCCAGTAGAAGAAATGAAGTTGCAGTTACCTCAGGCTTAGAAAGAACAGGAGAAAAAAGCCATATCAAACTCAAGGATCCAAACCAATATTAATTTAGAGTCAAAGAAATACCCTGCAAACAAATTGCATGAAAGTAAGATTGAGGAAGAAACAGACAGCAGGCTTGACTTTTTGTCTAAGTGGTGCTGCCAACATGCCCCACTTAAAGTTTCTCAATCACATTTTCTGCACTGTGGTTGCTACTCCAGTTCTGTTAAAATATACAAGGTTGAGTATTTTGCAGAAGCACAGGAAAGATTTTTCAGAAGGCAAACCTTATGCATAGCAGACGCTTATTCAGTATTTACTCTTTGCCACTGAGTAAAAATTCCAAGGGTCTTGAAATTACATTTAAGGTCATTTGTCACTGAAGTTGGACAAGACACCGCAGATAACTTAATGTTTATTTACACTTTAACAGTGTCCATTTTTTTTGTAATTGGAATTTGAAAAAGTAAATGTAACAAATGCAAAGTAAATCTTTCTATTATTACAGTTGTCATGCTTCTCTGGACATAACAGTCAGGCAAGACATGGAGTTTTCGAGAATATTTTATTAAGAAAGTAACAATTTCAGCCATAACTTGTAACGTGGAATAGTTGCAGATAACTGTGACCGTAAGCACTTGAAAAGTGAGAGGTCACTGAGAAGGTAAATGCTCAATTTAGGTTTTAGCAAGACTGGAGAAACAGGAAGTGTCACATTATTTTGAGTAAGTTTGTTCTCTTCTGAGCTAACGCTTTCATAAACAATAGTTTTATTTTAAAGTTGGTTTCTGAAGTGTTTCACACTTTCAACATCAACAAAAAACTACAGAATATCAGTGATCATAGAAAAATAAACATCTGGAACATGAAAGAAAAACAAAAACCTTCCAAGAGAAGACAAAATGTCCTCTTATTTTTCCATTGCTCCTATGGGCTGTTCTTGGAAAATCAGGAGTGAAGGTGGTGGGAAGGAAGTGTCAGAGAACAGGAGAAAGAGTAAAAATTACATATACCCCTTAATTCCTCGGACATTTGTGCTAACTACAGTATAAGGAGCATTTATATGAATTTCATGCTTATTTTCATTCATTTACCTCTGAGCCCCCTCTTCTGGGTCTGAATTATAACTTAAAAAAGAAAAACAAACAACTGATGCCAGTGCTTTCTATTTCACTTCTTATACAGCGTACAGCTTTGGAGAGAGTATTAATGTTCACAGAAAGCAAGCTTTCTGTTTATAGATAGGGTTATCAAAAATACTGTGTGTGAAATCTCAGTCATCTTGGTGTAGGAGCTCAACATGTATGCCAGACTACAGAATACATACAGCCTGCATGCGCATCCCTAGGGGACTTAAGCTCGTCACATATACAATTTATTGTCATCACCAAACTTATGCACTGATCCTCTAACCCAGGCTGTCTGACCCAGACACTCATGATTTCAGATTTGGAGGTTTCTGTGCTATTCCTCCAGCAATGACTTCTCATGCTTAATTCTCAGAAGATTACTTCTAACAAGGCTTCTTCAGGGAGCCCTCAATAAAAGATTTAAACCCACACAATTTATCACAAGTATCTGGCAGGGTCTCAGGGGAGTTTAGTGTGTTTTTTTTCTTTCTTCCCATTATCAGAAACAACAGCATTTTGCTAATACAAAACAATCAGTATTTGCTCAGAAAGGATCTGTACACCCATCCGTGCAATGAAGGAGCAGAAATGATGCCTAAATAAGCCAACGCAGCCACAGGAACTAACCACTATTTGAAATGGAGATGGAGATCATAAACGGTGCTTTGCATCATTTCACCATTTCTGCCCACAACGCTTCTAACTCACAAAGAAAAGGCCCTTAAATACATTCAGCTCCCCTTGTGGGAAGGAACAGAATACTGTGTACAGTACTCACCTGTATATTTTCCTCCAAACTGCGTATTTGTGTGCCCAGTGGGATGACATTTTTTGATTTAGTTGTCAGCAAATGGAACTTTATATTGTGCTCCTGTCTTATTGCTTTCTTAGCTGGCAGACTGCAGTGAATAAGGGCTATTCTGTCATTTTTTTTTTTTAATTTTTTTCTGAATTGAGATATTTTTCATAAAGCCAGGTCCATTTGTTATTCATAGGAAGCATACTGTTATAAAGTCTGACATAGCGTTTTGGGACCACTGGTCCGAGGGCAAGCGTTCACATGGATCCCTGACTCTAACCCTGCTTCTGTATCTCTTCAGACACCAAAGATGAGCAAGGTGTCACTTCTGAAAGAGTGGGAGGTAATATGGTGTGGATTGATTAAAGGATTGCTGTTCACAAACTTGTTCTTCATTTTCAGCAGTCATCTCTAGTTGCTAAAAAAGTACCCTGCACAGAATTAAGAGAAAGCATACACTTGAAATGAAAACTATGCATTGAAAAAACATAAATCCTTGTCAGTAAAGCATCCACGCATATACTGCTCTGTACCCGTGAATGAATCTGTTGCTATTTCACAGCTTGTCAACAGTGCTCCGCACAAAGAGGAGACACGGGACAGGCTTCAGAACATCCAGTCCTAATAGATGCTGCAAATACACAGTCCATCCCCATTTAAAAGCTTCTTAGATGTGAACTTCAGCATTTCAACAGCTGCTTCTGAGAAAAGTTCAGTTCCTCAAGTTCTTAACAGTTTTTCCTTGTAATATATGCATTACCCGGATTGATTTTTAAAGATTTGCCAAGCCCAGTAATTTTAGTTTTTATGCTGTGCATTTTATAAAGCACTGAATTTCTGTGGGGCAATGACGTTAGAGGAGAGCAGCTTACTCTACACTTTGCTGTAAATATGAAGGAAAAGTATTTATCTTAAACTTGCAAAATATAGTTTAAGCAAAGTGATTCTGTTGAGTGACAGAGACAATACTTGATATAGGCTGGTTTGTTGAGCAATAGGTATCAGTACATTAGTTTAAAGACCAATGTATTAGTTTAGCAAAAGGAATCAATGATTGCTAGTTCTAAAACTTTCCATTTCAACTTTGATTGGTGCGTGAACAACCAATGTTCGAAACAACAGTTTCTCTCAATGATTCTGCTTCGCAAGAAGCACTGGAGTCATAATAGACTACTTTTATCTTCACATCCACCTGGTGCAAGGACATCTTCCTGAGATTTCTCCTATATTGTTATGGATTAGAGTGCACCAAGATAGAAAGTTGCTCATTACAGCCTAACAAGCAATGAAAGTTTGCCAAATTGGGGAAAAACAGCATAAGGTCAGCCAAAAGTCTCTGTGATAAAGCTGATGATGGAAAAATGAGGAGAAAGTAAGTTGTCAAAGACCACTGGAGGCCACCACTGCACACATTCAGAGAGACATTAGCATACATTAATGAGTTGTTGGAAAAAGAATGAATATATACGCCAATGTACTGCATATGTATGTCTTAACTGTTTAAATGTAGAACCTGAACTCTGAGAGAATGTGCTTGTTTTTGTCAAGTCGCCCTGTATGTATTGTAAGGAATAAAGGAATGCCGCTTTCTAACACCACATTGGAGTTGGAGAGTTTTCTTCCTGGATTTTGGATGACATACTCGTGTAATTTGTAAGGCAGAAATACATCTGTAAATCTGCATATCAAAATTTAACAACGTGCTCTCAAATATAAACATTCCTTTTTCCAGTACAGTAGTTTTCTTTATGGTCAGCAATGGCTTAAAACAGCTTCACAGTATTTTAAAGTATTTCATAATACTTCATAATTTACTTTATTACTTTATATATGACCTTGTAGTTTTCAAACATTTGCAGGTGCACGTACCTGCACATGTGAAAATACCCTTAAGGTTTTCTAGGGGCATCATCTGTAGGAAAAAAAAACTGTTTAGAATACAAGCTTCAAAAGGCCATAAACATCCAGCCTTATCATTTTCTTTCTTGCCCAAAGTCTTCCCTTGTGACTGATCAAAGCAGTGAAGATAGCTAAATTTAACAAGAGGTCTAATCAGACCTTAAAGAAAAGCTTTCAAACAAAGCACCCAAGCCATGAGTGTACAGACCATGCTACCGTTACAAAAGGGGAAGCCCTGCAGGCAGCTCATATTCAACACATCCGTCCTTAGAACAGAGAGGATTTGGGATGAAAATGCTTGGAGAGTCTGTTAATCCCAGACGCACAATGCACAGAAAAAAATCTCTAGGTGTAACTGGAAGAATAGTTTAGACTTCATTCAGTCGTGAGAGTTCCCTTCAGAACATCAGAAACAGATCCAAAAACGTGAATGGAATTAAAAAAGCCTAAGGCATCCCATCAAAATCCTGGGCTGAAGAAAAGAGAAATGTGGAAACAATATGTTTTGATTTGGTTTTACCCTGGGGTTTCTTTCATCATGTCAGTAATGTGGTGCAAACTGCCCACAGATCCTTGACCACCATTTTCAGAAAGCCCATAATCTAAGATAGCAAGGAAATGGTGATGTCAAAGCAAAATATATCCATATATATAATTGTCAAGGTGTACATTTTCAGCACATCAAGAGTAGAAAATTTCATCAAACTTACAGACAACTTGCAGAGTTGCTGTTTTCATCAGACCTTTAGAAGCCATTCTACAAAAATAATTCTTAGGCTTTCGAACTTTTCTCATCAATCAATCACAGATGGGAAAAAAAATAATCAAGTAATACTCAAAATGTTAGAAAAGTTCAAATATACTTCAAATGTGTGCCTCTACCTTGCCAGTTTCCTTGTTTTTTTAAATCAAGATGTACTTTTTACACAAATAGCTTTAATTCTTTTGTGTCATTCAACCCTGACTCCATCACTTGAAACAATAAGAAGATAGAAAAGTTTGACTTTTAATCAGCTATTTTTCCCTTGACAGGATACATCAAGAATGTATTCTAGTCTTTTCATTCAATTCCCCAGCTTTCTATTTCCTCATGAACTATGCCTTCTGTCTTTCTCCCCCTCGCTTATATTCCATTTGCTCTCTTTTCACGCTCTCAAATTTCTTCTTTCCCAGTCAGGCTGATGTAAAATTCCAAGACAGACAAGCGAGACTAGAAGGAGAGCTTTAGAAACAAAAAAGAGGCGATAGAGTCTCTACTAAACTGCATGTTCAGATATAACTCCCATTGCCAATACAAGTGCGGCGATGAAAGGACTGAGCATAGCCCTGCCAAAAAAGACCTGAGGATACTGATGGCAAGCTGGACATGAGCCAGCAATATACTCTTGCAGCCCTGAAAGCCAACTGTATCCTGGGCTGCATTAAAAGGATGCGTGGCCAGCAGGATGAGGGAGGTGATCATGCTCCTCTGCTTTGTGCTGGTGGGACCTCACTTGGAATACTGCATCTGGATGTGGAGATATCAGTACAGGATAGACATGGACCTGCTGGAGTGTGTCCAGAGAAGGGCCACAGAAATGATCTATTAAATGAAACATCTCTCCTGTGAGGACAGGCTGAGAGAGCTGGGGCTGCTGTTCAGCCTGGAGAAGAGAAGGCTCTGGAGAGGCCTGAGAGGCCTTTTAATATCTAAAGGGGAGCTGTAACAGAACAGACTCCTAAAGACCCTGCTAAACAAGGTCTGTGTTCATAGAACAAGGGAAAATGGTTTCACACTTAAAGAGTGTAGATTTAGGTAAGATATAAGGAAAAAGTCTTTTACAGTGAGGGTGGTGAGGCACTGGAATATGTTGCCTAGTGATGTGATTGATGCCCTGTCCCTGGAGACTTTCAAGGTGAGGCTGGATCAGGCCCTGGGCAACCTGATTGAGCTGTGGATGTCTCTATTCATTGCAGGGGAGTGGAATAGATGGCCCGCAGAGGTCCCTTCCAACTCTAAGGATTCTATAATATTGTTCCCTATCCTAATCATAAAACAAACTCTAGAGTCAGAAAGCAGTTCTTCAGCCACAAATGTAAAAAGATTTCTAACTCTAAGCCCATGACATACTACACAATAACAATAACAGTTTTGTAGTTGCATGAGGAAAGCAAAGCTCCTGATATTTCTGACATCAGCAACCTTCATGTTTCAAAGACACCTACTGCTGGCACCTGTTCTGGGGAAGAAAAAAGAAAAATCTACTGCCCAGGGCTAATCACTTCCCCTTCCTTATTATTCACCTCCTCCTCAGCTCATCTAGATCTGAATCACTGTGCAAGCAATCTGTCTGCCACAGCAGCACTGATACCCATGTTTCTGCCACCACCTCAGATATAGTCATTCCAACACTTCATCAGCCTCCTGCTGCGAGGGCTCCCTGCAGATTTCACCACCTCCCACTCCGTTGGCTCCACCAGCATCTGAATTCACATCTTCTTACAAGTCTGCCAGCAGAGTTGCCCTTCCTGTATCTTGTCACATTGCAAAACTTGACTTCCTTCTTAACTGCCTTGATTTTTAATTTCATCAAATTAACACAGCCTGCCTCATTAGCATACCATCTTTTACATTTTGGGAGTTATGTCAGGTCATACATGCACTGGTGTGGAATTATTTTTTCTGGAGCAGAGCAACTTCAACAATCTAAGGGAATCAAAGCACTAATATTTTTCTTAAGGTATAGGTAGCAGAGATGACTGAAGAGCTGTAGGAGATACTGCTGCTTACACATATGTATTTAGTCAGTCTTGATCTGAGACAGACATGATTTTGTACAGATAGCGCTCCACTGTCCCAATATCTATCTTGGCTGATTATAATGAAATCTGACAAGAAATAAGTAGCACCAGAGCCCACAGGCATAACTTTATCACATCAGCAAACAGCTCTTCTCTCACTGGCTCTACCTTCTTACTCATGCAACTGGACCAGCTCCTGTAGGTTACTCCTGAAACACCAAAATCAGGCCCAATATGAGGAAAATTTGCCTCTCTTAAAAGGTAATTTGATGCTATCAGAGGAGCTAACACTCATTTAGTGAACAACAGCTCTGTCTCTCCAATCACAACTTGAAGAAATAACAACGGAATGTTTCCTGTAGCGCTTAGAAATAATACCACCTTTAGTTTTTACTTATAAGCAATCTATTCATAATCTTATCCCTTGAAGAACATCTCTAAAGGTAAATAACATGAAAAGAAAAAGATAAAAGCACTACATTATCCAGAAAAAAAAAAGCAAAATGCTTGTTTTAAAAGTTTAAATGCAACGGATACATTACAAAATTTTAATTTATTATTATTTTATACTTGTGCTATCAGTTTGCTTCTCATCTTCAGAATATTACTATTATGGCAATCCCACATTTTACTCCCTCCAGTTCTTGCTTGCTGCTCTCTGCTCGCTAAGGTTTGGTTCTACCTGTCTATATGCAATGCTTGCTGATGCGTGAGCCTTTGAGAAATGGAGGAACCACGCAAACCACAGAGTACTTGTTTATATCCATGTGTTTTTTTTTTTATTAAGCTTTGCAAACCTGTAAGAGCCCCACACCAAGACTTGTGAATTACAGCAATTGATACAATTCCTTCCTGTGACAGAAAGACAAGCCAAAGCCTGCAGGAATTTCATGCTGAGTCCTGGCAGATCTGCAAAACTTCTATGTTAAAATCCTCCACACAAAATGAAAGCCTAGAGAGCCACCTCAGAAATATTGCAATGGAGTCTGAGAAAGGCATAAGAGCTGTACAAAAGACCCTTGCCAAAGTCCACAAGGGGAAAGAGAATAAAAGGCTAACCAAACACATTACACCAATATGCTAGAATGTACTGGTAGAAGAGAGAAGCCATTTGAAACATTAGAAAGAAAGAAAGATGTGTTAAGACTTGCCATAAACAAGCAAGTTAATTTAGGCACAAAAAACATGGGAGCAGGAAGAAGGGCAGTGAGGAAGCCTACACTACAAGACTGAAATCCTCAAAAATTTTTAATATAGAACTTTGTCTGAACAGATGCACCTTTTCACTCATCAGTAGTTATTTATAAGCTGGTATAACTCACAAATTAAACTTTTATTAAATGCATTCAGAACTTTCTATTTTTGCAGATTCCAGGCACTTCAGATTTTCCATAACTGTCATATAAAGAAGTCTCAGTCCTGAAGTACAGCAGGAGAAAAATGTGCACTGTCTGTAGATATATAATATATTATGTCTGATCCTTGTTACAACATATATCTTGGAATTCTGGTGACATGAACAAACCACTTTAGTTTTACTTTTGTGGGCTTTTAAGGTCAATGCATTCCCCTTTGACAAAGGAATACAGACTTGCTAAAGACAATAATTAACAATCAAAACTATGACCTCTCTTTTGCCTTTGAATATATTATGGTTACCTGCCGTGCTGTGAGTGAATGCACTATACCCCTCATACTATGTGCAGCCAGTATGCCACACATACATCTTCTAAAAAACCATTCTAAAACATTAAGTAATTTTATGTCAGTATAACCAAGAAATTAAACCATATATTGGATCTGTAACCTTGTTCATAGCTACTATTTGATATAGACTATGAATGATTTGATATGTAGAACATATAAAGCACACACAATATTTCACACAAGATATAAAACACCACTTCTTTTTTTCAAATGATCCTAAAAATACCTGGTTATGAGTACCTAGGATTCTATGCATATCCAAAGCATTTCACTCTTTAGTGTTTTAGTTATAGCCAAATACCAAATCATTAGGAGTGAAAACCTCAAATCTTTGGGTAGTCATGCCTGCAGCCCAGAGTTGGACTCCATGATCCTCATGGGTCCCTTCCAACTTAGGATATTCTGAGATTCTAGGAATTCTTTTCATATATTCATTCCCCTGAAATACGTAACCCTTGCAGTTTAGTCAGATGTCAGACCATAAGGCCATACTTCAAAACTCATTTTCTCAAAACACTTGCAATGGATATTTCAAAAATGCTGTGGTTAATTTATGTTTGTCAACGTTTCTCTAAGAGTATTTTAATCATGCCTCAATATATTTCCTATACTGTGCATTTAGAAATCAAATGTTGTTTTTCAGGTAATTCTTCCTTCTTTCAGATGATAATGAAAGAATAAGTTGTGAAGATTTAGCTTAGGTTTCTACCTTTTTAAAATAGGCTTTCCTAGAGACAGTTTTTCTTCCTTTGTAATTCATGGTTAAAGTGGAGCTCTCCACTTAAAAAAAAAAGTGAGGAAACTGGAGTGAATATTAAGTGAAGTCAGAAATGAAAGATGAGCCTTCACACTGTAAGAAGAACTGAATAGGTCAAATTATAAGAAGTATTAGTTACTTTACAATTGTCCCCCAGAGCCAGCACGGCTGCAAAAACATGGATCAGCAAACTTGGCTTTAGGATCAGAAAACAGAATCAGAAAAATCAATACATCATTCATAAGATTTATTCATAATGTACAACAAGCTCATGGAATTCCAGCTAGTCCATCTGCCAGTCGCCAACGAGGCTTATATTTGTAAAATTACTCTTTAAATATGAACTCAATCAATGGACTTGTTCATAAACTTAATTTTTGAGAAAGGTGGAAAAATGACAAGCAGAAGCAAATACGTTACTTTGATCTTTTAGAGGTGACAAAGTGAAAAACGTGGGATCAAATTCTTTTGAACTTCAGAAACATGCACATCCCCTGGACTACAAAATGGACTACCCTGGACAATAGAATCTGGACAGCCTCCCTATGCTGTCTTAATGACTCTAGTAACTTATTTAGCAGTCAACAAGAGGGAGCAGAAGAGATTTCTATGATGAATAGTATTGAGCTGTATATGAAACTGATCAAATAATGAAAAATACATTCACAGATAATTTCATCATCAATTGATTAAAACAGTTCAAGCTGATTTACTGTTCACCTTTTTTTTCTGTTCATCAGTTTTGCTGTTCCTTTCGTCCTCTGAATCATGGATCTTCTATCAATAATCAGGGAAAACAAAGCAAAATCATTTCCAAACTCTAAAGCTAACATACTATGTAGTAGAAAATGCAGGTATTTGTGAAATCTGATAAAAATCAACTAATACAAAATCCCACAAGGATACAAAGCCATAGAACTCTTTTCAGTGCATGAGGTAACAAATGCTGTACTTTTAAACTCAGCCTCTGTGGAGCTGGCATGTGCCCTGGCCTTTGACAAAAATGTTCCTAAATTCACAATGTTCACAGCTATGGCACAAAGAAATGTAAAGACTCTTGCTGAAAACGCTTTTAAGCTTACAAAATGAGGTGCCACATGGTTTCTGCCATAAGAACTTATAAAAGTCATTCATGAGTGACTGTCACACCTTATAAGAAAATACAAAGCACCACAGACTTTAAACCAGAAAAGAAACAGAGACCAAACATTCAAAATGTTTTTTGCTAGTTAATAGAGACCTTGCATGACCCGATGATGGCAAATAGCTTTCAACCAGCTGTGGATCTACTACTAGCGCCACAGGATTTTCAGGAATAAGTAGGTTTTCAACAATTTCAGGAGGAATCTGGTTCCAATGGTTGGAGAATTTGCCAATTACTTGATTCCTTCAGAGGAACAACCAGAGGCTTGCAGAGATGGTATCCTTTCTGCCTCAGAAGGAAGATGGAGCACACAAAAGCACTGTGTATTTCAGCAGGTGCTGAGTTCTTAGGAACACAGGAGAAGCTTACTACCTGTTCTGTAGAGGTTCACATCACTCTGAGCCAACCACATGCTTCAGTTTTCAAATTAGGAAAGCAGAAACACAGGAATCTTGTTGGTCTGACAGAAACAGTTTATATGCATACAGTGAGATAGACAGACAGATATACAGGTAGATCCACCCACACATGCAGGGTAATCTTTTGGTTCAGATCAGCTTTGGAAAACTCCTATCTATGTAGCAGTGTTGGTTAGAGACATGACTTCTGGCAATATTCCTACATCTTGTTTACATGCAGTTACAGCAATCTGAGTTTTTGATGGCATAACTGCTTTTGTTTAGCAATACAACGTAAGTGACTTTAATAGTAGTGGTTTTGGCAGGTATAAAGTGCTCTTTCTACACAGTGCTGACACCACAGTCATACTGGCAAGTATTTTATCCCGAGCTTATAAGAGACAGTACCAAAAGAGTAGGTTGAAAAACTGTATCACAGTAGGGGGAGCTGATATGGACTCATTGGTGGGGCTAATTCTTTCCATTTTTCTTTTGTGACTTACATTTGATGATAAGATTTCTTTCTGAGGGGTATCTTATACTCCCTTTCTTTTCTTTGATTCCGGAAGAAAATCACAACCACACATCTCTGGTATAAAACTTTGAAAGAACATTTTGAAGTTATTCAAAATAAAAGGAAGTTGTTAAAACAGTCAGATTGATAGCACTAGTTTTCAAAGGCCTTTTTTTTTTTTTTTTTGCCCTTGAACAGACACAGCATCAGCAAATCAAGTTCCTCTGCGTGAGCCTGCAAATGCAAAGACTTGCAGGGACCAATCAGAGGAGCAAAGGATGCTCTGTCTGACAAGATCACCACACACACACTCATACACCAGGTGTGGACACTGTTCAATGAGAAGACTTCATCTTGATAAATGGAAGGACGTTTTAAGTGTCAAGGGGCAAGGCACCTGCCTCCCATCTGGGCTAGAGCTGCCAGTGCCTTCCAAAACCTAAAGAATGTCAAGAACAAGAGAAAAAATGCCACCCATTCCAAAGAAAATACACAAAGAAAATCCAGTCTAGAGATGTCAGGAGACAGTTCTTGGTTAGGAAAAACTGCTGCCTCATTTCCCACAAGCTAAGGGTAAAATGCCCTGGTCTTCTTCCTTCTCTTTTCTCTTTGCAGGCAGGATTCATTCCAGTCACTATGTTTGGGTAGGACAAACAGAACCAAAGTTTAAGTCACACCCAATAGACTTGTATTTTCTGTATAGTTTCCCTGCTTCATCTGTGTTTTACAACAGGCACTCTCCAGAACACAGCTGGCAAAGGACTACTTAATAATGTGCATAATAAATAAAAAAATAAGACAAGCCCATAGCTGTTTTCAGTATTAAGAGCAGTCCAACTTGGTTCAAGAGCAAAGAACAGCATGTCTTCAAGAGCAAAACCACATGTCCCTAGTCATAGCAAATACACTTCTTTTTCTGTTTTGCTTGCATAAAAACGTATGAAAGCTAAAGGGCAGCATTCAGTCATACACATCTCACTATTATAGATCCCCTACCCTTCAAAGAACTTAAAAGTTTTCAATTGACATTCAACGATGCAATAAAGTCTCCATTTTTCTGCAGGTTTGAAGCAAAAAAAAGTTGGAGAAGCAATCAAGCTAGGCATCTGCTAGAAGTAGATATTTAAGATATTGATAATCTAGACCCTCTCTCAAGTGAGCCCTACAAGGTAGAAAGAACAAAGACACTACTGAAATAAACTGTTTATTCAACAGATGTTTTTAAATCACAAAAATTGTGGTGATTACGTACTATGTTCGCTTCAGAAAAGTTAGGGTTTTTTTCCTTCCTCTATTTCCTTTTCACCAAGTGGGTACAAAAAGCCAAACTCCATTGACTCTTTAATCTGACACATCTGTGTACTCTCAGAAAGCTGAAAACACTTGTTCAAAAGCTACACAGAAAAAAAGTACATAGCCAACAAACCCAAGCTGAAATCCCATCACAGTTTACAATTCAGTTTTGATTTATGATTTTCTAATAGTTGAGGCACTGACACTTTTACACAGAAACAGATTTCAGGTGGAAACGTGTTCACCACTTGTTTCTAAATACTATATCAAGATTTTCACAAAGGAAGTACTTGCTGAAGTTATAGGAGACAATATTTTAGTAGTATCTCCTTTTACAATAAAAAAATAAAAGCAAAAGCTAGCTCCTATGTTTTCGCTCAGAATGTTCAAGTCCTACCTTAGAGTTTATACACCTGCTTTCTTTTGTGCACCTGAGCTGCAAATGATTTCCGTTCTGATGAACAAGACTGATCATCAGGGCATCTCTTTATTTATATCCACCTGTAAACCTGTGACACCTGCTGGAGGGGAGAACAGATTGCTATCGATAAGCCTGTATTTTGCTCCTTTCCTGGCTGTGGCTCTCATCTATAACTTCTTTGTATGCCATAAAGAGCTTGTGAAACCCTGTGCAGAAGGAATGGAACATGCGTTTTATATTGTATGGTGATTAGCTAGTAATACTCTCCTATGGCTCTTATTGTTTCTTGCCAGTCTTCCACTGTTTTAAAATACAAATNCTATGATGATAGGTAACCGTTATTGAACAAACAATAATACCAGTAATAAGATCTATGCTGCTAAGATGTGGACTTTAAGTCAGAAATGATGTTGTGTTTTTCTTGTTGTTTTTTTGTTTGTTAAATACAATTTTTCCTTCTGTTCCACACTCTTCAAGAAGCGGGTGCACCTTCATCTCTTGGAAATACATTGCACCACTTGTCTTTTTTCTCAGCATGCTAATTAGGGGCCTACAATCAAATTCCAACAGATTTGGTATTGAAAATATTTATAGTACTTTCTCTTGTAAGCAAAGGGAGATGTGATAATTCGATTCTACTCTGTAGCCTCAATAAAGTGCGCATCCAAACACACTTTGCTGGGACTCTGAACACACATTTGAAAGCTCCAACACAGAAATGCTCCTGCCAGGGCAAACCTGACAAGCTACATGCAATGCAGATAGCCAAACAGCTATCCCTTTGTCATCCTATCCTCTGAAAATTATCTACAGAATAGTTATAGGTTAAGAAGCATTCTGCACAATGCCCAGTGAAGAAAAGATGTTGATCAAAGATTAAAAAAAATTTAAAGGATAAAAAAAACCTTTAGGAAGCAGTCAGACCTTCCTGTATCTATTTACTAATGCAGTCTTTACCATCCTGAAAAGAAACATTTTTTTTACAATTACATTTTTCTAGCATATCACAAAACCAGAAAAGTAGCAAAATTATTATGTCTGGAAAAACAGTAGAGGAAGAGGTGAGAAGGGAATTTGCTAATGTTTTTTCTGTCTTTTTAGACATCTTCAAAGGTAAAAACTTGAGTAAACTATGAAGGGAAGGGTACACTGAATCTCCTCTAACAAGAATACGTTCAGCTCTTTTGGTATGTAAATATTTTCAGTATCAAACAGCATTTCTTCACAGGTGTTTTTATTAGACACTTTTCCAGAAGTAAGACAAATTGTAATTCTTAATTTAGCAGCAGAATAGTCAGCTTTGAGATTAAAGCAGTTGCTCTGCTGTCATAAAGGCATGCTTGGCCCCATTTTGCTTATTCAGTATTTTCTCCACTACACATAATGGAATTCTGATTCCATTATGGAACAGGTGAGAATAAGGGAAATTCAATTAAATGAAAAATCTGCAGTTTGTATCTGTACCTCAAAACATGGTCTTATCTGTACCAGGAAGAAACAGGGGGAAAAAATCCACTGAAATATAGTTTCCAAAGATCAAAAACTATCTTTGAATGTCATTAAACTTACAAATCTCTCTTGTATTTCATCCTGCTTAGGCAACAGATAGTTTCTGTAATATCAATAATCTTTTATGTTGATCTAACTCAGAACTAAACTTTCTCCTTTCTAGAAAGAAGAGAATTTGTGGGGAAAAAAAAATATGGAGAACATTCAAAGGGAATGAAACAAGGAGAAGAGGGAACATTGGGAGAAAAGTAAAAAAAAAAAAAAAAAAAAANTTAAAATAGGCTTTCCTAGAGACAGTTTTTCTTCCTTTGTAATTCATGGTTAAAGTGGAGCTCTCCACTTAAAAAAAAAAGTGAGGAAACTGGAGTGAATATTAAGTGAAGTCAGAAATGAAAGATGAGCCTTCACACTGTAAGAAGAACTGAATAGGTCAAATTATAAGAAGTATTAGTTACTTTACAATTGTCCCCCAGAGCCAGCACGGCTGCAAAAACATGGATCAGCAAACTTGGCTTTAGGATCAGAAAACAGAATCAGAAAAATCAATACATCATTCATAAGATTTATTCATAATGTACAACAAGCTCATGGAATTCCAGCTAGTCCATCTGCCAGTCGCCAACGAGGCTTATATTTGTAAAATTACTCTTTAAATATGAACTCAATCAATGGACTTGTTCATAAACTTAATTTTTGAGAAAGGTGGAAAAATGACAAGCAGAAGCAAATACGTTACTTTGATCTTTTAGAGGTGACAAAGTGAAAAACGTGGGATCAAATTCTTTTGAACTTCAGAAACATGCACATCCCCTGGACTACAAAATGGACTACCCTGGACAATAGAATCTGGACAGCCTCCCTATGCTGTCTTAATGACTCTAGTAACTTATTTAGCAGTCAACAAGAGGGAGCAGAAGAGATTTCTATGATGAATAGTATTGAGCTGTATATGAAACTGATCAAATAATGAAAAATACATTCACAGATAATTTCATCATCAATTGATTAAAACAGTTCAAGCTGATTTACTGTTCACCTTTTTTTTCTGTTCATCAGTTTTGCTGTTCCTTTCGTCCTCTGAATCATGGATCTTCTATCAATAATCAGGGAAAACAAAGCAAAATCATTTCCAAACTCTAAAGCTAACATACTATGTAGTAGAAAATGCAGGTATTTGTGAAATCTGATAAAAATCAACTAATACAAAATCCCACAAGGATACAAAGCCATAGAACTCTTTTCAGTGCATGAGGTAACAAATGCTGTACTTTTAAACTCAGCCTCTGTGGAGCTGGCATGTGCCCTGGCCTTTGACAAAAATGTTCCTAAATTCACAATGTTCACAGCTATGGCACAAAGAAATGTAAAGACTCTTGCTGAAAACGCTTTTAAGCTTACAAAATGAGGTGCCACATGGTTTCTGCCATAAGAACTTATAAAAGTCATTCATGAGTGACTGTCACACCTTATAAGAAAATACAAAGCACCACAGACTTTAAACCAGAAAAGAAACAGAGACCAAACATTCAAAATGTTTTTTGCTAGTTAATAGAGACCTTGCATGACCCGATGATGGCAAATAGCTTTCAACCAGCTGTGGATCTACTACTAGCGCCACAGGATTTTCAGGAATAAGTAGGTTTTCAACAATTTCAGGAGGAATCTGGTTCCAATGGTTGGAGAATTTGCCAATTACTTGATTCCTTCAGAGGAACAACCAGAGGCTTGCAGAGATGGTATCCTTTCTGCCTCAGAAGGAAGATGGAGCACACAAAAGCACTGTGTATTTCAGCAGGTGCTGAGTTCTTAGGAACACAGGAGAAGCTTACTACCTGTTCTGTAGAGGTTCACATCACTCTGAGCCAACCACATGCTTCAGTTTTCAAATTAGGAAAGCAGAAACACAGGAATCTTGTTGGTCTGACAGAAACAGTTTATATGCATACAGTGAGATAGACAGACAGATATACAGGTAGATCCACCCACACATGCAGGGTAATCTTTTGGTTCAGATCAGCTTTGGAAAACTCCTATCTATGTAGCAGTGTTGGTTAGAGACATGACTTCTGGCAATATTCCTACATCTTGTTTACATGCAGTTACAGCAATCTGAGTTTTTGATGGCATAACTGCTTTTGTTTAGCAATACAACGTAAGTGACTTTAATAGTAGTGGTTTTGGCAGGTATAAAGTGCTCTTTCTACACAGTGCTGACACCACAGTCATACTGGCAAGTATTTTATCCCGAGCTTATAAGAGACAGTACCAAAAGAGTAGGTTGAAAAACTGTATCACAGTAGGGGGAGCTGATATGGACTCATTGGTGGGGCTAATTCTTTCCATTTTTCTTTTGTGACTTACATTTGATGATAAGATTTCTTTCTGAGGGGTATCTTATACTCCCTTTCTTTTCTTTGATTCCGGAAGAAAATCACAACCACACATCTCTGGTATAAAACCTTGAAAGAACATTTTGAAGTTATTCAAAATAAAAGGAAGTTGTTAAAACAGTCAGATTGATAGCACTAGTTTTCAAAGGCCTTTTTTTTTTTTTTTTTGCCCTTGAACAGACACAGCATCAGCAAATCAAGTTCCTCTGCGTGAGCCTGCAAATGCAAAGACTTGCAGGGACCAATCAGAGGAGCAAAGGATGCTCTGTCTGACAAGATCACCACACACACACTCATACACCAGGTGTGGACACTGTTCAATGAGAAGACTTCATCTTGATAAATGGAAGGACGTTTTAAGTGTCAAGGGGCAAGGCACCTGCCTCCCATCTGGGCTAGAGCTGCCAGTGCCTTCCAAAACCTAAAGAATGTCAAGAACAAGAGAAAAAATGCCACCCATTCCAAAGAAAATACACAAAGAAAATCCAGTCTAGAGATGTCAGGAGACAGTTCTTGGTTAGGAAAAACTGCTGCCTCATTTCCCACAAGCTAAGGGTAAAATGCCCTGGTCTTCTTCCTTCTCTTTTCTCTTTGCAGGCAGGATTCATTCCAGTCACTATGTTTGGGTAGGACAAACAGAACCAAAGTTTAAGTCACACCCAATAGACTTGTATTTTCTGTATAGTTTCCCTGCTTCATCTGTGTTTTACAACAGGCACTCTCCAGAACACAGCTGGCAAAGGACTACTTAATAATGTGCATAATAAATAAAAAAATAAGACAAGCCCATAGCTGTTTTCAGTATTAAGAGCAGTCCAACTTGGTTCAAGAGCAAAGAACAGCATGTCTTCAAGAGCAAAACCACATGTCCCTAATCATAGCAAATACACTTCTTTTTCTGTTTTGCTTGCATAAAAACGTATGAAAGCTAAAGGGCAGCATTCAGTCATACACATCTCACTATTATAGATCCCCTACCCTTCAAAGAACTTAAAAGTTTTCAATTGACATTCAACGATGCAATAAAGTCTCCATTTTTCTGCAGGTTTGAAGCAAAAAAAAGTTGGAGAAGCAATCAAGCTAGGCATCTGCTAGAAGTAGATATTTAAGATATTGATAATCTAGACCCTCTCTCAAGTGAGCCCTACAAGGTAGAAAGAACAAAGACACTACTGAAATAAACTGTTTATTCAACAGATGTTTTTAAATCACAAAAATTGTGGTGATTACGTACTATGTTCGCTTCAGAAAAGTTAGGGTTTTTTTCCTTCCTCTATTTCCTTTTCACCAAGTGGGTACAAAAAGCCAAACTCCATTGACTCTTTAATCTGACACATCTGTGTACTCTCAGAAAGCTGAAAACACTTGTTCAAAAGCTACACAGAAAAAAAGTACATAGCCAACAAACCCAAGCTGAAATCCCATCACAGTTTACAATTCAGTTTTGATTTATGATTTTCTAATAGTTGAGGCACTGACACTTTTACACAGAAACAGATTTCAGGTGGAAACGTGTTCACCACTTGTTTCTAAATACTATATCAAGATTTTCACAAAGGAAGTACTTGCTGAAGTTATAGGAGACAATATTTTAGTAGTATCTCCTTTTACAATAAAAAAATAAAAGCAAAAGCTAGCTCCTATGTTTTCGCTCAGAATGTTCAAGTCCTACCTTAGAGTTTATACACCTGCTTTCTTTTGTGCACCTGAGCTGCAAATGATTTCCGTTCTGATGAACAAGACTGATCATCAGGGCATCTCTTTATTTATATCCACCTGTAAACCTGTGACACCTGCTGGAGGGAAGAACACAGATTGCTATTGATAAGCCTGTATTTTGCTCCTTTCCTGGCTGTGGCTCTCATCTATAACTTCTTTGTATGCCATAAAGAGCTTGTGAAACCCTGTGCAGAAGGAATGGAACATGCGTTTTATATTGTATGGTGATTAGCTAGTAATACTCTCCTATGGCTCTTATTGTTTCTTGCCAGTCTTCCACTGTTTTAAAATACAAATCAGATAAGTGAAAATTGCTTCATTAATATCTTTTTTTTTTTTTTTTTTTT
>JACDJE010000020.1:960392-1037556 GCA_016647715.1 Pavo muticus
AAAAAAAAAAAAAAAAAGACGAAACCAATTTTTAGCAGTGTGCCCCAAAGTCTCCACCAAAGCAAACTTCATCTATCATGCAGAAATCTACAAAGTAAAGGAAAACACTCACCCCTTCACTCTGATTTAGTCATTCTTTGCTCCCTTTACAACATCTCAAAATATTAAACAAGCAAATAAAGAGCTCTGTGAGAGTAAGGCTGTCTACTCATCTGCAGTCCGGCACAACTGGGAGTGATGCAGGCCAGCTCCCTGCTGCTACTGACATAAGCTAGGAAAGGATGGGAAGGGCTTGTTCACTAAGTTTTTTCATGACTTTTAGGCCAGTCACTGAGATATTTGTTAGGCTGGTAAAGAACAACGCACTATATAACATAAGACACCAATGGAAACTACAATTTTGCTAAACAACACATTTCCCATATTTTTATTAAGAATCATCTGAGGTTGGGCACCTTATATACTATCCTGGAAGTTAAAATGTGTTTTCCATCTCTGGAGTTGGAGCAGGTTAGGATTTTAGTTGTTGTTTGGTTTCCTTCTGTGTGTAGTTTTTATTTTATTATTATTTTTTTCTTTTTTAAGAACTGTTACAAGAGGTAATATCTGATAGACGAACTGGAGGAGAATATTTCTTTTAACTACACCTACAACTGCCAAGAAAAAACGTAGACTGATTCCATCTGGCAGGGTCCTCATCAGCCTACTTTTAACTTGGTTTATAATTAGCCTTTAGAAAATTTCACAAATTAGGCATAATTTTAACTCCTACCATCTTGAGAACAGAAGGAAGATGGAGTAATGTGGGCACAATCTAGCTGTGTCAAAATACTTGAGTGCAGCACTTCATCAAAGCTGACCTGCCTCTCCCAACTCCCAGTCTCACAGCTGTGTCAGCCAAGGGCTGCAGAGAAAGCCGAGCAGAAGCTTCTGCCTATAAATTTTACTTCTCAGTGCACAGAGATTTCCCATATAATAACAGGAACTGTTATTGAATCACAGAATCATACAATGGCTTGGATTGGAATGAATCTCAAAGATCATTTCTCAGTTCACCCAGGCAGCAAACAGGACCCAAGGAAATGGTCACAAGTTGTGCCAGGGGAGATTTAGATTAGGCCTAAGGAAAAACTTTTTCTCTCAGAGAGTGGTCAGGCACTGGAATGGCCTGCCCAGGGAGGTGGTGGAGTCACCATCCCTGGCAGTGTTCAAGAGGTGTCTGGATAAGGTGCTACGAGATATGGTTTAGTAGCTTGTGGTAGTAATGGTGATGGGAGGACGGTTGGACTAGGCGATCTTCTAGGTCATTTCCAACCTTGTGATTCTATGATCATCAAGCTCCAACCCCCTGCTACAGGTAGGGTTGCTACCCACCAGGTCAGGCCTCCCAGGGCCCCATCCAATCTGGCCTCAAACACCTCTGGGGACTGGGCATTCACACCTTCTCTTGGCAGCCTGTACCAGAACCTCACTACCTTCTCAGTGAAAATTTTCCCCCAACATCTAATCTAAATCTCTCCTCTTTTAGTTTAAAACTGTTACCCCTTGTTCTATAAATATCTAATAATGTAAAAAGTTGTTTTCTCTCTTGTTTATACACTCCCTTTAAGTTCTGGAAGGCTGCAGTGAGGCTCTCCCCAAAGCCTTCTCTTCTCCAGACTAAACAAGCCCGACTCCTTCAGCCTGTCTTCATAGGAGAGGTGCTCCAGCCCTCTGATCATCTTTGTGGCCCTATTCTGGACCAATTCCAAGAGCTCCACATCTTTCCTGAGCTGAGGGTTCCAGACCTTGATAGTACTCCAGATGGGGCCTCACAAGAGCAGAGTAGAGGGGAACAATCGCCTCTCTCTAGACCTGCTGGCCATCGCTCTTACAATGCAGCCCAGGACACTGATGGTCTTCTGGATGTAACATATATTAAAACAATGCTGACAAAACACTTAGCTCCTGCTGACCAGCTGATGCTGTTGTTTAGAGTGTAATAGCACAAGAACACATAGGAGCAACAGTTGCTTCAGAGAAAGACTCAAGGAACATCCAATTGAGCAGAGAGCAATTGTGAAAAATAAATAGTTCTTATTCTCATCTCAAAACAACACGAAAGAAAGGAAGAAAGCTATATTGAGGTTGACATAAAGAAGTACTTCTCCCTCTTCTCAAATTTAATATTTAACTAAGGTTACACTTATAGGTTTCTACAAGATGTGCAGTCTGCCCAAATGTTATAAAAAGAAGTATAAGAGAAATTAAAAAAAAAACATGCAACCAGTTGAAAGGAGGAAAAAAAAACCCAAAGTGAAAAAATCTTACAAGATTCTTGATTTCTGTGTTACAAAAGAGGGGAAAAGGAAAAAGGAAAAGAAAAAGTAAAGAGGAAATGTATCATCTTATCTAACTTAAAACCAATACTGCCCTTGAAGTACATGGTGACTATTGATACAGAATACTGCAGGGAGCTGACAACATACCATCGCTATCTGTACAGAGATGGTTCCTGAATCATGTAACAGGTGTAGTATCTTGCGGAGTCTACAGTCTAAGATGGAACTAGAGGAGAAGCTCAGTTGTCACTGAAAAAAAAAGACAGCTTTCTCATCTGCATCTTCATGCCTCAATTTACATTCTTTCATTTCACAAATACAAAAGACTCTCAAGAGACTGGCTGCACAATATCAAATGCAAAAGAGTTTTAATCCTCAGATTCGTGGGAATTCAGAGTTACAAACACTGCTAAGCGTAGGCCTGCATACTACCATCTATTTTTATGCATACCTTTTCTCTTTGCTACATAGCGTTTCAAATCAGAACTGCCTTACTTTATCTAAACCAGAAGTAAATTGATGCAATTCAATTTGTATCATATTTTCTTTGCTTCTGTGCCTCACATTCCTGTACGTTTATCCAGACCTCTAGTGATATTCATAAACATCTAGGGTTTTTCAAAACCATTTCAAGGCTGCACGTTAAGTTTCTCAGCAGAATGCATCTGAAGAAATTGCAGAGCAAAAATACATGGGGTCTGCAGCCTTCTTTTCCCCATCAAACCTTGATTCTTCTCAGCCCCGCAACAGGCCACACTTAACCTCAAAAATGCGTGGAACCAGCACCAAAAAGCACGTTAGCCAGGGAATGACCACTCTATTTTCTAGTAACTTTTCTCAGTAGCAATTCACATGCAAAGATTGAACCAGAGGAAACTGCCAAATCAGCCAATTTTCAGTATAGATAGGATGGTCCTGGACCTCTTAGCATAGCCCATCACCTGCGGTACTCAGTGTGGTAAGACGTAACAAAAATGATACTGTATGGAGCAGGATTTACAATCCTGTTCAGTAAACACTGTAAGCATCTTTACAGCAAGGACATCTCACCACTCTAGCCAGGCTTGCAAACTCAGTTTTAAACACAGAAGAATAACATACCAACCAATAAGATGTACATGGCAATAGAACTCTACAGGTGTCTGTGTGAACAATAGCCATATATCTCAACACTGAAGCCAGAAATTCTCTCTGTTGCTGAAACTATTTACATCCTCAGCTTCTACTTAAGTTCATTTCTTGCAGGGCTTTTTACATTAAAAAAAACGTCAGCAAATATATATGTTTGCATTTCATAGATTATTTTTGCTAACCACAACAGACATTTGTAGAATGATGACAACAGAGCTATGCACTCAAAGAAGTAAACGATCTACTTTTTTTTTCAGCTAATGCATTTTTAGACTAGTTTAAGTTCACACTAAAAAAAGTCTAGTCATTACCTCCTTGTTTATATAAGAGCCTACTTACTGCAAAAGTGTAATTCAAAAACTTTCATTACAGCAGAAGATATCTAAACATACAAATCCATTCAAGCCCCCCACAGGCTATTAACGCTGTCCTAGGAATCAGAGTCTTGCTAAAATTTGACTTCATGTCAGACTTGTTTGAACAAATATTTCTATTGACAGGACAAGGGGAAATGGCTTCAAGTTGCGCCAGGGTAAGTTTAGGTTGGATATCAGGAAAAGCTTCTTTACAGAAAGGGTTGTTAAGCACTGGAATAGGCTCCCCAGGGAGGTGGTTGAGTCACCATCCCTGGATGTGTTTAAAAACTGTTTGGATGTGGTGCTCAGGGACATGATTTAACAGAGGGTTGCTAGAATTAGGGTAGTATGGTTAGGTTGTGGTTGGACTTGATGATCTTTAAGGTCTTTTCCAACCTGAGCAATTACGTGATTTTATGATTCTCCAGTGACAGCTTTCACAAGCTTCTTGTATATTTGCTACTTGCAAGCAGTCATCAAAACCTATGAAGGGAATGGGGAATGGAGAGCAACAATGTACTCACACTGTTTAGGAAGGTGGATGCAAACAATGGCATATAAAAAGACAGTCTCATAGCTTGATAGTTTATCCAATAATAGAGCCAGGTTCAGTCCCTGGCTCAACCACAAAGCTTTCCAACACCTTCACATAGGTTGCCCACTGAAGCCAGCCATCTTGAAAAAAAAATTCAGGGAAAGAAAATGTATTCTTAAACACTGTTATGGAGAAGATTATGATGTCCACGTTAACTTCGTATATATGGCACATAATTCTCCAGGAGGTCATTCATATTTCCTCTGACACAAAAGGAAAAAACATGCAAATATCCTATTATCACATTAAGCATTATAATCACTAGTTACAGAATAAAAGGAGATAGAAGAAATTCTTCCTCCCCTCTGGCTCTTCATTGAGAGGGTGGTAAAAGCCTGCCAGAATTCAAGCATTTGGAAAAAGCTTCCAGAGATTCAGTGGAGCCAGCAGTTGGACTCAATGATCCTCGGTAGGTCCTTTGCAGCTATGATTCTATCATAGAATATAACCTATCATAGAATCATAACCTTTGATTCTATGATGAAAATAACCATCCATTTTCTTTGCTTTTATTCTTGCAATTCTTCTATCCTTGTGCATAGAAGTGTGTTTAATATGTGTGAAAAAAAACAGGGGAGGGAGGGAGAAGAGTCATTCTGAAATGCTTAGTTGTTTTTTTTTCCCCATTTAGTTTTGTTTCAGATTTTAGCTCAACCTTCAGATTTCGCCCTCCCCAGAAATTAACATTATCGTACGTATAATCACAAAATATTTTTATACAGCACACACCTCACAAAGCCTACACACACCCCACGCAATGAACATGCATAATATACAACGTCTATGCATAATATATAAAATATAATATGTATTTATACATAATATGTAGTACAAGTAAACACACGTGTGTATGTGTGTATATATATGCATATATAAACAGGTAAGTGATATAGAACAGGAAAAAAGATAAAGGATTAGGACTAAGATACAGTGTGAGGAGAAGAACAAGGACATAACATACATAAGACTGTGCAACATTTAGCTTCTGTTACTTATTTGTTTCTGTTTGTATATAACAAAGATATAACAATAAGCGCCTACTACCCAAATTATTCCCCTGGTTAACACAAACAGTTAATAGCAGCAGAACAACTGATGCAGCAGTTCTGGATTCTTTTTCATATGTCATTTCATAAATATTTATTTCTGTTATCTCTGTATATCCATGCTTAAAAATTGTCAATTCGTTTGTTTTCTAACATGAAATATAATGAGATATTTTTCCACAAAGTCTGTCTTCTGGACAGTAGTGTTTATGTGGGAATTCAGCCTACTGAACAATCCTCAGAAATCACAGAACACTGCCATGTGCAATGGCCCCATGAAAACCCGGCCATTTAATCTCTGAATACAAACAAGGTCCTGCCAAAATATATAGTTTTTTGCTTTAATCTCAACTCCATCTGCTTTCCACATTCTGTTTCTGGAGCTCAGAAGGGGAGATGATGAAGTTTGGCATGGGACTGAGGAGGAAGGGAGAAAAAGAAGAGCTGAAGATACCAGCAGATCTCCATCAAGGCTCCAACATTTTTTTCCCCTCTCCTAAATGCTCAGCAGCTATTTAAAAAGCAAAACATAAAGCTTGATTTTCCACCCAGTTGATGTAAAAAAATATGCCTGTTTAGGTGTGCTGAAATTAGATATAAAAGGAACTGTCATGAGGGACCTATAATCGTGGCAAGGGAAGAAGCAGTGGTAAGGTCTCAGAGCTCTGAGCATATTCATTTCTGCTAGCAGCACTATGCCTGTGCCCTAATGGTGGCTGTGCACCTGCCCTTGCTCCTAGGCCTCTATGTGGGCATGACCGCACCCCAGCGCTCAAACCTCCACATGGTAAAACAGAAGTGGCACTTAGGGCACAAAGAGTCAGAGGGCCATACCCAAACCTTCTCTAAAACCCAAGTGGGATCAAAGAATCATAGAACATCCTGAGTTAGGAGCATTTGTTTAACCTTCATGTGATTGATGACTGCCCAGCCCTTTAATTTATCAAGAAATGAATAAGACACATAGCTACTGTAGCCTCACAGATGCCACACTCATCCTTTCATTTTTGAGTCTTACCACGGAGAAAACAAAAGAAAAATCCTGTGCAGTCTTTCAGCTGGTCACAGATCACTGACACCCGTAATCTTTCCACTCACTTCACAGAGAAGGGTGCCGCAAGCAGCCTCCTCATCATCTCCCTCCCTTTCAGAATAATATAAAATATTTATGCTCTATCACAGCAGATCACGAGGGAAGATGGGACCAGGAAAGAATAAGCTCAGGTGCTTGTCCTACTCCCATTAAAGTCAACAGCCACCATGGGAACTGGCATCAGTAAAAGAGAAATGAAAGACAACAATGGTCTTTGCATTACTTTGAGTAAAGGGAAGTGAAAACTTAATATAGATAAGGAGCAGTTTGTAGCTTTCTACAGGAAGTAACCAAACTATCCTGAAAATACAGAACGGCAAGAGTGTTAAAGCTTCTCCAATTTGAATAGGGGCTTTTGGACATGAAAGTCAGACCTCGGTGAATTAAATAAATTGCTACTTTCAGTTGGTAGCGTTAATAATATTGTATCCTCTATCCACGGTCAACATACAAGGACAATACAATATTTTTTCTAAGCTCAATAAATTCAGATAAAGTGCTTATAGGGCCTCACATTTTTCTTACATGAATAAAATAAACACACATTGTGAAAGTACAGTTAGGGTTGAAGAATTTTTTCCATGGAATCTAAACTGATCTTGACTCATGGAAGGTTTGCCTGCACACATATTTTGCTCTGTATGAACAGAGATGAAAAAACAGGTTCTTCACGCACTTATATCACCCACATCCTAATTTGTTTTTCCATTTTTTTTTCCTCTTAGTATTTATGAGAATGTTGGCAAGGGGCTTTACAATGGGTAAAATTATATCATCTTCATTTCAGTGAATGCAAAGCTTTAATTTGTACAAAAACTCTTGTTTTCCCATTAGACTCCTATAACGAAAAAAAGAGTTGTAATATCATACATACAAAATAATTTGTATGAACATCTGAAAAAAATTCAAAATATCCAGGACAAATGTTACTAGAGGTTTTCTGTAAAAGGTATCAACATTAACATACTAGTTTAAATTTACCCCACTTCATGCATTTAAATTTATTAACATCAGGCCATCTGTTGTTGGCTGTGGAGTTTGGCTCTGCATACATGAATCAGCTGACAATGAAAAGTTAAGTTCTGGTAGACTGGAAAGGTGAAGGAGGGTGCACCTAACTAATGGAAGAAGATGATACAAGCACAAATCCAATACACCACAGTAGAACAGCAGCAGCACAAAAATATCCTACCATATGTTTCAAGTGCTGGCTGAGCCTTACGCAGAAGGCTTTGATGTTGCAACTGCAATCAAGAATGTCAGTTCTTCCAGGGTAAGAAACTTGTTTTCACTGATTAAATGCTTGATTTCTAGCCTCCACAATGGAAGAACATTGCCTTCTTCAAATTTGTTTTGGTGAATGTTGTGGAAGATTTGCGTGCAAGACAGAGGCCTCATCACCGTTTCATGTTTTTGGAATGGTATCCTTTTAGGCTGAAGGGCAAAGCAAGTGTTTTGCAGTTTTTTAATTCAGAAGCCATCTGTGCTCTCTTTTCATCAGTGCAAGTGGAAGAGTTGCTTAAGAATCAGATGGATCTTGAACATTTTGGCAAACAACTTAGAAGTACAAACCTATCCAAAATAAACACAAAGTAAGGCCTCCTTGGTGGTTAAATAGCAGCACAACATATAATAAAAGATGACTGAGAAGAGTGACAGATAAATAAAAGGCAGAGGCGCTGAAGAGAAAACATACGCTTAGAGTAGGTGGCTATTCTTCCCATTTTGACTTCCTTCTGTAGCGGACCAAAAAAAAACACTTTATTTGTGATATGCCTGGAATTGTAGCAACTACTTGCAAGATAAGACCACGGCAATGACAAGAGGCTAATGACTGAAGTCCTGGTCAGCAGAGAGAGCCCTGTAGAGGCAGGATAGCTTTGCTCTTGCCAGAACTCCCCTGTTGAAGTGGAGGTGTTTACTGCAAAGTTTTGACTGTGAAGTTGTTGATGGCGAACTCACTAACGACAAACTTTTTGACGGTGAACCCCTTAAGCCTTGCTGGCATAAAAAGAGTGTCTAAGAGAAGCCTGGGGGGACCTCCAGACTTTGGAACCTTAGGGAATTCGGAATTTCTGGACAAGCACTGTCACAGACTGAGGAACTCCACTGTTGTCTGGACCAACGCTGGAACCCAGACCTGTGTTCTCTTTTACCGTCCATCTATTTTTTCTCTACACAGCCCTAACCCTAACCCTCCATTCATCTCTTTTTTTTTCTTCTTCCCTTCTAAAGTTGTTAAGTAACACAAGGCTTATTTCAATTTCTTATAAAATTGCATAGTTTTGCTGCACAGCTTAGATAACCATAAGAGTACCGATACTTTTAGAGATAACCGTAGTATAGAGATTCTCATTAAAATTGATGATTGCGTTTGGACCTTGAATGTCAGTTTCACGTTAATCTAACCAGGTGGGTTTGCAAACCTGGACACCCCTCCCTCCCTTCATGGGCAGGATGTGGCACCTTCACCTACCTACCTACGGTCCTTCTTCAGAGAAACAGAATACCACAAAACATACAGCTTTAAAGCTTCTGTCTGCTGACACTGTCTACCACTTGGAGATCCCTGCTAAAAATCAAGCTGCACAGAAGCAGCCTGTAGTCCTTTAAGTACCAGGAGCAGAAGTAAGGAAATGAGTACACGGGTAGGTCAAGACCAATACTTTTCACACAAAAAAGGATCCAGGATCATTGTTACAGTCAAAAGCAATATAGCATCAAAATACTTTCAGGAATTTAGACAAATTCACATTCACATGCTGAAATGAGAAGTAGCCTCATTTCCCAGAAGCTGCTAAGTACGTAACATGTTGCATACCTCAAAGAAAGAGGGGCCTACTTCATTCTTTTGGCTGTTGGGCAACACTTAAAGGCCAGACATATCTGGAGAGTTCAAACAGACAGAACACCTGTTTGCAAACTTTGAGGTGTCCCACATAAGATACATTAAGGCCTCACAGTGACCCCTTTATCTGTCACAGCACTTTGGAGGCCAAGAATGTCTAGGGCCATCCCATCACCCCAGCCAAGAGCAGGGCCAAGGAGGGGTACCAAGCACTTGCCCATGAGACAGGCCAAGACCAGGCTGTATGCTTAGGAACAGGCTCAGCTCAGCAGGGCCCAAAGCCAAGCAGGACTGTAGAGAGCTGGAGACCAGCCCTGCTGTGGTCTTGCTGAGGTAGGAACTGATGGCTGTAGAGGTGACATTGGATCCTGGGCCTTGGGAAGGGTGGAGGAGGCATCAAACCAGGGAGCAAGGGCAGTCAGAACTGATGGGACCCACAGGGCCTGCATGTTTCACTTGGTTGTGGACCTAATGGTTTTTAGGTTTTCGTTTTTAAAGTTCAGAAGGTAAGAAGGTATGTGCTTTGGAATCAGATCATTAAGCAGCCTCACTATGGGGTCCCTTCCAGAAGAAATCAAACTGGAACACACAGCAGCATCACATCAAACATACTGCAGCTGCAAATGGCCAACCAGTGCATGGAGGCAGACTGTAGGCAGTCTGCAGCAAACAACCCTTCTCAGGCACAAGAGCACACTGCTGGCTCATGACCGATCTGCTGTCCTCCAGGACACCCAAGGTCCTTCCCTGTAGAGTTCCACTCCAGCAGGCCAGCCCTTAACCTGTACTGATGCCTGTATCCTGTTTGTTGAGCCTGCCACAAAGAATCCACAGTAAGCCTCTATGCAGTACCCATCCTTCTTTCCCTTCTGTTCCCCTCTAATCAATGGGTGGGATGTGTTCTAATTTTACAGCTCCTTGACAGGTGGGAAAAGCCTGAATTAAAGTCTATAAAGATCTGTAGCTAATGCTTGTGATATTAAAGACAAAAAACCTACTGGCCACATGTTATTATACTTGTATTCTGCACAGCTGAAAAAAAGAAGTTAGTCTTACTTCAGGCATCTGAACTTGGCCATATTGTACATATACACAAATTTCGTTATTTTATTTATTTATTTCAAATTAAAGATCTCGTGATCTGTGCTACTACATTTCAATCATATATGATCCAGGGACAGCTACCATCTTGAGACAAGAAGTCCATTACTACTAAGGCACAGAGTCCAATTTTAAACAGAGGCTGCTAGGCACTAGATGCTACCTGGAGAGAATGAGAGAGTCCTCTCTCAGGACCTCACCACATAAACAGATATGTGGAAAAAAATTGAGATTCAATCCAGTAAAAGGTAAAAACAAGACTGAAAGAATGCAAACAGCTAAAAACAGTAAACATGTAGCAAGAAGATCATGACAAAGTCACAGTGCTGGTTCAGGAGCTACAGTCAATATGTCTCATAAACCACAGCATTTAAAGGAACACATGTATTTCCTTCTCCATACCCATACACTCCTCCTTCTCCCCGTGCAAGAAAAAATTAAACACACTTATGACTGTTACAGGTGAATAGGGTATTGGCAAATTTTCAACAAGCAAAAGCAGAAACATCTTGGTAAAGTCCTCTTCTTTGTCTTACATTGCAGGGCATGGGACAACAGTTTCCTGCTTCACTTCACAAAATCTGAAAAGCTGCACAATATCCTTCTGTGATTCAGCAACAAATCACGCTGCAACTTTTTGGTCAGGTTCCAGACCCACCCACAGCACCCTTTAAGATGATTTTTACTCAAAAAAAAAAAAAAAAACAACAGTATTTAAATAGATCCTTGCTATAATTTGTTTTTCCCATATCATAACTTCAACCCTAATATAGTTATTTTTAACTGCTAGGATAATCATAATTGTTGCAAACAATCTTCTGCAAGATTAAGTAAGCAAGGAAAATGATCCACAAGCCTCATTTCTCTGTCACTTTGGCAACACGAATATATATGTGCCAATCTAGTAAAACTTCTTGCACTCCAACAATTCCCTTACATGTCTAAGTGGTCTAAATGTTGCAAGCTGTATGACCTAATTCAACTGCACAAACACTTGCATAACTCAGACTTTTTTTTTAATAGGCAGCCAACGTATAGACATCAGGACAAAGAAAGCAAAGTACACAGAAAGAAATTCCAAATCATAATTTCCATATTTCCTTACCTGTTAAAACTCTGTTCTGTTAAGATATTACCATTCTGATACCATTATTTGAACTTGTAATATTCAATGAGTTGTTACTCAGAATTCGTGCTCTTAAAAGTGTTTTGTCATAATCCAGTTTCATTAAAATGGGATTACAACTCCAGAACTTGTGGCTGCAAACAAAACCAGGAAGACTATATGAGTGCAAAACAGAAAACAAACAAATGTTGCTGTTTGTCTGTGTGGTTTTTTTTTTTTAATTTACGTGTTCACAATTTTACATGATTTTTAGCGGCAAAATGTTGAACGTTTGGTCAATAATTCCATTCATATGTTGAAAACTACTGTAGAAAGGCAACTAGGCATAGATTTTTATGAAAAACAAGATAATTTTGAATCATGTGCATGTATATGCATACACACACGTACGTAGATTGCTCCAAAAGTAATGCCTCCTATTCATATCCGTGGAAAATACAAAAGATACAAAGAGCACAATAACACTGATAGAGCAAATTCTCAGCCACAAAACACCATTTTTCAACATAGTCACTACTGTTATTTATGCATTTTCACCAGCAATGAACAAGAGCCAGCATGCTGCGCTCAACAATCTGCATCAGCAGAGATGCCTCACTGTTTCACAGCTGCTACGACAGTGTCGTTGCCAAGAAAACATTGCCCACGCAGTCCACCTTTCATTGGACTGAAAAGATGGAAGTCAGAAGGAATCAAATCCAGATTGTACGGTGGATATAGGAGGACAGTCCAGACAAGTTTAGCAATGAGTTCCACCATCTTCCAACCAGTATAAAAGCCTGGCATTATCACATTGCAAGAAAACAGTTGTCTTCTCCGGCCTGACTCTGGAAGTTCAAGCCTTCAGCTTAGTCGGCATTGAGATGTAGCCAGAGTTGATGGTTTGTCTGGGTTCCAGAAAATCTAGAAAGATCACACCTCTTCTATTCCAACATACAGTGCTCATGACTTTACCTGCTAATGGCTGCATCTTGAACTTTTTCTTCAATGGGGAATTCACGTCACCACTTCATGAACTGCTGTTTTGAATCCAGCTCATAGTGGTGACACCACATCTCGTAACCTGCAATGACGCAATCCAGGAAACTGACACCTTCAGCCTTGTATTGGTCCAATAGGTCCTGACAAACTTGCTTATGGTGTTCTTTCTGTTCCTGTGTGAGCATGCATGGGACCCACCTGGTGCAATCTTTGTGATATTCTAATGTCTCCACCTTTGTTTCCAATGCATCAAAGCTGGTATTCAATTCCATACACACTTCCCTGGTTGTTACCTGCCAATTTGCATGGATGAGATAACCGAGACACTCTTCATCTTGTGGTGCATGGCTGTTCAGAATGTGGCTTCTCTTTCATGTTAGTGTCACTACTACTTAAAACTCAACCCCCACCACCTCACTGTGCTCTCATCCACTGTTTGATCTCCATTAACATTCTGTAAGTGTCAATAAATGTTTATGAATGCCATTTTTTCTAGATGGAAGAATTCAATGACACACCTTTGCTTCATCTACACTTCTATGTCAAATACCATTTTGTCAGACCACCCCTCCTGCTGCCATCTGACACATCACAACAAAATGGAACAGAATATGGTGGGAAGGTTCAGCATCTACTGCTGTACCATCAACATCTGTGTCTACATTTGTAAGCCAAGATAATAACCTAGGAGGCATTATTTCCCAAGCAGCCCTCGTATATGTTTTACCCTGATAGGAATTTTGACATTGATTTTATCCTTGCTGATATTTGTCATGAACAGTGTATATCATATAATGTTGACAAAATCCCAGGTGGTAAAAACATTCTTAACATGGGAGACAAAATAAAATTAACTGTGAGTTAGAAAGCCTACAAATTACAACCCAATTACGTAAACTACATTTACAGCATGTTTAATCAAAATTTTAATTGCTTTTATAGATATTAATGTTTCAATATATTAACATAAACAAGCATGCTTGGTACAACAGCATTCCTTATGAGCCAATCCATGAAGAAACACTTTACACAACAGCCTTGTGGAAGTGACTACACTTCCTTCAGCTCTGCATGCAGAGACAAATCATAGGTTACTTCTGACAATTTTTTCCCTTTTAAGGACATATTTAAAGCCAGACCAGACCTAGCCCACAAATGTATTTCACAATGGGCCAAACAATGTTAAGAAGAGAAAGACGTTGAATAGCTTCTAACTTAAGCTGCAAACAAACCATCCAGGTAGACTGGAGAGTTGATGGCCAGAGACCCTGACTCATCTAAAAAACCTAAAAGACCTCTGCAGTCTTGCAGATATTAAAAGATTAATAGAAGAATAGCGAATTAACTATATGTTTAGTTTCACATATTGATGTCAGCCTTGATAACAGTAAGGATTTCCTGGTTTTAAGTTACTGGAAAAAATAACAAGGAAGAACATATATACTGCATAGCCTAACAAAGGATACTACTAAAACAGTCATTTTTCCTTTCATTATTGTGCCAAACAATCACCAAACAAAATTGTCTTAGCATAAAACTTGATTCGAACAGCTGTTTCAACAATGTAATACATAATACCCACAAGAATTCTCCTGAAAATCATAGTTTTTCATTGGGTAAGCTATAAACAAGTTCAAATACAGAGAGATGTGACCTATCAATCTGCTCAAAAGATTTTTTATTTGTCCAGTGTTAAGAGTGTTCCACTGATATTCCTTTATTTCATGCCTCTCAAAACATTCTGGAATGGAGAAGGAAAAAAAACAAAGAGAGAAGGGTGACTTGGGGCTGAAGCCCAGACTATCACATGGCCATACCTGCCTAAACCACAGATGCTTCAACCAGTTCTACCTGCAGAGAAATTTTAGGACCTGTAAGTCCAGAGAATAAATGGAAACCAGGTGGGTCAGGAGCACCATGGCAAGAGATGGACTGTACGAAGGGCAAGTGCTGATAACTATTAGATTAGGTAATCACAAGACCCCAGAACATATCCCTGAGCAGCTTTTCCACATATACAGGTCACAAAGAAGAGGCAGTAAATCCTGATGACCCACAGAGTGGCACAGGATGGACAGATCAGTAAGTACCAACTCCTTAACAATAATAAGGTGCACCCCAACCCTGCACATGAAAGAGACCACAAAGATCCAAGGATTGTGTCCCTTGTTTTAAGCATCGTCAAATAAAATCCTGTATACATAACTTCAACACATGTGCATTTCTATGCCAGTCAGGAAGACAGACTACTTGGTCTCACACTCCTCGCACGTTCTCAAACACCCAGACATACACGTACAAACAACCAAAAAATTGTTGTAATAGAACCATCTTTTTCCTCCTCTGAAGTCTCCAAATTTGCTACATCATTGACAATTATGAAAAACTTTCTCAGTCTTGAGGAGAAGAACAAGTTTTGGAGGCCCTGAATTTGGCTTGGAACTAGAGTCAAAAACAAAAGGCTGACAATCATCAAAAAGGCTTAGAAGAGGCGCAAGGAAGATTTTCCATAGCGTATGTTTGAAACCAGATCTCTCTCACACACACAAAAATAAAGAAACTCCAAACCAACAACATAAAATACAACAAGAACGCCATTCTCATAAAAATTCCCAAGTGTTTTGAGCACTAGAGCATTGAAATAAACTCCAGCAGGCTTATCAGAGATACTCATTTCTGTCTTACACTCTCCACGAATAGGTTTCCAGATCAGAGAATTGTAGCCTATGAATTTCAGCTAGTATTATTTGTAAGCTCTGTGATAAGATCTGCCCATTCCTAATTAAAACAAAAGGGTAGGTTAACAGAACAATATTCAGACTCATCTTTTAATGTGTTCTTCTACACTTATTGATTTTTTTTAATGTTTCTAGTCACCTTGTTTCCTATAGCTAATGTTAAACTTAATATCTTCTATCTATTGCAGTGACTTATATTTTATGTACAGCTTGTTTTTGAAGAAATTACTGGTGTTTGCTTCTTGTTAGTTACAGAGAAAAAATTTCTATTCTGAATTGCTTTCAAAAATCATTTAAAGTATTGTCAAATCTACTCTCAAAAGCTTGATTTTTTTCCAGCTTTCAGAGCATCAACATGACAATTGATTAGACCTAGATTTCCTTTTTTTTTTTTTTTAAACCAGTAAACTTTACAATGTCTGATAATTTTTCACAAAGTCAGATAAAGGAGAAGGAGGAGAATAACGCAAAGTACAAAAAATGTTTTCTTACACAAGTGTTTACTTCAATACATCATTTTGTTTACATTTTGGTATGTTCAGTATGTTCACCTAACACATCTTCATGTCAGTTCCTCACACTTCCTCTAAATAGGAAGGAAAAAGAAGCCTAAAAGTAGCAGAATTTACATTTTGGCAATAACACTTCCTCAAACTGGAATTGCCAAAAAGTAGCTAATTGTTAACACCCAGCAAATTAGGCAAGATGAAAACAGCGACAGACCAGATATGTGCAACAGAAAGTGTCATACTGCTTAGAAAAATTCTGAGGGCTAATATTAATTATAGCTATACATCCCTGTAGGTGTCTCTGTTCATTGCAGGAGAGTTGGACTAGATGACCTTTAATGGTCCCTTCTAACTCAAACACTCCTATGATTAGACAACAGAAAAGTAGATGCAAGAGAGATCAAAACAACAGAACAAGCTCACAGAAGGACTAAGTCAGCCAACAGCCAAGGACCAGGAAAACAGGGAAACAGTTTAGCACAGTGGCACTACCGCAGTACAGCCCAAAGGGCTGGCATCCTCCACCTCCTCTTCCTGCTGGGAAGGCTGTGACCTTCATCCTACCTCAGCTTCTCTTCGCCAGCCCTTAACCTTGTACTTCTTGCTGCTGATGCTACTCACATGACTGCAAATGTCCCAATGTCCATCAAGAGGAAACAGATTAATTAAATTAGTGTTTGCTTACCCCATTTATTTTGCCCAAAAATGGATTACTGAATTTTGCATAACATGTAAACAGAAGTAGCCTAGGTGTTTAGTGGGAGAGGCAACCTTTATTGTTAACTTTTCAGAGATGTTAAGGTGCATACCACAAGATTTTACCTCTTCAAGCAAACATATCTACAATCTTGAAGAAAACACCATAAGTAAAAGATCCATAAAAAGAATAAAATAGCTCCTCACTTTCTTTCAGAGGTGTCATGAGGAAAAATTCATTAAGGATTATGAGGTGTTCAAATACTATGGTAATGGGGGACACAGAATTAGCTAAAATAGATAAACTACCATAAAAATGCAGAGAAACTTTAAAAGGAAACAAAATCCAGCTACACTGAGCACAGTGCTTTTGTAGCTACCATTTATGTGCCATCTGTGAACAAGGAAAGTACTTAAATCAGCTTTGTTCATGCTTGAGCTGGGCAAATAATGTAAAACAACTAGTTGTAAACCCTTGTCCAAATGTAAATTCTCCTTGATTGCTTGCCTATTCTGTTAACCCACTTTACACAAATACTGAAGTACAGATGCATTCTTGTATGTCAAAATTGTCAAATATATGGAGAGAATGTGTATTTCCCAAATATTTGATAGCTTCTCTGTCTGTCTGGGAGTTGGACACAGGGGGAGGAATAAAGCAATACCAACTGGCAGAGGATACCCATCACTAAGTGCAAGTAGACAAGTAGAGGAAGTTTTCACTTCAGACAGCCAGATGCATCCAGCTAGACAGTCATACTACATGTTATTTCTAAACTATTCCCATTCTATTTTTTTTTTTTTAAGCAACAAAGACTTATGTTGGTTTCCACACGTTATTCTTAATCAGAATGAGGACCATATTCATGGAGTTACTTGCTTTAAATAGATTTCCTCCAGTTCAGAAACAATACCAGTTACAATATGAAACGATCATAGACGCTAAAACTCCATAAACCAAGGCTCGATTTGCTTTACTGTTGCTGTGCTGTTCATACAGCTTAAGTAGCTCAATGACATAGTGTCTTCTGGGAAATAGGAAACAGTTAAGCTGAAAGGAGATTCAAATCCTATTCATTTAATTGACTTGGTGTTTTTACAGAGGGTGTTCAGTCAGAAAGTATCCCTGCTCATTGTGAGGGAATTCTCAAAAGTCTGCTTTCCACCAAGCAAAACAGAAGCAGAGTGACAAAAATAAGAGATTACGATCACATAATAAGACACAGTAAAAAAGCCAATAAAATTTATTTTTCAATAATGAGCTTGGAACATTTAGATCCCAGGAAACTTCCCTTTTGTTTGGGATTTCCATGTTCTCAGATTAACACAGAAGTACATACAGAGCCTTGGGGGCTCCATTTCTGCCCTCTGGACATCACAGCTACCATTTCAGCAATTGAAAATAATGCCATCCTATGGGGGAAAAAGATTTGGGTTTTTTTTAGCAGAAAAACAAAGGATCTGATGGAGATCTTTGTGAGACCCCCTCTATGAAGTGCTGTCCTCTCATTAAACAACCAGAACAACATCTGCACAACAGAGTGTGTTTTTTGTTGTTGTTTTTGTTTGTTTTGCTATTCCCCCCCCCCCCAGAATCATGAGCAAGGTCGTGCAATACAAACACTGATGGCTCAGGTGGATGAGTGAAATAGAAAGTGCCTTTAAACACTCGCATTGTCTCCCACCTCCACCCCCCACAGCTTCATTAGGTTGGTAAGTGCTTCTTTGTAATTCCCATTTTGTCAGCACTACAATATCACTGCAGTATCTGCCAGGCAGAGACAAAAAAAAATGAGTAGGAAGGAGCTGTCAAATAAAAAAAGGATCTTAAAGACTGTAAATCACTCTAGTATGGAGTGTATGGTGAGAGTAATCATTAAAAACATATCAATCAGTGGGAGCAGTTTCGTTAAGGAGAGAGAAAAAGGAAGAAAGAAGCAGCAAAGATCTGATGATGTTGAAGACCTTGAGCACTACACCGCCAACTTCCTTTGAAAACAGACCAGGCAGTGCTGTGTAAGGTGACCCAAAGGCCTAACCCAGCATTGATTTCTTCAGACCCCATGGATTTTTAGGCTTTTTCTTTACCATAAAAGCAAGGTGTTGATTCAGATTCCTAGCTTACGTGGCACAAGAAAGCTTTGAATTGTAATATACACTTGCTGGACCAAATGGTCTCTAGGGCATATGTATGCCTGCTAGACAGATGGCTTGTCCCTCAGATGTTTCAATGTGAAAACACTGAGCCCTTGACGATACTCTTAGAAGTAAAGGTGTAGTCAGGCCCAGTGATGGGTCAGGAAGAAGTGAGAGGGCAGAAAAAACAAAAGGGCCCAAGAGAAGGCAGCTTCAAGGTGTTTTCATACTCGATAAATCCATGCATGCCTGAGGGCAAGCCCTGCACAACTCACATCTTGTTTTGTAACAAAGGATGCCTCTAACTCTTGAATCACACAACACAAAGCTGCTTTTTTTTTTGTAATACAATTATAAATATGATGGACAAACAAATGGCATCTAGGAATTTGGGAATTATCAAACAAGACCAAAGCTAAAGTCCTTGGCTAGGAAATTGAACAAATTATTACGGCCCTTAACATCATAAAAGATGTTCAGTTATACATATGAACATAATTCTGTAGGTCTGTACAAACATGAGTGCAGATCTTCAACAGCATATTTTTCTGAAGACATCCTTTCCAAAGTTGTTAGATTTAGTGTAATAGTCCCAGGGTTTTTTTTATTAACCAAGAACATCTTAACACATGATGTTTCTCATAGCTCTTCTAAAATCTCTCCAATGCTCTTCAAGTAAGAAGTTTCAGCTCACCTCAGTAGGGATGTAGAAAGTTCAACTTAGAAACACAGAGCTTATGTTTAAGGTAGAAATTGTTCTTTTTGTGTTTCTTCTGTTTTGGTAAAACCCTGAAGGAAGTTTGGCCCCACAATAGGATGTGCAATTTTATCAGTGATTTAAATTTCACCCTCTTAAGTATTAGCTAACATTCGCCTCCTTCTGAAGAAAAAAGCCCAGCTCAAAACCTACAGTTCAGGAACAGAGCTGGTAATTTGAAATGAAGGAGCAGAGGGTGAAGGAGGAGGAAAGATTTGTGTTTGGTCACCTACCTTAATTAGAAACATCAGATGCAGGACAGTAACAAGTAACTCACCGCAATATTTTATATTTATTTTAATGGGAAGGAACATTACCCAAACACAATCTATCAGAGCTGGTAATTTAAAAATAGCACAGAGTGATTTATTCTTAAATATCTATCAATCCTCAATTTTCTGTAATTGCCCAGTTCATTTACTACATTATCATATAAACAATCAAAAGTTCCATGAAGCTCTACATCTTCTCTCCCCAGAAAGTCAATCTTTTATATAAAAAGAGAGCTAATACATTGTACCTGAAGCAGTAATTGCAGCATCTAAATCTGACCAATTTTTATGTTCCTCCTGATTGAATTAAACAGATTAACTACCTTAAGCAAAAGCCTTGACAAAAAGCATTCCTCCTTGCCCTTCCATATTTTACAGTACAGTTATGTACAAGCACTTAGGAAAAAGTTAGGAATATTGGAAAAATTAAGAATTGACAGCAGAGAAAATGCTTTTGTGTGTTATGTTGCAAACCTTTACCACCAAACTAGCTGAAAAAGGAAAGTTCAAGATGCGGTTTACATGGTTCAAAGAGAAGCTGTTCAAAGATATGAAGGTAAAAAATGAATGTGCGCTGAAGTCAGAAAGCAGCAGACAACATATATTAGTCTGTTCAGAATAAAATGACAGAGATAAGGGAAGCAAAATAGCAAAATGCATTAATGCTAGTCACAGAGGAACAGAAACAGGTTTTATAAATATACTGAGTTGGTTAAATAAACAGAGGAAAACTATCAGCAGCAATTAAACAGCTTATTTAAGTAGTCTTAAGTAAACTCAATGGCTTGGAGAAGTTCCTTTAAAAGTAATAAAAATCAACATCTCTATTGGGTGACTACTTAATAACTATCTATAAAACCCCAAGGGACAATTTGGTCTCACTTTAGAGAGTGGAATTTTATCATTGACTGGAACTAGTTCCTTTAAGCATCAGCTAATGTTCACCTGCTTCTGAAGCAAAAAGCATAGAACTCGATGGACAGTTTTTCTTTTCATCCTCCACTTAGTATCCTGGTGAGTTTAATGATGGGTTTACTTCTGTTGGTATTGTGAACCTGTGAGATTCTCAGCAAAGGCTTTCCAAAGCACACAAATTGTTGGGGGTCAAGTATTACAAACAAAGCAATCACAGAGATCCTGCCATTCTCTTGGTCCTCAGAATGGCTCTGTACAGCACAGAGGAACACGACATGCCCAGTTTAAATCTAATGGGCACTGAGCATCCCAACACCAATAAGTACCTGCGGACATTATTGCAACTCTAATAAAGATATTAAACAGCTGATGCTGTAACTAGTAAGAGAAGTGAAAAATATTAGGTCTGAAAAATGCAAAAGGCACCACCTATTGATGTCCAGGCCAAATATTTGGATGCTTCTGCAGCATTTAACGGCTGCAACTTTTAAGATGACCACTTAAAAAGGTAAGTAGCACACGCATTTAGTTCAACTCAGATCAATATGATCTTAAGACAAGTGGTCAATAAGGTATGGATCAGTAAATAACTCACTCTTCAGTAAAAGCCGCAGAAAATATGTGCAGCATGGGAAGATGGGCAATATTTATAGAATCATAGAATCGCTAGAGTTGGATAAGACTCCCAAGGTCATCTAGTCCAACTGTCCACCTACCACCAATATTTTACCACTAAACCATGTCCTTTAGTACTATATCTACACATTTCTTGAACATTTCCAGTGACAGTGACTCCACCACATCCCTGGGCACCCCATTCCAACACCTGACCACTCTTTGGGAAAGAAGTTTTTCCTGACATCCAACCTGAACCTCCTCTGGTGCAACTTGAGGCCATTCCCTCTTGTCCTAATGCTAGTTACCTGGGAGAGGAGGCTGACCTCAACCTCACCACAAACTCTTTTCAGGGAGTTGTAGAGAGCTACAGGGTCTCCTCTGAGCCTCCTCTTCTCCAGATTAAACAATCCCAGCTCCCTCAGCTGCTCTTCTGAGAAACAGTGTATGCTACTAACTGAGTAAAGAACATCTTTCACACAGTAGGAGACATAAGAGACAGAGGTGACAGTGGTGGAAAGCTGCATTGTAATATTTAAAATGAAGAGGGATAGCAGAGAACCCAAAGCTGGATATCTGTGATCATGACTCTTTTCCTGCTTCCCTTATGAAGTTGCCCATAACAATGAGGACTCCAAGGAAAAGCTTTCATAAGCTGTTCTTGAGGATGGTTCCACAACAAAAATTCATTTTCACAATTGTTTGTATTGTTACTGCTTGCCATTTCATACAAGCATTTCATTTACACTGTGTACCTCAATGAATAAATAGTTCTCTTGCTGATTCCTCTTCTAAGTGTTTCTTCTGTTCTCTCTCATGCACCTACCTGTTGGTCTGTCTCTTCCAGGAAAGAGATAAGAATCAGCAGTACAAACAGACCCAAACCATCTGCCAGCAAGAAAGCATCTCTAACAAACTACCAGGCATCAGGAAACAAAACCCTTGGCATCTCATCACTCAGCTTGACCTAACTCTTTATTCTCAGTCCTTCTGCAGCTTGTTTTCTGCTGATCACTCCCTTTGCATCCTCTCCCCACCTCACTTCACATGCTGGACTCAGAGAAACACCCTCAGTTATATCCTGGATAAAAGGAAAACAGAAACATTGGAAAATAAGCAAACAAAACAAAGAGCAAGTTGGGGTGTATTGTGGCATGCAGCTCCTGCTTTAAGCCCTGTGCTGGAAATCAGCTGTCAGAGCTGGAGACATGGGATTTGCTTCACTTTATCTTGCCCTCCCAAGGTGAATAAGTTCCCCTCTCTGAATAGCTTGCACAGCTCTCTCGCTGCATAATTCCAGCTCTGGCAAACCTAGCCAATGGCAAACATTTCTTATAGCTCTTCTGAGGATTTCTTCGGAACACTTTTCAGTGCAGGGCTAACAAGCTGGACATAGCTGGGAAAACTGAAGTGCCCCATTGCTCCTACCAAGACTCCAGGCTGAGAACATAGAACATCAGGGCTACTCCAAAATGTTTTTCCTTTTCAACCTTCCATAAAATTCCTGTCACAATAATGCCAAATATACCTAATTTCTCCCAAAAATCTGTCTTTTCTAGCTGTGTACAACTTCAGCACACTTTCTGACATAGTGATGCCATACTATCAGGCATTAAAAATTACTCTTAGCCAAGAAATCAAATTGCATCAGAGTGAATGAAGATAGGATAAAACCTGATGGACATTGTACCTTACTAGAGTGTAATAATTCCTGGACAAGCAACATCCCATGGCAACTCTTCCTAAACACCATCCAGACAAGCTCACTGGGATATAAGACAGTGACCAGAAGTGCCAGAAGCTGGCAAAAGAAGTCAGATATCCAGCACTAAGCACAGTACAGCTTAAGGGGAAAAGTTCCCTTCAGCCCAAACAAGCACCATCATTAAGTGTTTCAACACACCCTTGCACCTTCAGATACACACCTCTCACCCCACCTTGTTGCTCAGTCGATACGAACTGGAGGGGCAAAACTCCTGGAAACGAGCAGTGTTATTCTCACAGCCTGCCTCATTAATTCCATCTTTTCTCTCATCTTCACAAGCCAAGGCACAGCACTGATCCTCAGGGGCTGCCTCCCCCCTTGCACACAGGCCAGCACAGGGGGCACTTACTGCTTCCTACTTCAAAGTCTCCAGGCAGTCAGACAGCAGAAGGAACAAAACCACAACTGAAACCTCAGATTATGGGAGAAACATGTCAGAGAAGGCAGGAGGGAAAAAGAAAACAAACATGTAAGAGGAGAGCACTGAGAGCTCAGAAAAGGCTTTGATTAAATGTAGCAGCTGGATTGGGAAATCCCAGACAAAAACCTGGCCAAGAGGGTCACTCTCTATCTGGTTCAGTTTAAGTACTGCGCTTTATAAAGGTCGTACTTCTTTGCTAAGGAGGTGTAAGTTCAATGAACACTCCACCCCTCAGTTCTTTTCTCCTTATTGCCTCCATTTTCATCACTCTCAGCATCAGGCATCTCTCCACTGCTTAGCGATGAGTTTGGTTCATCATCTGCTGAGCTCCTGCTGCCCAGAGTCCTGCTCTGCCCCTTCATGGTGGCTCTGGGTCCCCCTCCCATGACCCCACAAGGCCATGAGCACCTATGGGTCCCATTCTTTGACAAGAGTCACAGGGACAGACAAGGGATTTTGGATCATCTCCCTAAGCATGTTCCCCACATCCTCTCTCAGCATCACTAAGAGCAAGCAGCGCTTTTCTCTTAACTGCCTTGCAATCAGATTACCTAAAATAATTAGGGCTGTCCAGTTTAAAGGCACTATAGTGAACCGCTCATAGAAAGACAGAAGCAAAGGAAAGGATGGTGGTATAAAGCACTGCTGTGTGACAGCTGGTAGGTGTGGATGTTACAGGAGGACTCTGACAGGACAGGGTAATTGGGCATATCATAGCTGAGCTAAAGTACAGCTCTGAGAAGAATTAACCTGTGATACAAATACAATGAACACAATTCACATTCATTCTTTAGATCAATTTAACCTAAACAGACACTAGTGTAATTATACTGTGACTCCTCAAGGTAGGAGCTTGCACCTTGAAAAATAGAGGGAAAATGAAACAAGTGAGCAGATGTCACAGGAAGAAGAGAGATGGAAATAGCACAGCAAGTTCTGCTCCATATTTAAACTCTACAGTCCCTTCTTGCATATCATTTTTCTTATTTAAAGTGGTTGTAAAAAATATCTTGATGCATTTAGGAAAATTACAGCAATTTTCTCATACAGTTGTTGTATGACTATTTGTCTTCTTTTACTAATGTCAGTAGGCCTAGATACAGACTCTGAAGTGAGGAAAAAAGCTTGTTCTGAGAAACATCAGTAGAAAAGCCATTTACTTCAAGTGGCATTTCTATGGGCTTATACCACTATAGCTACAAGACAAATTTGTGTCAGGCAGCGAGGCAGGAGAGGAAAGAGGTGCAGAGGAAAAAGGGAAGAGCAGGTGCTCTCTATCCAATCACGGTGACAATACAAGTTTTGCTCACACCATTGGATGTATTAAATCGTCCTCTTCTCACTGAAAAAAATGGGAAGAGTTTTTAAAAAGTCTGATTTCTGACTTTTCAGTGATTTTCTGTAAGTTTAGCATTATCACTGTTCAATCTACAGCAGTGGTACATCACCACAGTGAACAAATTCCTTAATGTCCCTTCCAGAGCTTCTTGCAATGCCTCAATGAGAACTAGGATGACAGGAGATTCATCATCCTTTTAACTGTTTAATTATTTACACACCATCCACAAGGACTTCATAAATACAGATCATGAAAAATGTGAAGATTAAAGTCAGTCTCATAAGTCCATTCAATACTGCCTCTACCAAAAATGTCTTCTTCAGACAGATGAGACATCATTGTGTCTCCAGCAAGACCTGTTCACAATCATGAAATGGTGTTGTCATAGTCTGATGCCACATAAAAGGAAAAGAAATGAAAGACTAAATTTCCAGATATCTTTCTGATAAATGTTCTACATGCATTGGACATAGGTCTATAGGTAATGGCATTATGGTTGTAACGGCATACAAGAATGGTGTCACAGAAATTTCATGCCTTGTCCACTACATTTGATGCTGAGCCTTATCCAAGTTAGCAGGTAGTGTTTTTGTGTACTAAAATATTCCAGGTTTTCTCGCTCAGAGCTGAGAACCTGGGAGACTCACGTCCTACTCTACATAAGGGTTTCATATTAACTTACTGCAGTGAGGGCAGGGTTGGTCTCTTCTCACTGGTGACAAGATGAGGGGAAATGGCCTCAAGTTGCACCAGAGGAGGTTTAGGTTGGATATCAGGAAAAACTTCTATACAGAAAGGGTTGTTAAGCACTGGAATAGGCTCCCCAGGGAGGTGGTTGAGTCACCATCCCTGGATGTGTTTAAAAACTGTTGGCTGTGGTGCTCAGGGACATGATTTAGCAGAGGGTTGTTAGAGTTAGGGTAGTATGGTTACAGTTGGACTTGATCTTGAAGGTCTTTTCCAACCTGAGCAATTCCATGATTCTATAAGAGGGTAACAGATCACTGCCTCCAGTAATGAATGGATATTAAAGTACCATCTCTTCATTTGCTTTCCTAGCAGGAGACAATTATCTTTTGTGCTTGCACTTCATACACTTAATATTTCCTAAAGTTTTCCTAAACCACATAGAAATCCTCTGTACAAGAGGTGCCCACAAACTACAGACTGAGTCCCAATTCTGACAGTAAAAGAGAAATTTTTGTAATCAGTTAACAGCAAAAAGAACAGACCCTTAAGTTGTAATTATTACAGAGGTCTTGCTTGGGCAGAAGGCATGTCCTGTCAAATGAGAATACTGCGTAAACTAGACAAGAATTCTCAAGAAATAATCTACCTTAAACCCAGTTACTAGAAAACCTGAAAGTAAATTTTACCATTAATACTATCATTGGCTTCATAGAGATCTATACTACTCACCACAGCCGAAATAATCAAACAGTATTCAGATAATAATTAGGATTAGGCCTAGACAAACAGACAAATTCAATAGCAGCAAATCACGCAGAGAAATGTGTCTCCAAACATTATTTAAGTGGCACAGGCGAAAACATCAAGCTCCCAGTGCCTGCTTATGGAGAGCAGGCTGACCTACTGCCTGATCTAGGGCTGATTTATTCTTTTTTTATTCATTCATTATTTTATTTCTAAATCAGGCTGAAAGCTGTGTGGAGTTGGAGAAAGTAATTTAAATAACACCTGCCAATTTTCCACAGCTAATACCTGTGTGCTCTCAGAAAAACCGATGGAGCTCCTTCAGACTTATTATTAGTCAGAATGGGGAATCTGGCAGAAGGAAAAGTGTGCCGCATCTATTTACATAATGTATCATTTTATAATATATAATGTACTCTTGCTGCAACATTATATCAATTATTTACCAAAAAAGCTTTAATAAATTTAACTGTGTTTCTCCCACTTATCAACCACTTTAGAATAATTCAAAGCTCATTTCCTGATGCACTAAAATTATTCTGAACTGTGCATGCTGGCAAACACAAAAACCTTTTTACTTCACATTTGCAAAATGACATCTGCTTTATTTCCATCTTTGTTTTCAGATGGAAGATTACTTTAGCTTTTTTATTTCTTAATCTGTCAAATAGCGTTGTCAAAGGCCAGGGAGTACACACAACTCCTCAAAACTCCACAGATTCAAAATTACAAAAGCTATGTACAACATAGTACTACACTTGTGTATCAGAAAAGAAAATCATATAAACTTTTTCCTTCTTTTATAAACATGTCCCCTCCACTAAAAAAACTGCAAACACTTGTAACACTAAGAAGGAAGACACCCTGACAGCTATTATTACAGACTGACTGCTGTGTAGCTAAAATAGAAATTAGTTTTCCATTATTAACTGAATTTACAACCAAATCCATTTTTCTTTTATCATAGGGCCCAGGTTTATTCTGGTCTCAGGCGCATAAATATAAAGAGAATAAAAAAAAAGTCAACATTCCCGATGCCTCCTTTAGCACTGGAAGTTTTAGCAGTCCAAAGATAACATCCATAAAGAATGGAGAAAAGCATGTTTACTTTCTTTACATTCATGCTGCACATCAGAACCAAACACAAGAGTTCTTGAAGAATGCCTAAAAAAGCACAGGAATACAGACCCAGACGTTTATTTCATCACTTCCAACAGTCTCTCTGCTGCAGCATCACGCTTGGCCTTCCTACACTCATCTTGTGGAGGCACATTCACCTGCTTGTCTTGGAGCGCAAGGGGACACACCACACACTCACAATTAAATATGTATGGCTAAGATCAGAACCTAAGGTCCTTTTTTTTTTTTTTTTTTTTTTTTTTTAAGTATAAGCAACATCAATAAAAACACATGAGTAAGGTAAAGTACAATATGTTTTCATAGACACCTTGAAATTCTAGACTATTTTTATTTTTAAGCAATTGTTGACTATTCGTTATTTATTTGGTTGAGATTACATTTTTTTCTCCTTCTGATTGCTGTTGCAATATTGAAGGGGCAAAGAGCAAGGAAATAACACAGAGCTCACCACATCAAGAAAATGGCAAGAAAATGCAGAGAGGGTTGTCTATGGAGGTGAAGGATGGCGTGGGGAAGCCAAATGCATGTGTTTGGGTTTTTTTTTTTTTTTTTTTTTTTTTTTTTTTAATACAAGTGGAGAACATATCTGGGATCTGGATGCAAACCAGGGCAAAGTAGCTCTGTCAAAATGAGAGCCCATATAAAAGTTTGAGTGCAGTTGACAGTACAGGATTGAGAGGTCAGAATGCAAAAAGAAGATGGAGGCTGCCTGGGTACATAAATCAGAGACAGGAGAAAGAACAAGATGCTCAGCATTAGAATGCTGCTGGCCAAATGGCCACGGAAGTATGAAGTGAAAGAGGAAGGTGGTGAGAAACAGCCCGTGAAGGGAATCAATGAGTGATAGTGACAGACAGAAAACAGAAGGATCAAACTCAAGAAAATTCATGTTTCTTTAAAAAGATCAGTTCGATCCATGACTATAAAAGCCAAAACATATTGCTTGTAATAGCATGGTTACCATATGGCATCAACTCCTCTGCAGAAGTATTCATATACCATGTGAGAGAATTGCCAGACATTAAAATATTTGTTGTTTTTTTTTTTAAACTTCTGTTCTGGATTTTCTGATATTTATAAATTTCTATCTTGAAACAAATATATCACATCTGCACCACCGATTTCTACAACCACCACCACTTCTGTTGGTGATGCTTTTCATCAGGAGATCTCAGGGCTCATTTACAAACCAGGTCAGCATCATTATCCCCATTTTACAGATGAAAAATGAAGGTACTGTAGATCAGCTTGCATTATTAATATGAACTCTCAACCCTAAATTCATTTTACTGTCATTTTCCTTGAAATATTCATTTACTTCTGCACAGAGGATATTTTTGTCATGTGTTCCTAAGTTATGTCAAAAATACCTGGAGCATATTAGGGGGCATCTCTAGCATTCTCAGAACTCTAAATAAAATAACACATTGCCATTCTCCCACATGATTCAAAAGAAATTCATTCCCCCCAAGCCCACCTCTCAGTCCAATCAGGTTCCTTAGTTCTAGCATTACTAGAGAAAGATCCTGTTTCCCCACAGTTCAACTTGATATCATGTTCCAAACTCAATTCATTTTTTATAGAAGCCATCAGCCACATCCTGCACTTGAAATTTTGATCTTTGGTGCCTAGAGGAAGAATTAGTCATGATTTGTTTGGGATGTCTGCTGTGTTCTCTAAGCCTTTCAGAAGAATATCTAGGGTAGCTCATCTGCTTCTGTAGAAATTCACATGGGCTCCTAGTCTTTTGAGAAGTCAATAAACAAATGCAGAAGGTCAAGAGCTGCCTTAAACCTCAAGGATGAGTTACAGCACATACACTAATCTCCCTTCTTCCCTATTATTTTTCTCCTCTAAATGGTAACCCTTAAAATGAGGTTTCTCTCTTTTGAAATGAGAGGTCAAGCCCCACAGCTTTAACTAGAAATAAGAACAGGGTTCTTTAGAAACCTGTTGAATACAAATCACCTGAACTTTCTCTTGTGAAGACCTGGAGGCCTGGCTTCCTCCCTTTCCTACACTCTCAAAACCAGGAGCATCTACACTCTTCCACTCACTTCGGTAACACCAGTGCCTTATTTTACTGCCTCTGTACAGTATACAATACCCATCCCCATCCAGATAATGAACAAATGAACATCAATGAGTGCCCATAAAGCCCTGAAGAAACAAACCAAATGACAATAGGGAAGATTTAATGCTGGCCAGCATGACTTCATAATACCAGCCTGACATTTAAAGAGCAAAAACCCTTACTAAAGATCTGAGATTGTCTCAGATCTTTAGTACATGACCCAAAAGACCTGTAATAACTTCAGTTACTGCTGTTGCTAGGAAAACTGTGAGGCTTGGCTCTAATACCCATCTGTAACCTTACCTACCAGTCCTTATAAAAAAAAAGGATGCTCACTGCTGGTTTCTTTGCACACTGGGGCATGCCTGACTCTTCTGAGATGAGATCAGCCCTGATACTGATACCCTGCTCACATATAAACTCCCATGAAAAAAATAAAGTCACGATCCTCTTGTCTTTGTGATTGTAAGGCAGACCAGGGTGCTCCATTACTGGAAAGCACAATCCCATCCTACACGGAAGAAGTTAAAGGACTGAGGCTAAGAACAGCAAAACCCAAAACATTCCCAATGTTATTTAACAATTGTAAAATATTCCAACAAGGCATGAAAAAGATATTTTCCCCCCACAAGTTTCTTGCTAAGCTGCACTTTAGCAGAGTTCCATGGGTTGGCAGAGGCAGAACACTAACAGAGAAGTCTTCTGAGTATCAAGTACAGAGGCCTGGACATAGTAGAGCTCCTGACAGAGGATTAAGCTGATGAAATACTTTATTTATTGCCACTGTCATCTTTCCCAAACACAAATTTGGCTGAGATTGTCAATGCTATAGAAGCTAGATTTCAACCTGTGTCTCAGCCTGAGGTTCAGCCACCCTCACAGAAAGCATTTAATCTCATGGAAATCACAAAGCGATACAATGTCAAGAAAGCAGGAATTCTTTAAGATGTCCGGGTGCATGATTAAGGAATAAAGCAAAGGTTATTTAACTATATTGCCTCTTTCCCTCATCTCCCCCATTTACTGACTCTCAGTTAATCTTACTCTAGGTCTTGACAACTACAGGAACAGATGCAGGCCTTTTGGTACTCTTGTTTTTAACAATGTTCATTCCAGGAAAACAGTTTTCTGAAACATATGGTGAGCTAAATACACTGAAGATTTTCTCAGCCAGCTTCATTTATACAGGAATATACTCTCCAGGTGTGACACTCAGAATATCCAGAGATCAGTCTACCATGTAAAAATCCTCAGGTGAAAGGTTCCTCATACCACAGAAACTGGAATAGGAAAACATTCTTCTCATCATTGGTCAGTCTCAGAAGTCTGACTGCAATTTGTTCCTCATTGATTTCACAGTGACAGAGCGCCACACTCACTACAGCTCATTGTGTTATCAGCCATACTGATTTAAGTTGTGCAAAACCTGACACAGGCTGCAGAGCACCATGCTGTCTTAAGAACCACAGGATTTAACAGATGATCAGAAGTCAGTAAGCATTCTGTGACAAGAGACATTGGAATACAAATAGAATGACCCTGGTTCCTCTAAGCAAAAAATGAACAAAAACAGGGATATCAGAACAGCAGTGTATGCCACACATCATCATACAGCCTTCTCTCAAAAAACAATGCTAGAGAACACCAGAGCACTTCCCCTTCCAAGGGGCACCCTCTGCAAATCACAAGATAAGAACTCTGATCCTTAACAACTGAATAAATATTTCATTATTTTCATAGCAGCAAGCTAAACATAAAAGCTAAGGATGCATTAAGTAGGTGGGATAAAATACTCAGCATTGTGTTTGGCTCCCAATCTTAAAAGGATTTTTAGCAGATGACTAAGCACGCTAAGTGGCACAGTCAACAGGATAAAATTAAACAAGTGCAGTTGCGTCAGCAGTGTTAGGCCCTTAGCTGTGTGTGAAACACAGGATTAGAAGTGACAAGGAAGAGAGTTGCACACGGTAAGTGAAATCTGTGAAGCCTGCCGTGCTGCAGCATCTGTGAGGGAGTGGGAGCAAGTATTCAAACCCACATCTCCTAATTGTTTTGTTTCATCCCTTACGAGAGAAACCAACTCTGACTCTACAGTCTTGAGTGAGAAGAACATCATTACATTAAAACTCAGACCAGAAATGCAGAACAAGTTCTGCTTGCAGCAGCAGCCTGCTTATATACACTAAAATACTAACCATGTTAATTTGAACACATCTAGAGATGCAGGAAAAGCTTCGGGGACAAAAACTAAAGCAAATCATCATGGAAAGCATCAGGCAAGGGTAGCTCAGATCTCTTGGCCTTGGGCTTTTTATCCCCACAACTTTCCTAACTCCATCAGAGTAGCCACTATACATTTCCTAAAGGAACGGTAGAAGGCTCATTAAAACACCAGAACATATACAGAAGCCAAATGTTACATACCAAGAGTGAGTCAGACTACAATAAGACTGCCCCAGTCCTCTGTGACCTGACCTTTTGCAGCAGCCTGAGGCTCCAATAACCAGTGATTTCTGGGCTGATTCGCTGACCAGAAGTCACTACAGAGAACTGTAAGAGCAAAGGTAGCACTGCAGGTATGTTTTCACCAAGCAAAACTCCATTCTCAAATGAATCCAACTAATCAGCTCAGATTCCAGAAGTAGTACGCAGATTCTGCCTCATCACATACCACCACTTCCATCACAGTGAGCCATTTGAGAGGCCTGCGCCTGTCCTCAAATTCAGTGTTGGAATAACAGGTTGGAATACCAATGTCTTTCAAAGAGCTACACCAACTCAAACTGAAAATGCAATTGTGAAGTGAGTTTGTGAAATCATTAGACTTGCGCTATGTGGAAGGTCAGACTAGACTGAAGATCAGATTTCTACCAAAAAAAAAAATCTCATTTTTAAATTCCTGTAGTCTCGATGCTGTCAGTGGTGAAAATGCATGTGTTGCACTGCATATACTTCATACATCCAAACCAGCATTGTTTTGGCTTCCGCTTCCAATTAGGGCATTATTTCATCAGATCAAAAAAGGTAGGAAATGGAGGGAAACAGTGTGGCTTCTTGGAGACAGGAGTAAGGCAAGCAGGAAAATAGAATTTTTCCTCTGTTGGTTTTTAATTTAAACACTTATGGGAAAGAAGAAAAATAAATCGATCGGTATTTTTCAACTCATTTTTCCTTCAAATTTTCATCTCAATATATTATTCAACTGTTGCATTAAGTCAGGGAGTTTCAAAGAGGCTAGGACAAGAGAAATAAGTGAGCAAAGCTTACGTTTATCATTTTTTAATTTAAGCAAAAGCATTTTCATTCTTACTGCTTACAATACTGATGCTCCTAAACCCACGGAGTTTCCATATGCCTCAATAAGTAGAACAAAGTTATAACTGTAAATTCACTTAACCTGAGATCAATACTTAACTTCCTGTAAAACGTTCTCTTGAAATTTGAAGAGATTATCTTTTCCTTTCCAGAGATATTACATAGAATGGGTTGGGTTGGAAGGGACCCCAAGGATCGTGAATCTCCAACCCCCCTGCCACAGGCAGGGCCACCAACCTCCTCATTTAATACTAGACCAGGTTGCCCAGGGCCCCATCCAACCTGGCCTTGAACACCTCCAGGGATGGGGCATCCACAACCTCTCCGGCAGCCTGTTCCAGCACCTCACCACTCTCCAGCCCAATATACCCTTCTGCAGCTAACTGGGATTTCCTGTTTTAAAGAATTGTAGAAGTGTTAAGTTTACAGACATTTCACCAGAAAATTAAAATTTATTCTGACATTTTCACACACAGAGTTGGATCATTTTGTGTTCAGCTCTAAAGGTAACCAGCCAAAATACGGTGTTTCTTTGTGATCAATTCAAAAACAATTGAAGCACAACTAAAATGATCAATGTAAAGAATATGCTTTAATACAATTACTGAAGAATGCAATTATGGATCGCTAAACCTATTAAAGGAAGTTCAATCTCAGTTAGGCAACTCCATAGCTGTAAGTGTATCTCCATATTAATCTTATTTACAGCCTGGTAGACCTCATAAACAGGAATCAGACTGCAGCAATATTAAGAGCACTATTATGCAGCTGAGAAGAAAGAAAAGCAGAAAGAAAAGATTGTGTGCTTGAGGGGGGGAAGCTTTTATTGCAGGAAAATATTTTTGACCATGAGAACATGTAAGCCAATGGAAGAGATTCAGTAGATGCATGCAGCTCTATCACAGCAGTGACAGCTGGGACAACAGTTTTAGTTTCCCATACTTTGGTGGCCCAAAATTTATGTTCTTACGCTTATAGTCACAGAATGATAGAAGAATTGGAGGTTAGCAGGCACCCTTGTAGATCATGTATTTCAGACCCATTCTCAAAACAGTGTCACCCAGTGGTGGATGCCCAGGACCGTGTCCAGCTAAGTTTTGAATTCTGCTAGCCTTCTTTGCTAGAAGGGCATATTCTTGGTTCATAGTTAGCTTGCTGACCATCAAGACCCATAGGTTCTTTTCTGCAAAGCTGCTTTCCAGATGGTCAGCCTTAGTCCTTACTAGCACATGAGATTCCCCAGTGTACGACTCTATATTGCCCTTCACTGAACTTCATGACATTGCTCTCTGCACAGTCCTCCAGCCAGACTCTTCTGAATTGTACTACACATACCTGGTGTATCAGCCACTTCTCTCAGTTTAGTATCACCTAGAAGTTAGCTGATGGTGCGCTCCATCTCAAACAAACCATGAAGAGGTAAAACAGGATTGAACATAGTATCAACCCCTTTAATGTTTCTCCTGCACTTGTTGCCACTGATCACAATGCTTTCAGCCAGTTTTCAGTCCACCTGTTTAGTTACGCACCTGTATGTCATTGGTTTGTCAGTGAGAGTATTACCATGGGCAAGGAAAACAATATCAACTACTCTTCCTTCACCCACTGAGAAACATTTCTTCATGGAAAGTTATCAGGTTGATTAAGTAGGACTTCTCATTAACAAAACCATGCCGATTAACCTCACCTTTCACATGTGTAGAAGACTTTCCAAGATTAGTTGCTCCATTAAGTTCCCAAGGATGGCAGTTCAGCTGTTTAGCATGTAGTTCCTCAGATCCTCCTTCCTGCCTTTCTTGAAGAATGTTTTTTCCTCTTTCAGTCATCAAGAACTTCTGATTGCTGTGCCGCCTTAATGTTAATGGAGAGCAGCCTTGCAATCACTTCAGTCAGCTCCTTCAGCTGTGTACCCCATTTCACCTCATGAACTGGCATATGACATATTTAAGATTCTCAAACCTGATCCTCCTCCACCAAATTTAAGGATTTTTTGCTGTAGACTTCCTGCTCTCAGGGGCCTGGGTTTCCTAAAGGTAACTTCTACCAGTAAAGACCAAGCTGAAGATTACAAGGATTACCTTTGGCCTCCTCTGTGTCTTCGATCACATATCATCCAGCCCATCTAAACAATAGGCCTACATTCTTCCTTGGCTTCATTTTGTTGAAGATGTACTGATAGAAGCCCTCAGTGTCACCCTTCGTATCCCTCAACAGCCTCAACTCTAGATAGACTCTAACATTTTTAACACTCTCCCTGTGAGCTTGAACAGTTTATCTGTATTTCAGCTGGGTCATCTGACCCTGCTTGCACCTCTTGTAGCCTTTTCTGCTTGAGTTTTGCTAAAACATCTTCACTCATCCTTGCAGTCCTCCTGCTGCCTATGCTCAATTTTCTGTTCATTGGGACAGACTGCTCTTGGGCATCTTGAGTCTACTTTCTCCTTCTGGCTAGAGTTTAAAAAGGAAAAAGGGCTTTTCAAGGAGTTCGAGCAGCCATCCTGAGAACAAGATGGGCTGGGAGCAGGCCAGTCTGAGAGTATCAGCAAAGAGCATGCAACTACAAGGAGCCTACACTACAGTCCATCTACGGCTGGCACAGATTGCAAAGCACAGTGCAATTTCACAATGCTCTGAAGCTGCTCTAATATTATATCTAAGAGCTGTCAGTTGTTCCAGAATATAAAGGCAGATTGCAGCTGCCCTTCTTTCTTGTTACCTTACATTCTTGTTCAAAGAGAGCAACTGAGAATCAGGGTCTCAAGAGCCAAAAGTCACACTTCCTTTTTCTGACCCAAGGCATGGGGAGACTCTCCTCATACTTTTAAGCTATTCACCAGCTCTCTTCCTAAATTACTGAGTGAGACTTTACTACCTGATCCTTGAGAGAAACCTTTGCTATTTTTCACTTTGGTATCTCTGACCTACCATACATTACTTTCCCACTGCAGCTTATTTCATTAAAGTTAAAAATCTCTAACTTTGCTTCACTAGCTCTGCAAGCTTGATTTCCACAACTCTAAAATAAAATACAGATTTTATCAAGGTCTGTCCAAAGAAAACTTCAAAGATTAATGCTAATGAAGCTATGACAGATTAATATTATCTTACTAGTTAAGAAATTTCATTATAGGCTGTTTAGCACTAACAAGGTTATGACTGGCAATAGTCTAAACAGGAGCTTGCTTTGTTTTCCTCTGAAAAAAGACTCATTGAATTCCTCAAGTCTCACACTGCAGGACACTTCCTGCTTGCTTATCAGCTGCCTGCAGCTGTGCTCCAGGTCACACTTGCAGCTGGAGAGAGGAGGGAAGCCAGCTATGACAAAAGCAATGCCACCAACCAAGGTCCCAGTATCCAGCAAGCCTCTGCTGGTCCATGGTCTCAACATCCCAGCCACAAGACCCTATCACATGTCTGTGGAAGCATATCTTACTCTGGGCTCATCACATTCACCAACTGTATTTTGACCCCAAACCTGGATTTTCACACATCAGCATCCAGATAACCCAAGAAATCTATGACGTCTGCAGCTCTTTAACCCCAGCAGTTGGCCAATATTCAGAGTTTCACATCCATTAGAACACAATTAAGTCGCTGTAATCAAATGAACAGCTACAAATCATTTTATTAACTACAGAAACCCCACATATCTTTCAAATATAGCAGGAGCAAGGAATTGGCAGTTTCCTACTTAAAAAAAATCTCAAGTGTCTCAAACTCCAGAGGACTATCTTTTCAGCTGCTGTCAAGGCCCAAGTCTCTTGCTTGTTTTTTCTACATGCACAGCCTGCGAGCAAGAAAGCCTGTCCTGCTTTTGCAACCAAGGCAACCCCTCAGTACCATGGATGTACCTGCCACCTTAGGCAGGCATGTTGTTATCGACAGCTGTTTTCATTACTGCTGAAACAGCTTTTTCCACTTTTCTGCAGTCATTAAAAGGTTACTTTTCAAGCTCTTTAGAAAAATATACCACCTCCAGCTGCCAGCTTAACAATAAGCTGTTTGTATTACTTCCATAATGAGGTCAATTAAGCAAATATATGTGTATAGATTATATATTTATATCTGTGTTTTTCAACAAGGAAAAAAGGCCTTGCTTGTTAGGCTGTTAGATACAGTTAGAGTTGGCTCTTTCACTATGTGAATGCTTTGACAAAAATTCAAAAGGTAGCTTTGAATAAATACAACCTCTTCAGTCAACTCTGCATTAAATCCAGCCCACAGAAGAGAATTTTCAGTTGGTTTGGATATATTGTCTCCTAAGAGGTGAAAGGCTGCACAAAGACTTGAGTCTTGCAAACACAACATCAGAAGTATTTAAATAAAAATTAATAATAAACACTATACTGCTGAGAAACCACATTGTTTTCCAGCCACCCATACCATTTTCCAGGCTTTATTCTGGATCTGCACCCAGCCAGCTTACCAGTGATGTGCGTAACTTCATATCCCTGATGACCCCAGATTGAGCAAAGCACGGCCCATAGCAGGGAGGCTTTACCTTCTCACCAGCCCTGCTATGCTAGGAAGTCTACCCAAAACACAGACAAAGCTCTGACCAAGCACTTGCTTCAACACAGTGAAGGTTTCACAACAAGGAGCCATTTCTCCCACATCCCTTGACAATTTTCAAAATTACCCTATTAGCTCTCAACCTGCACCTGTCTCCTGCTTTTTACAGTAGACAGCTACAGTGCAATCTCTGGGTGAAATTACCTCTACCTGCTTCCTTCATTCTCCTCTTGTACTCAAGGGAAGAAACCCATACATTGCTCACAGCACTGTCTAGATACCATCAGGAAGGATATTCAGTATCCAGATTCAGAGAGCTAACAGGTAAAATGCAAAGAAATTTTTGCTGAAATCTTTTACTGAAATAATTCAGCAAGAAAAAGATGTTTTCACAATGCAGACAGATTTACCAAATAGAGAAGGGAAAAAGATAATGTGAAGAACACACACAATCATCATAAATCAGTTTCCTGTTTCCATTTTATTTTGGTTGTGCTTTCTACTTCTTAAGTGACTGTTTTTACAGACTGAACAAATGCAGAAGTTTCCCAAGTTGTTAGCTTAAGAATTGACAAGGTGCCTATTGCACATATATGGCACATACAAAGAGGATACTTTTTTGAGGAGTGAATAGCAAGTACATGTATATCCTACTTTTCTCCTGATATTGAGACACCTTGATTCACCTTGTATAGATTAAAATCCTAGAAAACCAGGACCCTACTACTTTTGCTTCTGTCTCTTTCTCACAGTAGAATTCCACTCCAAACTATCTTCAAATAAAATAGTTTAAAAGATCAGTGATTTTTCTACTTTTTCCCCTAGCTTCAAAGCCTAATGCTTTTAATTCATGTTCAACATCTGCATTTACTTTCATTAGATGCAGTTCTAGAAATACTTAGTAATCAGAAAGTTCCATGCTTCTCCTCCAGAAGCAGTGGATACTAAACCTATACAGAATTAGTAAGATCTACATCTCTTCAAAACCACTCCCCCTCTTTTAGATGTGGTCACTAGACCATTAAGAAAAGATCCAAGACATGCAGCACCTCTCAGGAATCTATACCAGCAAACATTTTACTGCCAAATAAAGGAAAACTCCATCCATAAGAGCTACTTGTGTGTTTTACCTACAGACTCTGATACTTCAACAGTCGTGCCCAGGTTTTATTAAGCGGCAGTCTCTGTCCTAGAACTCCTGCACAGGAGATAACCAGACCAGTACGGTCTTCTCACTAGTATATTTATGCTAACAGCAGGCTTGAAATTAGTAGATTTGCCCATTTATAAGAGGCTTCTCCAGTGCTGAATATTAATGCTGACTAGGCCCTTAGACCTCACCCATCACTTCTGACACCAGCACCAACTTCTTCCTGTGTGGGAACACCAAACATACATGAAATCTGCAGGCACTGGCATGGGACAAGCAAGTGCATGCAATGCAGCACCAAATATAACAGACCTCTAGCTCAGAGGTAAAACACCTCAACAGGTGTACTCTCACTTTAGTCAAAAATCAAGCTAGAGAGTCTTGTGAGAAAGATGTCACAGCTTTGGAATTTGTGAATGGTCTAGTGGCCCATTTTAAAACACACTACACAGAAAGAAAAGAATGAAGTAGGGAAAGGTCAAAGCAACTGACCTTTGGCAGTAAAGAAGATGGACAGATTTTTGGGTATGTCAATTTCATAGAGATTTCTCAAATTACACGTATGGAATCATAGAATTATTTGAGTTGGAAGGAACCACCAAAGGTCATCTATTCCAGCTTCCTTGCAATGAAAATGAAGACCTACAGCTGGATCAGGTTGCTCAGAGCCCCGTCCAGACTTACCTTGAATGTCTCCAAGGACAGGTCATCTACCACCTCTGAGCAACCTGTGCCATTGCTTCGCTATCCTTGTTGCAAAGAACTTCTTCCTTACATGGAATCCAAACCTCCTCTTTTAGCTTGAAACAATTTCCCCTAGTCCTATCATAAACCTAGATAAAGAGTCTGTCCCCTTCATGTTTTTGAATGTTGTCATGTCTCCATAGCTGCCAGTGGTCTGAGCATGTTTATATTAAGTCAGTGAATTTCTCTCTACATTGGGTGCATTATTTTTGAAAACAAATGCAAGCAGACATGCTGCAGCTTCGTTGTTGAAATGCTCTATGGAAAAAAATGAAAAAGCTATAGGTAAGGAGGCTATGAAGAACAAGCTGAAGCTGCCAGCTCGAAGCAGAGAGCTATGGGAAAGAAACAAAGATACTGTTCAAGGCAATGCTCATTGTCACGCTTCCCTCACAGCAATAGCTTTATTTCATGACCAGCGACAACACGGATTTCGGATATTCACAATGGCAACTACAAGGAATCATGTTATATCTTTGGGGGGGGGGGGGGGAGAAGAAGCATCTGAATTTCATCCTCTGCTCAAGGAGACAAACCTACCAAACACCAAGCTGGAGCAACCCTGGTAAAGGACATGCCACTGCAAGCTGTGGCAAAGGCTCCCAAGTCAGTGAAATGTTTGACTAGGAAAAATATGAGCCAGGAGCATTGTTTCTATATGTATTTCAAGGACAGAGTTGAAATCAGTTCCCCACAATGCAAACAGATCTCTGAAGAAGGGTACTCATACCTTTTGCTACAGGAGGCCAGCCAGCCCTTTCCAAGTGCAGGCTCCCTCCCTCCCACGTTACCTGGAAAACATGCAGAAAAGCATCCAAATAGAGATCTGCACCTCTTATTGTCTTAATAGAATACCACCAAGAGCCTCTTTTTTTTTTTTTTTTTTTTTTTTTTTTGGAGTACTTTTTGCATCAAAACACCTTAGTTAGAACAAAAATCAACATATATAACCTTAACTTGCCTCTGGCTCAGGAGTGTATTCACTCAGTTATCAATACTGATCAGTCCTTAGGAAGATGGTCTCCTTTCCTGGAAAGTGTGACCTTGTTCTTAACATCTTATTTCTATATCTAATGTCTCTGAATGCTGGGATCATTTGTCAGGGAGCAACAGCAAAAACACATTATCTTGATCCCCTGTAATTCCAAAAAACATTTCTACAAGGACATGAAAAAGCAACTCCAGGAAACATGTTTCACAGAATCAGGATAGGGAAACTTTGTCAAAAATTGCAGTACAGAAGCTCCAAGTGACCAGTTATCAGTGGTCTAATTTTCACAGCTGTTAAGCTCTCTTCACTCTGCCACAGATTCTGGGTGCTAAATATGCCTAAGAAAAAAAGAGGCCAGGAGAAAAGCAGGTAGCATTTTCAGTCAGTCCTGCAAGTATGAGCGCTGCTACCCTAGGAGCACGAGCTGCACAATCAGTCCACTGCAACATGGAGCAGTGACCCTACACAAGCATTTAAAGCAGCAATAAATACTACAGAGCTGTTGCAGGGGTATTAACTAACAGGATAAGGTGATTTATTTTTCACCCCATTGGAAAAGGGTCAGATGAGTTTCACTAAGACTAATGACCTCAAAGTTCACCCAGAAAGGATCAAAGCAAGTTAAGAGTGGGGAAGGGGATAACCAAGGGCAGGTACAACAGAACTACATAAAACTGTGTACACCATGTAGAAAGGCAAAATGATTATCGGCTTCCAAATGAAAAGATACAGAACAGGGAGAGGTACAGCATCAAGAGAAACTTAGGGGATACAAATATCAAGCACAAGCTGACATTTCTTGAAGTAACAGGAAATTTTAAACTACAGAGCTCCTTGCTCCAGAATACTGCAGATAAATTTTCATAGGTCAGAAAGAGCCTGGATGGAGTTACGGAAGAAAAATCTACTGAGGGCTGTTAAATACAAATCACTGTTTGAGGATGCCCCTGTGTCACAAATTGTTCTGTCTAGAAGAGCATTCCGGGAAAATATTGCCGAGTACTAGACCTGCTCCCAAACCCTTTAAAAATATTATTGGCCATTATCAGAGATGAGATACTAGACTCCACGGTCTGTCTGATCTTGTAAGATCATTCATGTGAGAACAGACTGTTTGGGGCATGGGTCCAGGCCATTAACAAACTTCAGTTAAGGTATAGTGACATAGGCACATGTAACCCCAGCTCTGTATGATAGAGCTAGCAGCACTGATGAAGATTAGTTACTAAATGAAAAAAAAAAACAACATTACCAAAGAGATTCGTACTCAATTAGTATCAGTAGAGCTGAACCATCAATCTTTTACAAAACATCTCATCCATTCTGAATATTATCACTCCTTTCAGCAGTACGATGAGACAGGGATGAAGAAAGGAAGTACAAAGAACAGACTGAGTATGAGGGAAGACATGCCTCACCTGTTAACACCAAACTAGCCAGTAAAAGGGGAAAGCATAGTCTGATTAGAAAAAAAATACACCTATGGTAAGAAAAAAGTCTACTGATAGCAGTGGGGAAAAAAAAAAAAAATCAGGAATAAGAAGAATCCAATAGTTTTTGGATCATGCATCTAAACTCTGCTCCCAAAAAGAATCAAAATGTATGGAGTCTCTTAAAAAAGATTTGCTTGTATTTCAAAACATCCAATTCATTAACTCATTCTGGAAGTGTACCAACTATTTACTATGCATTAGACAAGACATATCTAATCATTCCAAGAGTGACAGGTCTAAAATAATAAAGAACATTGTTAATGTTATTGTGATGATCTATTCTTGCTGCTTCTCACATTTTTTCCTCCTTCATCGTACAGTGATGATACAGATAAGACAAGCTACTATTGTAAATCATACAACTACAAAATGTTGTTTTCCCTCAGTTTTTAACCTTTACCAAGTAGGGAACAATAATAGTACAAAAAAGTTAGAAAAGACATTTTAATCTGTTAACTTTCTAGTCTGGGTTTTTAATCCAATAGATTTAGGACCAGACAGGGTACAGTCCTCAAATATGAATGTTACAAAGGCAAGTACTAAAATATACATGTACACTTGAACATGTACTGCAGTACCTTGATCCAAAGAGCATCTCTACTTTCTAAGTAGACAGCCAAATAAAGAAAAGCTTTGCTCTTAGAGGAATATAAGTCTGAAGCATTGAACTCAATATTTGCTGTTAACTTGTTAACACACCCCAACTCTTTTCCTTGCTGTTTTCATACTGGACTGGGATTTTATTCTTTAGTTATGATAAAGAACTCCTTGAATCGCTTGCTATGAACTCTTAGTCCAAACAAATTCAGACAATTGGCAGGAAACAAACGGAGCCTGGCTACTCAAGAGAGCATAAATCAGTTTTGCTGGCTAGCATGAAGCCAGAGGAAATGTGGTTTTAATACATTTATATGATTATTTCCCTGCAATAGAAGAATGGACTTAATTATCCAACTCTTTTCCAGTTCCACATTCCTATGCCCCAAAGTTAGCATACGGATGACCAAATTCACTCTGAAGCCACAGAACTGCAGAAAGCTTATCCAAGACCATCCTTCTTGTTGATTCTTTCAAAAGCTTTATTTTTTTCATTCTTTCTTCACAAACACTATTAACCTGCCTTCATAGGGTAGCAACACTTAGGATACTTGCCTCGACTTTGCAAACACAAAGTAAATCATGTAAAGTCTGAGCAGTGCATACTGTGCTATTTGCAGAATCTTCAGTATAACTTATCTGAGAAAAATAAGAATGACATTGTCATAAATTCACAACTGGTCATCTTTCCATGTTTGCAATTACTATATTTCAAGAAAAATAAGTTATCATTGAACACACTGATGCTGCTAGCCATGCAGCAGAATAGCACAAGAGATTTTTTCTTGGGAGTTAAAATAAATACATGTACAGACATACTCACACACATGTAGACAGTCAAAACATATACAAATTAAAATTTTTTTTATATACACCAGGTTTACCAGATTTATTTAAATAAGATGAAAAAATTTATTACTTACAAACCAAATAAAAAAATAGCACAGATGTATTCCTTTAATCACTGAAAAAAAATAAAAATCAACCCACAAACAAAAATCAATTAGCAGATAATGGGCTGGAATTTGACCACAGAACGCAGCAGTCTCTTCTGTTTCCTCTCTACCCAAAGCAAGAAGAAAACAACTCAAATGCCTCCACTTTGTCACTTTCTGTATCACACTCTCTGCATGATCAAAGCTATCCTCTGCCCATGCGTGATGGCAGCAAGGTTTTGAGAACTGAACTAGCAAGTAGTGATGCTTTCACAGTACACTTTCCCTCTTTCCAGCTATCTGCAACTCAGGGACCTGGACTGAGTCCAGTATTATCAAATATCTGACTGAATAAATGCTATTTCTTGAAATGATTCTATCACTTCTGTAACCATGCAGATTATGGCACCTCCTAGGGCTTGAAGTGTGTACTGTGTAAGGAAGTGCCTCCTACTTGCTTTGTCACCAGCAAGTTGTATTTTCTGTCGTGGCTCTCTGAAACACTAAGCAATCAATCACTCCTCATTCACCATTTCTGCACCTCTCATAGTAAACTGTTACACCTTCAGACATCTCAGAGTCCTGAAACCCAATTATCACCATCAAAAGCCCAGGTATGCAAGCCTGCCCAAAGTGGCACTGCAGCAGCAGGTACAAAATCTGAGCATATGACAACAGGAAGGAAACCATCCATGGATGGGTCCTAGCTTTGAGCTAGCCTTCCCATGACCACCTCTCCCAGCTTCTACACTGAGATTTCACCTCACTCGCATCCATGGACGCCAATCTATCTTAAGATCAAGTTCTCAGCCAGAAGTGCAGTGGTCATGGGTACAGAAAAAATAAAATAAAATCAAAAAGATTTGGTTTTTATGGTGGTTTTAATTTTGAACCAGTGGTTTTAATTAGAGTGCAACTTACTCTCTAAATACAGGCTTATCTACTAAGGTGAAGTTCATTACAGCCCTGCCCTATCTTTGTTTTCCTCTACTAGAGTGCCCATCTATCTCTATCGAGGAGTGGGAACAGTATACAGACTAAAGTGCATCTCTAACTTTTGTTTTGCTGTACTGAAACATGATGAATCTCTTGATGAAATACAGGGTCACTGTGACTCTTCTCTATGCCAGTCATTTTCAGAGTAGAGCCAGCAGCTCCCAAAACACTTGCACTCTTCAGCATCTCATTCCTACAAACAACAGAAGAGTTCAAGGTATAAAAAAAGCTTTAAAAGGTAATACTCAGAAAAATTTCTATTTTAGAAGATGATTCTTCTAGACTTCAGAAATCTGTCTTCCCAAGAGATAGATCAGACTTCTGGCTCCCTTGCCTTGTTACAACTGCTTCCAGCACAAGATGCAGAGGAGCTCATTCTCCTATCTCCCTACCTCAGGTACTGCTGTCTATACGAAGAGCCAGAGGAAGTCTCAACTGCATGTTAACTGCACTCAGCTCATTTTCAGCTTACAGAGGACTAGATGGAAAAAGCAAACAACCCCATGCTATTTACTAACCAGCATAAGCAAGAAGCATCCTTCAAGTGTAATGTAAGACCTCACAAAGAGTTGGCATGTGCAGGGCATGTTATTCTCCATCTCAGGTGTGAGGACAATCTTTCATAGAATCATAGAATTGCTCAGGTTGGAAAAGACCTTAAAGATCATCAAGTCCAACCACAAACTAACCATACTACCCTAACTCTAACAACCCTCCGCTAAATCATGTCTCTGAGCACCACAGCCAAATGGTTTTTAAACACATCCAGGGATGGTGACTCAACCACCTCCCTGGGGAGCCTATTCCAGTGCTTAACAACCCTTTCTGTAAAGAAGTTCTTCCTGATATCCAACCTAAACTTACCCTGACGCAACTTGAGGCCATTTCCCCTCATCCTGTCACCTGTCACCAGTGAGAAGAGTCCAACCCCTCTCTCGCTGCAATCACCTTTCAGATATTGGAAGAGAGCAATAAGGTCTCTCCTCAACTTCCTCTTCCCCAGACTAAACAGCCCCAGTTCCTTCAGTTGCTCCTCGTAGGGCCTATTCTCCAAGCCCTTCACAAGCCTTGTTGCCCTTCTTTGGACCTGCTCCAGCACCTCAATGTCCTTTCTGTACTGAGGTGCCCAAAACCGAACACAGTACTTGAAGTGAGGCCCCACCAGTGCCAAGTACAGGGGCAGGATTACTTCCCTAGTCCTGCTCACCACACCGTTCCTGATACAAGCCAGGATGCCATTGGCCTTGTCCCCTTCTGCTCTGCTCATTTCCTATCCTTGCTTTTTCTCACCTCCCTTACACTCTCAGATCACCAAAGTCACACTTGATTCATTTTGAAAGGCCCTGCAGCTGTGAGCAAACAGAATGGACTCGATCTTTGAGCACCCAATTCAGACAGGTAAGCAGAACCAGACAGAATTAGAGCTAACTAAAGGGAAAGACTATGCTGAACCAGTATCTGTGTCATATTTTCCCTTCTGAAAAGATTCATCACTCCTTTCCCCTTAGCAGACGGTGTGTAATCTGGGATGCTGTTGAATTGTGTCTGACTGAAAAGAAACTAACATTTCATGTTTGTGCAAGTGTTTCTGCCAACATTCGGACCCTAGCCAGCATATCAAGGCAAGTTTGCAGAGGGTTACAGAAAACCATGGGCCTCAGAACACAAGCTTTTAGGTGTGAATGTTGCATACTGAATTATGATGTGCAGCCGCACCAACATACGATGTGGAAAAAATGGAATTTTTTTGGAAATTACTTTTCTCCTTCCCTCCATTTCCAAACAGGGAACTTCCTACGTTCCATTAATATTCAGCTCCTTGAGGAACACTACATACGTAAGAAAGATGAATGTTATATATTTTTCTTCTGTATTTTCTTGCTTTGGGGAAAAAAAATCCTGTCTTCAAAAGAAAAAGAAATTCTCATTCTTATTTCAGTATTAAAATATATAGGCAACATTATCACTTGAACTACACCTACAGATGTATATGAGAAATTTTCCCAAACCTCTGATACAGTGTTCTTCCCCTTTCTTCAGGGTTTATAAACAGAATAAAATTCCCTTTCCTGTTATTTCTAGCATAAACACTTTCAGGACTGATATTAGATGGAAAGAATTGCTATCCAGCCACAGATAAAGTATACTGTGGCTATCAAATGCTTTGAGAGACCAGTAATAGAAGGCTTTCCACTTTGGAGTCCCTCAGGTTTAAACCTGCCCTATGTACAGGGCACACTTTAGGGAAGCAGAAGCATTGCAACAAATTTCAATATGGAAAAAAAGACAGGAAATATCAGTTGACCTATGCAGAAGTAATGGCCAGAAAGCCTTAGTATTTGGATAGAATCGGTGTCAGAATTCAAATGTTTAATAGAAAGATAACAAACTTAATAATTTAGCATTCAAATAACATTCATCTCTACAAACAGGAGTACCTTCTAGAGTAAAGAATAATGGGAGAGTACTTGAAGGAAGGCTGGGTTTAAGGAGTGAGTCAGTAGAGCCAGGTGACAGGAGGGCAAACTGCTCTGATAAGAACTCAAGAAGAGAGATGACATGCACTGCCTGAGCTGACTTTGATTCAGAAGCAAAAAAAATAAGAATCAGTGTAAAGCATTAAAAAAGTGTGCATGACTACACAGTTGCCCTTCTGATGGGCCAGTGAATCTAAGAACAATATATCACAGTGGTATTACATGTATTGGAAGAAGCACCAAAAACACAGTACAGCAATTATGAACAGAAAGGACAAGAGTGGGCTGAAGATCACCGTGCTCTGAAAGAAACAAAGTTGGCACAGTGTACAGAACATGCCCCAGATCCAGATCTTAAGAGAAACCAGAGGACTATGAACCACTGCTGCTTACTCACAAAGCCCAGACTTGTCTTGTAATACTTAGATGTCTAGTAATTTCACAAATACCACTAACACAGAAGACCAGTGATCTTTCATTCAAATGTTACATGATGGTAGGAAAGAGGACCAAAAAGAAGTTTCACACATTCAAAACATACTGTTTGTAAAAGACATGTTCATTGAAATATACCTAGTGTGAATCATTTTTACCAAATAGTTGGGAACTCCAACCAGACATCAAGAGGTTAGAAATTCAGACTGATGTTTATTAGATATTTCAGTTGAAGTCAAAACAGATTGGCCTAACCCAAATTCACTGAGTTTGGTGGGTTTTTTTTTGTTTTTTTTTTTGGGGGGGAGGACGGGGGGTGCAATTCATTTTAAGATCAACGTCTTACTCTCATTCAGAACAAGAAATTTCCCAAAGTTGATATGTGAATCGAGGCCCTGGAACGTGTTCAAAGAAGGGCAACAAAGCTGGTGAGGGGTCTGGAGCACAGGCCTTATGAGGAGCGGCTGAGGGAGCTGGGATTGTTCAGTCTGGAGAAGAGGAGGCTCAGGGGAGACCTTATTGCTCTCTATAACTACCTGAAGGGAGGTTGTAGTGAGCTGGGGGTCGGCCTCTTCTCTCGTGCAACTGGTGATAGGACTAGAGGGAATGGTTTCAAGCTGTGCCAGGGAAGATTCAGGCTGGATATTAGGAAATACTACTTCTCTGAAAGAGTGGTCAGGCACTGGAATGGGCTGCCCAGGGAGGTGGTGGAGTCACCGACCCTGGAGGTGTTCAAGGAACGTTTGGATGCTGCGATGAGGGATATGGTTTAGCGAGAACCATTGGTGATAGGTGGATGGTTGGACTAGATGATCTTATAGGTCCTTTCCAACCTTACTGATTCTGTGATTCTGTGATTCTGTGAAATGAAAGCAATTTCCTACTATCGGAAGACAGAACATGTCTCCAGTGACTGAAATCCATTTATTTTCATTTCCAATTGTCAAGGTCTTCCTTGTTGGCATTTTTGACTTCAAATGGAATTTAAAATTTGCTGGCTTGCACAGGGCTATTTCTCTCCGCAGAAACACACAACTAGGGAAAGAGGCTGGCATATCTTTATAGAAGTATAATTATGTTAGAAGTTCCCAGAAGCATTAACAGTTGTGTCTAAGCAGACTTCTATGCCTTCTCTCTTCCTTCTCCACAGCTTTCCTGGGGCCTACCTGGGTTTATACATTTCTGATCTCTTGACAGTTTTATAGCTCTTTTGGTATAGTTCAAGTTCAGGAGATCATTATACAACATCACAAGGGAGAATTAAAAGATCTTAGGACTTCTGGCCCTTCTCCCTGGCCAGGTAGAACTGCTCTGAACAGTACACTTAAGACAACCCCTACTCCCACATTCACGGTTGCAGGAAAAGTATGCTAAGAAAATATTTTATCTGCACTTAGATGGGCGTTGGCATACATCCAGAGTTATACATGCAGTGAGCAGAGAAAACATTGAGAACAGTGGCATTTATTCTGGTCTCCTGTCACTCTGTCCTTTACTAATCATTATTATAATGACTATTCTCTCAGATCCTACCAACAGCAGGCAATAGCCCAGATCTCCAATCAGTTTTGCCTTAGGTCGTGAAGGAGGGAATATGAAAAACAGCCTAAAAGAGACATTCTCCTTCTAAAAAGCTCATTGTGTGAAAGTCTCACTGAACCTGGGACAAAACTAAAATGCAGGCTTTTTTCTTTTTCCCCCTTTCAAAGCCACAGTCTCCTCCACATGGCAAGGAAGAGTCTGTCCTGCACCTGGCCTTAGCAATACTGCCAGATATGACACTAAGTAACTGAAGAATCATTTGCATGGGTGATTTAAGCAACAACATAACTTCGATTTTTCAGGATCAGGTGATACCAGCAGGGTGGCAGGCAGGAAAAAGCAGAAAAGGCATAATGGATTCTGTCTCTAGTTCCCAAGAGATGAGGAGAATGACTTACTGGGGTTTCTAGGCACTCATTTCTGCAGTTGCTCTTTCCCAGTAACAAAGTAAAATATATTAAAATTCAAACTAGTCAGCTTGCCTTCAGCAGCATGTTCCCAGAAAGTACTCTAGAACAGCTATCTAAAAGGAAGCAAAGTAAGTTATACACAGACAGCGGATTTTATCCATTTTTCCACAAAGACAGAGTGGATTCATTCCTTAAAAAAAACAAGTACTTTCCAGAGCCTGGCCTATGTCTTCACCAAAATATGCCATATAAGTTGTTTCCTATCTCTGCTGCCTTATCATCAGTTGCTCAGAGCTTCAGCTGCTTAAAAGAAAAACCTGCCCTTTACACTGCAGGCAGAGTTCTTCTTACGATAGATTTGCAATAACAAAGTTGGAGAAGAGCAGAAGTACATACACATGAAAGGAAAAAAATCCAATTTCCTCATTAAAACCAATATTAGACAGTAATTACCACTTAATAAAGTTCTGTCACTGTAGGGAAGCCTCAGCATGCTCTGCCTAGCAAAAGTAAATTTGTACTTTAAACAGATTCTCATCTCCAGTATATATATGGGCAGGATTTTATTTCCAACTTTGTCTTCTCTGATTTAGATTCAGGCCTGGAATAAGCCAGAATTTCTCCTTCCAAAAGTATTAGGAAGTCAAGTCAGCAAGTGCCCAAATCCAACTACATCCCTATGCAGCATTTTAACCATTTGGTAGAAAAGCAGAAAGCTTCCAAAGGGTGTGATGGGCATTAGACAGCTGCCACTCAGGTAAGCCTCAGATAGGAAATTAATAAATATACTGTATGTTCAAGAACGTGAGGCACAATCAGTCTTGATCCTACCAAATATTAGAGACTTGTCATTTGCTGTCCACCTCTGGAGAAGTACATTTTTATCACACCAGAGTCAGAGGACACACTTCAGATGATCCTCCCATGCCCTTCACCTTTCCTTACCTTATAGCTATGATAAAAATGACCTAAATGCCACTTTAAAACTGTGTTCCTCTCCAAACAAAAAACAAAACTCACAGCCAGACTTTGAAAAACTTGTGTTTGAGCTGTGAGAGAATACTGCTAGAAGTGATATTACTTCCACTTCTCCCTGTGAAATGCAGAAAAGGTACTGATTAAGCTGAACACTTTCTGTATCTCACCACAGCGATGAAAGCCTTACATGGAATCTATGTATAACCATAAGTACTTCTACATGTCCTGTAACTGAAGTCTTTCATTTATTGTTTGTAAAACAGGCAAATACACACCCACAGCTAGATATTTTCACCCTCAGCTTCCACTCAGGTCCATACAGTGCTTAAATGAGAATTCAGTAATCTCCACATGGCCCTGTCAGTTCACAAGCAGTGCTTGTGAATTCTTCCACAACAAAGAAAAGGACTGTTTGGCTATTTAAGCTGGGGGGGGGGGGGGAATAAAAAGCCCTCAGCAGGCATTAGTTCAAAACAGTGGAAGAAATTGCCAGATTACTTTGTTTGCAAAGTTATCTAATCTTTTCATACAGCACTTCAATAGCAACTGTTTCATTCCCCTTGAAGTCCCTTCCTTTCCGCTTGCTCGGTTTTATTATATTGCTCAGATTTACTTCATTTCAGCGCTGCTTTCTATGAACACACTAATTTGAAACAAATATTTCTTCAGCTTTGGCAGTAAATATTGTCACCGCTTTCTGACGTGAACTGCAAAACAAAGTATCAGGCTCCTTGTTATTCCAGTTGCAAAGGAAAAACTGAACGCCAGCATCCCTCTCACACAGTCTCCTTTGCTGAATGAAGCTTTTGGGAAACACCAGAGGACCTAAACAGGAGAGCACTTGTTGGGCTTTTGCTTACAGCTCCAAGCTCCTTTTAGCCAGACCCTCAGCTCGGCAGCGTAGGGCTGCCAGTGCTCATTCAGCCCACATTCTTGGCTTTCTGCTCCTTCCTGGCTCTGTTTCTATGGCATTTCCTCCTTCCCCTCCCACACGCATCTACTCAAAATGATATTAAATGAAAATCTTTGCTTGAGGTTTATGACAAGTTTGTGCTTTTTGATGAAGATGCCACTTTTCCAGCTTCCATTTGTGCTCAGGAGGTAAACATAACAATCAGTTTTAAGCAAAGGTTAAACTTCACATATAATAATAGTATTATTGCTAACACTTAGATACATGCAAATTAATCTGAAGAAAAACTCCTTCCACCACATCTTGCCTTTGATTTCAATAATGGTGTTTCTGGGTAGTACATTACTCTGCTACCAGATGAAGCCTCACCACTCAGATTTTCACCATAATTAATAGCCAGTGATGAGTAAAGCACCTTGATGAGAAAATGCTTAGATGTTTTACTAATATGCATCATATGAGAAATACAGTTAACTTCCGATGTGACCAGAAAAGAGAGTTTCAGAGCTCTACTGAGCAAATGAGTATGCATCTACTGAATTTAGTAGAGTGCAAACTCCCTTTCTGTCTAGCTTTAACTATCTGCACTTAAGAGCCCTTGTAGAGACCTTTCATGCAGCAAAGAAAATACGATTGTCTTGGTAAAGAGCATGAACTGAGCTCTGCTCTCTGTAACACCAACAGAGCTCGAGGGAACAGTACGGAGCTGTGTCGGGGAGGGGCAGCAGGGTTAGGGACAGGCTCTGCACCAGAGGACGGTGGGCATGGAACAGGTTGCCTAGGGCTGTGGGCACAGCCCTGAGTGCTGGAGTTCTGGGAGCCATTAGGCACTACTTTCAGAGATAGGGTTTGGATTTTTGTGGTGCTGTGTGGGGCCAGGAGTTGGACTCAGTGATCCTTGTGGGTCCCTTCCAACTCAGGATATTCAGTGATTCTATGAGTTAACTTATTTGGTCTGTGCAACTCTGAAATGCAACAACTGATACCTGAAATGATAGCAAAAAGGAGTGGTTTAGCTGGACTAACTGGGAGCTTCCACCTCAGCTGAAAGTGTTCAGCACTGTCCCTGGCAATAGAGAAGTTCATCTTCTCCCATACTGTCCTCTGTGCAACAGTATGCAAATGGTTAGTCAAAATACTGAATGGTAACCCCATAATATGCCCAGCATCTGCCACTTCAGCCCATACAACATGGAAATTCCTCTGCTGTCCTCACAAAAGCATTATCCCACTATGTTGGTGTGACTGTTTAATCTGCTCTTTTATTCCCTGTCTAGTTTTGACGTTGGAGAATGGGGTCTGGAATTACTCCCCCAGGGACAGTGGCTGACCCCCACAACCTGACAACCATCTGCGGAAATTAAATCTAGGGACAATAAACCCATGCAATCCTGACCACCAAAACACACATCAAATATAAGAATTCAAACCTAACAGGAATATTGGCTGAGGATCCATTGCATCACCTTGCTTTATAGTAAGGACTCTGCTATACAGAACTGCAATAAAATTCTGATTCCTAATATGGGAAACATAAAACAACCTGGTATTATTCCCAGGTTTTCATTCTAAAATGAAACACTGTGCTCACACAGACTGCCAGCCCAGCCATTGGGAACACACTCGTGGACTTCTTGAACAAAAAGAAGAGTACCTGAATTAAAATTAAGAGCCATCAAAGTTCGCCAAGCAAGTTCACCTCTGGGTGCTTCCTATGGGGCACAAGCATTTCCCTTCAGCAGCTGTCTGCCCGTTCCGCAGCCCCCACACCGCGACAGAACCGTGACAGCGCCTCGCAGACGTTCCCTGCTGGTTTCGCGCCTCACCCCTTTGGCATGGTTACCACCGGGACCCCTTCCAGCCCACCAGCGCACTCCCGAGTCTCACTACGGGCTCAAACAGCTGCGGTGCTGTGAGACAGGAAGGATCGGCGCCAAAATGGAAACTGGCCCGTACGGGGATCGAACCCGCGACCTTGGCGTTATTAGCACCACGCTCTAACCAACTGAGCTAACCGGCCGGCGTTAAGGAAAAATTTTGGAAACGCCTATATCAGTGTTCCCGGCGAAGTGCTCTTGAAGCGTTGCTCCACAGAGCAGCAGCACCCAGCCGCCAGGACATGTGTTTTCTGGGATCTTGATAACTAGCTCTGTTTTCTGGAACACGTCACCTTGGATTAGGCTTAATTTATTCTGACATTCAACAGCAAGGCCAAGTTTGGAATAAAAGGGCAACGCTGAGAAATGAAAAGGCAGAAAAGAAAAATGCTCCCAAACAAGCTGCAGGATGAGGCTGTGTATGGGCCCTGGACACCCTCCTGATCAATGGGCAGAACAAGGCTGGCAGGTGCCAGAACAGCAGTGCTCCTTTTATGTACTTCTGGCATACAGACCATTCAATCTGCTTTTCTGTAAGAAATAGTCACCTTATTTTTCGGTCAGTTGCTCCACAGAGAGCAAGGGAAAGAGGTTGAGGAGAAATCAATAGTGTCTGGCTTTTCTGTCCAGATTATCACTAGAAGTAGCTCAATGCAGCAGTGCTCTCTAGTTCACAGGTGTCCACCATGATTTTTAGTCAAATCTAGTCCAGTTAGCTCCAACAGGGCACTTCAGCTCTGTTCTTTCCACTTCCTCACAGCTAGAGTAAGCATTTATCTTTTTCCTCCAACCTTAATCAGTCACATCCCATATACCTGCTCCTATTACTCTAAAACCCCCTTCCACACAGAGCTGGCATCCTTCCTTTTTAGCAGTCTCTTTGGACTCTGCAGTACAGCTCTCCACATGCAAACAGGAGATTTTGTGATTAGACACTGACAGACAACATAACAATCCACGAGATCAATGCTGCCCCCACGAAGACAAAATTTTCTGATTGAACAGTAAACGCTAGTTTCCCTCCAGTGTGCAGGATCCATTCCCACAAGCAAAGAAGGAAACAGGCTGGAATGACAAACAGTTACCAGGCTATATATAGTGATATCTGTAACATGATGGAACTGACAGGTTGTACATGCAAAGTGCTGGCAAGTGCTTTTCAGCACCACCAGTGTTAGTGAATTATGTTCAAATGCTTTAATAAACAGAAGCGTAGCTCTAAGGGCTTTGCTAATTCAGAGCCTCAGCCAGACATCTCCACAGCTTCAGACTTTAATAGCACATCTAAAAGACCTGCCATAATACACCCCTCACAACCTCAGTATAACAGAGTCTTTTCAAAGACTCTGAAGCATTTATTTTTAAACAGCCAAGGGCAGACAGCAGGCAAAGCGAAGGAAGAACAGAGTTCAGGTGCTTGAGCTCTGCCTCAGATCTTCTCTTCAGTCACTATCCCCTGCCTCCCACAAGTTGTCTGACATCCCACCCACTCTGCAACTGTTGTCTGGCCTCTTTTATTTCCCTCCTTCACCTCCAAAAAAAGAAAACCAACAAAAACTATGGCCAAATTACTGACATTAGCAGCCAGCCATGTGCTCCACTGAGCACAGCCCCTGCTCAGCATCCTTGCCAAGCAGCAACTGTATGGCTTTTCCCCCCCCTATGATGCACTCCAGACTATTGCAGAGCCTGCACATGTTCACAAAATTGTCATGTTGCAGCAGGACAACCAATCACAAGCCCCAGCTGTGTACAGAAACACCACAACCTGCCAAAAGAGACAAGACACTTAGGCAGAAGGCAGAATGCACAAGGGTATTCCCCCATCAGCTACACTGAGGCACTGCACTCGCAGGACACATGACAATCTTTTCATGCAGGCCAGTAAGTCATCTAAAGAGGTGATCCTCTGTCACTACTCAGCCCAAAACGAATCTGAACCAATTTAACAGTGAAGCATAGCTTTCAGCATTCTGCACCCATCTGTTTGTTCCTCAACTTTTATCAATCCAAAATTGGCAACTGGGAGGAAAAAAGTCATTAGCTGCCTGAATAAAAGGGTACGTGGAACTAATGTTATCAGCCTGAGCACCACCCAGGGATTTATTAAGCTTGCCATTGAAATTTCACTCAAAGCTGTTAATGCAAGTTATTTGCATATGTCCATGCATGAAGCAAAATGGAATAGAGACTCAATGTTATATTTAATAAGATTGTTATTGCCTAAAGTAAATGTTTGGTGGCCATTAAATGTTTGTTGAAGTGTAGCATGTACATGCATCCTGTATTTAGAGCATTTTAGTAATAGCTACTGTGAGTTTTCAGTGAAACAGTCAAGAGAGCCATTCTTGTCTAGCCATTATCAGTGCTTGGAACTAGAATCCTGCTGGCTCAAGAATTGCTTTGAGAAGTGGGACATAACACACAGTGTAACCAAAACACTAAGTTCCTGGTACAGCAGTGACAGTGTCATGCTTTAAATAAGCACAGCTCGCTTCACAGCTTCAGTGTTGTCCAGCAACAGATGTGGAGGGTCCAAGGGACCAGGAAGAGGAAAACAGCATTCCTTTCAGCCACCTAAAATGAAAATCAACTGGGGCTGGTTTCCAGACATGCAGCATTTTGCATTGAAACCCTGATGGCACTGTTACAGAGACCAGGCTGGTGGTAGAATACAAAATAAAGATATTTTGCTAGTTCACCTATATCACAGTTCCAGGATTTGTCTGTTTCCCTGTAATGTATTCTGAGATGCTCAGCAATTCTCAGCCTCAAGCCATCTCCAGGCATCAGTCTACCACTAAACATGCCACATTAAGCCTACAGTTAGCATTACAGGGATCACCACTGAGTTACCTAAATGCCATTTCACCATTAGTGCTGAAATTGTTGGCAGCTTTTACATTTTTAAGTAGCGTCTACTTGTTTTCTTCCTGCTATGAATGGGTACAATGGATTAGTTGACATAAGCTTCACATCAGACTCAAATGATACTCTTTTACACTTAGAAATATAGTTTGCAATTCCCCCTATTTTTACTCAATAATAAAGAGGTGTAAATTTAACCCAGACCAAACCAAGTTCATCCCTCTGCATACTGAGAACAATTTTGAAGATAGAATTTAAATTTTTCTCCAGAGTGGACAGAAACCTCATCCTAGAATATCTGTTTTACAAATTTGTTTTCCTGATGACCTTCCAAGGAAAACCTACATTGATAAGTAGCCAGAATATCATGTGATTTTACTAAAACCAGCTTGCAGCTGAGAATTTCTATCAGCTTTTTTTTTTCCCCTCCCAAGCAAAGAGCACAGAAGAGTCCTACAACTTTTCTTCTCCTATTCAGGAAGAGCTGGTAAATTCATTTTTCAAACTTGACTTCAGTTATGTTTCACAAGGTATTTGTACTGTATTTAGAATCAGTTAAACCTCAGGTAATATTCTAACCAAATGTGAGGTCATTCTCCCTCCTTAAAAGAAATCGAGACTTGCATTTGGTCAAGTTACTGTAATTTTCCTCCTTCTCATATCTTAGTCATTTCCTTCTCCCCTCAGAATGCAGAGCTTACATGGAAAATTATTGCAGTAAAAGAAAATGGGAATACATTAGAACAAAAACTACCTTCAACTCTGAAATTTTGCAAATGGAACTTTCATAAAATGCCAGGCACTCTGTTCCTCTAACTTGCTTTGTAATCCTGTGTATTTTCATTCAGGTTTGCAACATCTTCCTGTGGAAAGGCTAATGAGTGATCAGGCAAAAGTCAATTAGACTTTGTTCAAAATCTGCTACCAGTTTGTCGGATTTGTTAAACATGCTGTTTTCTGTCCCTCTCATTTCTTCAGTCTGTGTAGGTACCCTCTCTCCTGCTTGGTTTTTTAAACACACCCAGTGTCATTAGGGTTCAATTTGAAAAGAATTAAAGGTGGCTACAATTTTTATGTGATTAAATTGCACCAATTATTTCTTGAAGCCACAAACATATAATTTCCTATAAGCACTGAGCAAAAATCAATGTCCCCAGTTCATAAATTATTTATGACTCCAGACTGTTGTTTGTTAACATAAAGACACCATTCTGGACACAAACAAGGATTTCAACTTTTTCATATAGATAAGAATTCACACTCAAACCTACCAATACCAGCTGGGAGAACAGAATTCCCCTCTAATTTCTATGTACATGCTTGGTGAAAACAGCTATTTCCAAATAAGAAACACCAGCATTCAAAATGCATCTATGTTACTAAGAGGTTACACAGTACTTGCCATAGTTGACATTTGAATATGCTGTTGGGTTTCTTACAGGTTTCAGAATCTGTTTCACACAAGACCTAAAATTAGATTTAATGCATACAAAATTAATTTTCTGAACTGTAGAAGCAGCTTACATGCGACTTGCAAGTGCTTCAAAAGAACAACCACAATACTCTTGTACTTTTGTTAGGCTTCTAATGTCATGCTCTGAACACAGAAGGTGTAGCTGTGTGTACTGTTTATCCACAGATATTTAAGCTTAGCATCTCTTCTCTAGATTCTCTCCACTTTACAAAGCCTACATCACTGTCAATATTAGGTAATTTAGGTAATCGTGACTCTTTTTACCCTTACAGTACAATTCTGCAACAAGCCTATGTATCAGCATTTCCTATTTTAAGTTACACAGAGGAATCAGCTAAAGCATTCTGATAAAAAAAAGATTCAACCAGAGGGAAGTGCTGTCACTCTGTAGTTCATGTCCTGATACAGCTCTGTCAAACAATTACGTCACTTCAAAGCAGCATTCGAGGCAAGATAGAGAAAAAACACAATGACACTGGTTATCCCCAGAAGCACAAGGGGATCATTACTAGAATAGCAGTACCTGGACTTGAAAGCACAACTGGACCAAGTTCTAGCAGGGTCAGCTTCTTTTTCTATCCTCCTGACATAGATAAATTGAACAACAGTTTATTCTGTACATATCCTTTGTGACACGACCTTGAAATGAAAAGTGTCTGTCTAATCTGAGTGGATGGGAATGTTGCCATGTCACCTCAAATAAAAGGAGTTTTGGTCCAATGTTATTAGGTCAAACATTCATTTATCCTGTGAAAGCCTACCTTGACCAAATCAACAGCAATTTTGATTTCACAATGTTGCATCTACCTCTCTGACTGGTTCCAGGGTTAGAACCTAGCATGCCCAGAGTGGATACAATGCTTTAAGTTACAGAACATTTGAAATATTGCTTCTTCCAGTCCAAAAAGTTATTTCTCTTGAACTTAAATACACCCATGCACATACAGTTTCATCCAGTCCATCAGCTGGAAACAGCTGTAGGTAACATCAGTCTACAACTGCATTTTGAATTCCTACTGTTTGCCCAAAGCTTTCTGTACCCAGCCATTCAAAAAAGCACACATTTCAAAAAGCTTTCATTTTCTCTTCAAAAAAACCAAAAAAAAAAAATCAACCAACCAAAAGGTTTTCTTAGTATAGATAGTTCCTCCTCCACATACCATACAGTTCTTCAGTCAGCTAAAAGGAAAGGCATAGTATATTTATTAATCTAAGATCAAATAAAGATCTCTAATGTAAGAAATTTTGCATATCTAAAAAGTGTATCTATAGCCATACATTATCTATGAATTCATTCCTGCTCATAATTCAAAACTATTACCTATATGTCAATAATGTTGACAAAGGAATAAATATCTGAAAGTCATTTATTTCCTACAGGAATTAGGAAAATCATTACGACTTAGATAAGAGACTCATCCATAAAAAAAGGCCAGATGCTCCAGTGGACAACAGAAAAATGAAACAAGATTTCTTAATAAGGCAGAGAAAGGGAAAGAGAAAGGACTCCTGAGTTTAGTCATTGCACAACAACTCCTGCATACCAAATCACACAAACATGAGAAAGTGAAAATTTAAAATTAAACCAGTTTCCTGTATGTTCTTATCCATAGCTGACAATAGCAAGGTCCAGCATCTGCCAAGCAGACTAATTTTATAAAGGACACTTCATTTGCTGACAATGGAGGGGAGAAAAATAGCATCATCTACTTTTAAACAATCTTCAACACATGGAAGAAAAGGGTTTAACTAACTAAAGCTTATATCAGCCTCACATTTCCTTGAGCTCACTCTTTGCATTGCTCGACTCTGGGAACCGAACTCTCAGCCATGACCGAGGAGTTTAGAAGCACAACTTCCATCAGTGCCCTCTGAGCTGCCAAATCACTCTGCTCATGTTCCAGAGCCACACAGCACAGCAAGACAGGAGCTTGGACCTGCTGTTACCAACGAGATGGTTGTTACCGTATTTGGAGCAGTCTGTTTTCAGGGCATGGTTTTAACAGATATCAGTATTATCAAACCAGCAACCTCTTTGACTTTTGCACATCAAGTAGCATGAGGCAGTGTAGCACAGCTAGAGCACAGACTGAAAGCTTAGCAAGGATTTATCTACAAAGCCAGACCTTGTTGGACAGGATCAATTCAAATAGAGGAAAGGAAAAGAGCAAAAAGCCTTTTAGGCAACATTCAAGAAGGATGACCTTTGAGGACCCTGCTGATTACTTACAGGATTTCTTGCCGAGTAATATGGGCTGCATTGCATTCCAGCCACGGCAGCCAGCAGTATGGATTTCTGCACACTGGTTCTTCCAGCCCCAGGCTTGGCCTCAGTTGCTAAATATGGTGATGAACTATTTATAAAGAACAAAACTGAGACGCATTATTTTAAAAGGCCTTTTGTTTCTTTTTGCTTGTTTGTTGTTCATTTTCTGTTTTTCTTAAAAAAAAAAAGTTCATTTTAAGGATGGGAGTTGGTTTCAATTCATTTTGAGGCAATACAACAGTAAATAAGCTGCTTCCATCAATAGTCTTCACCTTTACCACTGGTCCCTCCAGCCTAGAGCAGGATATAAGCTAAAACCTGTTAACTAGATTCTGATCCATCAAAGCAGGCCAGCACAAGTATAAAGCAGTGATAGATACAAATAAGTTAATTATATGAACCAAGTTCTAAGCAAGGAAGGCCTCTCCAGAGGTTTGGAACAGTGTTCTTGAATTTTATTTCTGCCTTCTCCTCCCTCCAAGGCATTAGATTTGGACTACCCCCAAAGGGGGATTTAAACTCAGCACAACCTGACATGTATTTTAGAATTTTATAAAATAATCAATAGAGTATAAAATAAGCTATTTTCCATGACCTTCACTCAGAAAAGATATCCATGCAGGATTAAAATCCTTGCCAGTGACCAAGTTCCTCTATATTCTTGTTCCTGAAATTTTCATTTTCCCCTGAAAAGAAAGCCCTGCTCCAAAAGCAAGAGACTGTCACCTGCCATTCTCTTTCATTAGACAGCATTCATTCTGCTTAACCTCATCTTTCACATGCCAGGAGACAACATGTTAATCTAAGTTTTAGCAGTGTCTTTATCCTGGGAGAGGGTAATACAGAGAGGGATATTCTGCTTGCAAGTGCCATTCTCAATACCAGCTCACAGAAGATCCTTTACATGAGATACTTTCCTATTTTAAATCCAGCTGCCAGCTCTGTGCATCCTGCCATCTTCTCAAACACCAGCAGGCAAAACACTGATGCTGCTCTGCTACACCAGGTTTTATGGATTTTTTCCTCTTAATTCCCTAGTACTCCGGTTGTTCTGCTCGCTCCCACTGATAATATTAAAGAATCCTAGTGGAAAGTACATTGAAGGGAGAATAAGCCAGCGAAATTAGAGTCCAACTGAATTTAAAGCAATAGGTATGAGCTGAGCACCTGCTGGTTTCTTCTTTCAGTACAAATTAATGATACGCAATATCAAAAAAAGAATAAGAGAAAAATAACCCCCTTTCCTCCGAATAATAACATAATAATAACAAGTCTTTCGCTTTATTCAGTTGGGCCTGTTGTTTGGAAGTATTTCACTTAAAAGATTTGAAAGTGATTTGGAGGAGAAAGGTAATAGAAGAGATTTTAAGGCTTCCCAGCACCTTGCAGCATCCCACAGGGACAGCACTAAAGTTTATTTTGGTAGTGTTTACCCTCCTATTGCCTACATTTTAGCAAAATTCTGTCTTTAGCTGAGTTCTACTACTACTACTACAAAAAACCCTGCCTATTAACAAGAATTCATTCACTACAATTCAGAGAACAATTTACTGTTCACATGCCTGCCAGACATCCTGGGTAGTGCCTGAAAATCCCAGATCCTATGAATTTTAGCAGAACCTCAGACAATTTTTCCTAGTTGCAATTTGTTTGCTCAGAGTATTTGAGTTTCCCAGCTGGAACTAGGAAAACAAAGGGTGAGTACAACATTTAAACAATACCACACAGTTTAGATGACAAAACAAATGATGTAGCAAAGAGCTATTATTGCGCACTAAACCTTCCATGGTAAGGGCTTCTAATTAAATACATTAAAACAAAAGGCACTAAAAAGGGGCTATCAATCCAACAAAAATCTGACATTTGTCTTAGTACTCATGAAGAATATAAACACACGCATGCACCCTGCCTCACCAAAGAAAACAATACAGAAGCACAGTAAAACAGGAAGAGAGCACTTTTAGAGCAGGCCTCCAGTTCTAAGAATTCACAGCCTTCACTTACAGTTGCCTTGGCATGTACTATTGGCTCAATATAGATAGATCTGTGGCCCAAGAAGCAGTTTTTGAGGGCAGCGTCCACTCTGTAATCATTCCTGGAGCTTTACTTTGTGCTTGGTCCAACATAGCCCTACTGAGTAAGCAACCCTTCACTTTTGAAGTGTTTTAGGTGCACTTCTGGCATCTTTGCTTAGTTTCCTCCTGTAGGAGCATGGTTCATCTGTTCCAAACTGATACTCCTACGCAGACAATTAGGAGACGCTCCTAGAAGTACTATACTTCTAGGTACCAATCTAAAACGCTAGAGTAGATACAGTCACACATATTTTGCTATCTTTCATACTCAAATACTGAGTCAAAGCTTGTTCCCACACCATTAGAATTTTCAGAATTCACAGGAAGTGAAGTTGGGATTGAAGTAACCACCTCCAACAACAGTGTGAAAGATTAAAAAGAAAACTGGGATCAAACTTAAAGAAATATATAATGATAAAATGGTAGATACAATAAGAGCACAAAGCAGGGTCGCAGGGAATACACTACTAGTTTCCTGTATGACCTGTTAAGTAATTAACCTTTTCAGTGCCCCTCATCCCTATCTACAAGGACATGAGAATGAGTACTGGAAGACTGGGAGCTACTCAGATATTAATATGAATCACACAGCTACCACTTCATATTAAGTGTCAGATTTTGAAGCAGAGAGGTCAACTATATAATTTTTATCTAAACACACAGTAGAAACACCTTGATCCCATAGGTATATAGCCAATCTTGAAGCTGAGCTTGTGCCTGCTGGCATCCATCTCACTATTTCTCTGCACTTTTTGCCTAGAAAACCATCCCCCCCAAAAGAACACCAAGAATGACTACCACCATCTCTCACTTAAGCTTGTAAGAACTTAAAAAAAACTCTAAAAAGCATGGCTATATATGAGTGGTACCTGAAGGCTCCTTTAAGTACTTTAAACTTAACAAGTAGGAATAGCAGCTTTTAAAGGCCAGTATTATCACAGCAAGATTTGAGTTAAAAACAGAGCAAAAAATAGACATGTTCTGACATTTACAGAAAGCAAAGGGTACAGAGAAAAAATAACAAAAAAAAAAATAATCATACAATTGAAATTCTAAGGCCTGATAACAACAGGAGGTGCTGATGAAACCACAAGCTCAGAAAAGAGAGAAATGCATGTGCGTCCTCTCAGGGAATCCAGTGGGGATCAGTTGATCACAGGCATGTTAATCTACTCTATTTTACTTACAGTTCAATCAAATATGATCTAAAGCAGAAAAAACAGCATCTTGAAGGAAGTAATCTGTATGAACATAACACGTGGATAATTTGGTGAAGAACAAAAATCAAGACAGGGGTACAAGTGGGCTTGATTTAATTGCTGAGGGAGAGAATTGACCACTCTCTGGCAGAGATCTTCAATACATTTGTGAAAGAAAGTGTGTTATTAAAATAATCACATGCATCACGAAAAGAGCAACAGCTGCTCAGCAGCAACTTGACATGCAAATTTCTGCCTTTATTGAGTCCACACATGCTGATGAGATATAAGCAGAGAAGATTGTCAAAAACTGCTCCCAAGCTGAACTAATGATCATTGTGAAAATTAATTTTAACATATTCATCTTGCATCATCACATGTAAAAGGGATATAATTGTTAGTACTGAAAGAAAAGCTTAAAAAAAGCAGCATCACATGTAAGCACCAAAATATTACAACTTTAACTGCAGTTTTACTTCTTTGACTAGAAACATGCTAAAGTATACTGAGTTAAACATAATCTCATACAAAGGTTCTACAATAGCAGAATTTCTGATGATCTGTAATAAACACTAACCTGCAAAATTAGCATCTAATTTAATTATTTTACTATAAAGAGAAAAAACCTCCAGCTAACTAGTTTCCCTCAATGAAGCCAGATGGGTTTGGCCAATTGCTTACCAGATTTCAGTGCTTAAAACTGACCACCCCAACAGAAGAAGACACTTACTTGTTCCTGGATAAATTTGTAACTGCTGTTCACTGCTGGTCAGATTTTTTCCTTGGGTAGTATAAACCAGAACTTCTTGTTTAGGGTGATATATAAAGTGAGGTAGGCTGACCTGCCTATCATGATAAAGATGCTGAGTATGCTCCCTGAGTATGGAGTACAACAGAATTTCACTGAAGTTACTGATGATAGTGCCCTTCTCTGTACCCATTAAGCAAGTCCCTAGTAAACCCTGAGAATCTCCAGCTTTCCTCATCATCCTCATCTTGCTTTGGATTTTTTTTTTTTATTTGTTTAGGTTTTGTTTGTTTGTTGTTCCCTCTCCTCTCCTACATTTTCTTAAGGCCTCAGTATCATAACTCTCTCTTATTTAAGCTTTTCCTTAAAATGTTTTCAATTTACACTAGTTGCGCTAAAAGCAGCTGACCCTGAAATTCCAGTAGATCCCAACCATAAGTGAGAAAAAAATTTATGGAAATAAATAAAAAAAAAGCAGCTCCAGAAATTTCTCATATTAACCACAGAAATTACAATAACTTTGTTAGTCTGACTGGTGAAAATCAGGAGAAATATTGAAGAGAAATAGCAGAATTTCAGGAAGATAAAAAAGCAGATGTCTGCATGAAAGAAACCAATATAAAAGAAGCACAACAAACATATCTGAACATAAAATACCTTATTAAAAAAACTTATTAGCAGATACACATATTTAGTTGCTCCAATTGATATCAGGAGTAGCACATGCCTAGGATGGTCTAAGAAAATAAACGCAATATACCACACAGTACAGGCAACTGCATAACTACCAATAGCTGATGACATCCACATTACGCATCCCAATCACAGAGAAAGAGGAGGAATATAAACATTTTCCCTGCCAGAAAACATTCCCCAACACAAAAAGAGACCAGAGCATTCTATGAGCAAACAGAAACAGGGACTGTCACAATCAGAAAGGTCAACGTGGTAGAAGGGTGATACAGGAGTGTAGTAGTAAAGGGGCTAGCACGAATGGAATGGTGTCACAAAAGAAAAGGAAAGATTCTCACCCACCTCTGAAGATCTAGGCTCACAGGGAAAACTCTACAAGCGAAGGATCTCCAACCAGAAATCCTTCCCCAGTGGCAGTCAGCCCTTAAATGAGGTCTAAGAGAGGTGCAGCCAGGCTCCACCCCTTCTGGGGTGCCTTCACCTGTGCTTCCAGGGCTGACCCGGTCTTTTCCCCAGGTGCTCAACCAGTGGTTGAGCAATCAGGCTGTGACTCAACAGTTACCATACACACACATTGCAAGAAGTCATGGCTGAAGAAAAAAACAACACACTAGAACATGCTTGAAGACCTAGGTGCACAAAGGCAAAGCAGGAAATTAAATGAATGGCTAAATCAGTATTATATTGCCTACAGTAAAATTAAAATATACCTCTGACAAGTCCAAGCCACAAAGTTGGAGTTCTGTTAATGTGCCAGTGTTAAGTGTGTTAAGTGTCTCAATGGAGTGGACAAGCAACTGGGAATAAATTAAAACAGGATTATACAGATCTATAAAAGGTATATAAATCCCCTGCCATCTTCCAGATTTTATAGCCAAACACTCTTCCAGTCTGCTGAGTCTATTTGCACACAGTTAACAGAGACTGAGAGACTACAGGATGGCAAAGATCACTGCCAGCATCACAGCCACCACTCCTTCATCTTTGTGACATCACTCGTCTCTTTCATAGCATCTCCAGTTTCCCTAAGGGTGAACAGTAGCAATTAATATGAATTCATTCCTCAGTCAAGAAGAAGTCAGAACCCACTTCTGCCAGAACATTATTGGAGAAACTGTTGTTTTAACAAGACCTGATTTTCCTTGAAATGATTATTCTAGAGGACTTCAGATTTCTTTGATTAAGTGAAAAAGTTCAATCCATGCAATAAAAAAGGAAACAAGCCTGCTTAGAGACTGAAGAGATGAAGGTGGTCAGACACACATCTGATATCTTAATTAAACTTAGCAGATTCTAAAGTTTCTCAAGACCTGTAGAAGACAGTCCTTCATCTACAAGACACCGAGCACATTAGAAGTACAGCTTGAGCTGTATGAGAAACTGAAAGTGTGCAACTTATTGACTTTCCCCACCTTCTATCTGAATAGTTCAGGAACATTTCATGACTTTCAAGGATATGTTGCTCTCCAGAAGTTATCTAGGGAATAATTTATACATTCTACATGAATAAATGGTTGCTCTCATTCAGTGTTGGAAATTACAGCTGTACTGACTGGCATCTAGCTCACAGCACATCTCTGCTCTTCCTCTGAGCTTAAGTAGCTCTTCAAAATTTTGATTGTGTGAATTCCAATTTCAATCCTGATTCAGTGACTTGTTTTCTGAGAATGTGGTTCTTGCAAGCAGTAAACATTCATACTGTCTGTGCAAGCTCTGCAAGCCTTATTGATAAAGCTCCAGGAAGAGACACCGGCTTTTGGCCAAGAAAGGTGATCACCTCTCAGTGCTCAAGTAGAACTTGCATCAGAGAGAGTCATAATGAGCTTCCTCCTTTAGAAAGCTACTGGCAGCAATTGACAAGCAATGCTGTAAAGGATCAAGGTATTAAGGTTATTAAACTCACATAAAGGGATAATTACAAAACTGCAAAGAATTCAGTGTCATATTTACCCCAGATCTTCAATAGTTTTTCCTTCCACCAAATGCGTTGTATAAAACAGCAGATATAAAACCCTTCTGCCCTTGTGTAAATGAAGTGGACATTGATCAAAGCCTAGATTAGCTGTGCAGAGGGTTGGACAGAACAGAGGATGGTTACACCGCTGTTTCCAACATAGCAGTACAACAGATGTCAGTAAACATCAAAAAAGTGTCTCATTTTTTATGCTTTGTTTTATTTTGGTCTTGTGGAGTTGCTTTATGTTTGGTTGGTTGCGTTGCTGTTTTTTGTTGTTGTTGTTGTTTTTACTTCTCTATTTTTTTTAGTCAGACACTTCACTCATTTACACAAAAACATGCTTGTCAGGCGTATGGACTGCACTTCTTAAAGCTTAATCTCCAGATGCGGTGCTTTGAATCTGCTGTCAGTAATCTCCAAAGGAAGACTTTGAAATTGATTCTTATTCAGGATTCTAGTTCAGAAAAGCCCTTTATTTCTATGCTAGGAACTTTGGAGGTGTGGGTTATTGCCCCTTCTAGTTTAAGAAATAATTTCCACTTTACAGTAAACTCGATTAGAGTCTATGAGGAAGCAATGAGAACTTCTGAGTTGAACTACAATTCAGAATATTCTCTATTCAAATTAATAGTCATCCTCCTGAAGAAGGCATGGGGCAAAGGATGATAATTTGATGTTCTGAAATTCAGATCCACTTTCCAACAAAAAACATGTGAAGTTAAACTTACTGAATGAACTCAGGTGCAAAAGCTAATGCAGATGACAATTCTGATAGAAGCTTCAATACATTTACAATTATCTTTTTCTCTAAACTGGTTGGATAAAATGAGCATCAAAAAAGAAGTTTGAGTAGTCCGGTACTTCACTACAGACAATAAGTACTGTGTATCCCACTTCTAAATAGACTTGACAATTAAATCTGAACATCGGGTTCTTACTCATTAAAGTGTCACAGCAATTTCAGGATGAATGTGAAGTGGCTAAGTGATCCAAGGCTAGTTTTTAAAGGTCAAGTGCCTGTTGCAGAAGTAGTATGCTTGTCAGCAGCATCAGTTGATGCAAAAGATTTCACTAGCACCAAAATTTGACTGCTACCCATCAGTGCTAGAATGGCTCCCTCAAGAACAATGTTAAGGTATGTTAATAAGACAATATGGAATAAATATTTTTAAAATATGAAGTTGTATTTCTGCCAAAGCAATTCAAAGGCACTCGAGCAAAACAATCACATTTTCCTTTACTTGCAGAGGGTTTCTATGCACTGCTAAGGAACATTCCTGCAATTATTCACATTGTAATGTCTAATGAAAAAACAATGGTTAAAAATCATAGAATCATCAGAGAATCATAAAATGGCTTGGGTTGGAAGTGACCTTAAAGCTCATCCAGTTCCAACCCACTGCTGTGGGCAGAGCTGCCCCTGGCCCCATCCAACCTGCCCTTGATCGCCTCTAGAGATGGGGCACCCACAGCTTCTCTGGGCAACCTGTGCCAGAGCCCCACTGCCCTCTGAGTAAATAATTTCTGCCTAATATCTAATCTAAATTTTCCCTCTTTTAGATCTAAACCATTCCTGCTTGTCCTATCATTATCAGACCATATAAAAAGTCAGTCTCTCTCCTATTTATGAGCTCCCCTCAAGTACATGAAGGCCACAATGAGGTCTACCCAGAGCCTTCTCCAAGCTAAACAAGCCCAGCTCTCTCAGCCTTTCTTCATAAAAAAGGTGCTCCAGCCCTCTGATCACCTACATGTCCCTCTTCTGAACCCACTCCAACAGCTCCAAATCTTTCCTGTGTTGGGAGTCCCAGGCCTGGATGCAATATTCCACTACCTATCAGGTTGTTCTCCTCACATAAAATACATTAACTAGGATGTCCAGCATACACATCTGTGCAGTAATAAAAGGATGACAGTGCAGCCTTCTTGCTAAGACCCCACTGAAGTGAGCGATGCCAATATCTCATATTTCCAAAAAGGCCAGGCTACACATTTAAAATATTTGGAAGTGTAAATACTGCCTATGCATTTTATGACACAATAAAAAGTGGTTTAATGTAGCAATAAAAACTCAAATATGCTTTGACAAAGTTGTTTTAAACACAGTTCTAAAGCCAATAGCTACTAAGTTTTAGACAGATAATTTCCAAAGGGCCTTGGCACAATACCATTTAAAATGAAAGTAAAATATTCTACATATCAAGGCTTGCTAAATAAATCCCAAGATTTTTATGGCACTAATGAGTGAGTATCAGAACACTGGGACTGCTCAGAAATTCACATTAAAACTATATATATTGTAGATGCAAAAAATAGAACATGGCATATTCCTTAATCCTAAAACGCTCTTCCAGCCTACCTGGAACAGCAAGGCTGAAAATGGGGAATTCCTCAGGTTCAAACAAGAGTATTTATGACAGTAACTTAGGACACAAATGAGATCAAACCTTTCGAAGAACAGGTAGCACCACATACTGCGTGTTCCTCAAAGCCTCACACAGTAGAAACAACACCACGCAGTAAATTAAACATTTTTCCCCAGTGGTCAGTGTTCCATTATGACTGGCTCTGAGCAGTGCACCTGGGCAATATCACCCACCATGAAGAGGAAGGTTTCATCTCCACCATTTCCAAGACATCAGGGTGGAATGCCCACAGCCGCCCCAATCCAAATTCATAGCACATCTAGCCCCTGCAATAAGCAATGGGGCCTAGCCATCCTCTGCTGGTATCAGGTGCATCCCCAAGGTGAAGAGACATGCCAGCAGAGCTGTCAGACATGCTGCAGCCATGGCTAGAGCTCATCCCGTGTTGTCTGGACAAGCATTTATGCAAGGCCTGCCTCCAGGGAGGCCATGGGTGACAGCGGAAGTTTTGACAAAAGCAAAAAGAGGAAAAGCACAAGCTTTATGTGGATGACTTGGAGGGGGGAAAGAATTCCTCCCTAGCCTGCCCACTCATCTCAGAAGTTAGGCTAGCAAAACTTTGATTTTTATACAACTTAAAGCCAGACTGATCCATTTCAGAAGAAATGAGTCACACATCGCTCTCAGAGATGTTGGCTCATCTATTAGGATGGTTGTCTGTGTTTGGGGCAGTAATCACTTTGTCGGGTACCAACACCACTGAGTTACACCACTTGCATTGCCCTCCCAAGAAGAGCCATTCTGTACACCTGACAGCTGAGCACAGAGCTTGTGGGGAAGGAAAGGGTTTTCTTCTGAGCCATTACAGTCCATTCCAGAACTGATAAACCAGCAAGGTTTAAACACAATCAGTATGTAGAATAGAGCAGGGTATGCATAACCTTTGTCAAGTAGTTCTGTTTGATTGCAATTGTCAAATTCTAAGTGAAGTGACCACACCAAAAAGTTTCCTGATGTCCACCATTTGCACTGTGAATAACACTTCTATTTTCCTTCAAAGTTCTTTTTAATGTAGAGAAAACAAATAAACAAACAACAACAACAACAAAACATTAAAAAGTGCTTATGCTGTCATGCTGTGTTAGTCAGAATTGTGTGTTCTGGTAGAGAAGTCTGGTGCTGCCTGAACTTGCACTCATCTGACATCAGGCACTTTTCTTTTACCAGCATTAACTAGCATGCTTCCAAGGAACCAAGGCAGTATTACAGCAAGATAAAAATTAAAATACACAGCATCACCAAGTGATATGCAAGTAATTGGCAGAAATAAGACTCAGTCTTCTGATTTAGACACTGTAGAGCCCTATTCTTGTTAATTAAAAAAGGTTAGGTGAATGATTTAGACGAACAATTCAGAAGAAATATGAACCTTTCTAAACCTTTATTCAAAATAAGAGCTGAAATTTCTGGAGACTCATAAAAAGCTAATTCTGGACACATGTAGGCTTCTGCATGCACACACACAAGTGTATGCACTGAGTGCTCCTCTTTCTTCTATGCTTCCCACATTTAACAAGCAGTAAAAGTGTCAGAATAATCTTGAAGAATAATGCCTGTGTCGATAGAAAAATTTCCACTCCATACCACCTTCAGTAACAAAGTTCATTATTCAGGGCAGGAATTCTGAAAACACTTTGCGTTATTTTTTAAGAGTTACGATAGATAAAAGGTGATCAAATAAGGAATAAAGTTTTGTTGTCAACTAAAAAGATTTTGATTAATTCATTTTGTGGTTGACTATTTAAAATGATATTTAGTCTGACTTACAGGAGGCTTTTGTTTTTCCTTTGAACTTGAGTGATTTTTGGTATAAACACCTCTAACCACACAATTATTTAATACTTAAACACAAAAATACCTACTTTGAAAACACTGCTCAGAAATGGGGCCAGACTTTTTTTGAGTGGTGTGCAGCAGTGGAACAAGGGGCAAGGGGCACAAACTGTAACACAGGAAGTTCCATACAAACATGAGGAAGCACTTTACTGTGAGGGTGATGGAGCACTGGCGCAGGCTGCCCCGAGAGGTGGTGAAGTCTTCTTCTATGGAGAAGTCCAACACACATTCCTGTGTGACCTGCTGTAGGGAACCTGCTTTAGCAGGGGGCTGGACTGTATGATTTCCAGAGGTCTCTTCTAATCCCTGTACTTCTGTGATTTCATGAGATGAGTTTACTGCTAAGGGAAAGCAAATAGAAATTAGGTACAGTAACACATAAGGGCATGAGAGGACCTGACCTTCTGTTCTCGCTGTGACACCAGCTGTGCTCTGGGAGCAGCATGACCCCATTTATACAGCACTAGGGTCCTGTGTAAAGGGGTGGCAAACCCAGCCAGCATGAGCACTGTGCCACTGCCACTTGCCAGCTGGACCTGATGAGCCCAGCGGGCTGAGGCTCTGTTCACACATATCCACATAATGATACCTCTACAGAGAGCCCAGCTAACAAATCTTAAGAGCTTATCTACTCAGGACAGTAAAAGCAAGCCAGCTGAAGGCATGGAGTCATAGCCAGGAACTTGAAGTGCTGACAGATGAAAATTACAGCCTAGTTGGGAATACTGAGATTATACTTAAAACACATTAATGCAGTACACCCTGACTTCAGAGTTGATTTGTTTATCTCCTGTTTTTAAAGCATGTACATGAATAAGAGTAGAGTGGGGGGAAGAAAACAAAATGAAACAGAAAATGTCAGCCTTTCAAAAAGTGCAAGCTCTTGACTTGTTTGGATTATATACACATAATTACCTATAAATATAATTGGGAAAAACACATACTATAATAAAGGTATCAAAACACTTCTTCGAAGTTGAGAATGAACAGACTGTGGGTTTCATTGTGAGGCAGTGTGAGTTCATCCCAAGACCCTAACCCAAAAGAAAAATTAATTTTGGAAGCTAATTGCTCACCATAAACCTTCAGGCTACTCCAGAATTCTCTCATTTCTAGCACCTCTCATCAAAGTGGTGGGTCTATATTCTTCTTTTCCTATAAACAGGATTTGGAAACTACAATCTCGCTGCAATTTCCTGCCAGGGGCTCCAGTTGGCTGCACCTCAGCACAGGATCAGCAGCTGACTTTTCAATCTGAGACAGCGGCAGTATTTAGCAGCCTGCCAGCTTACACAAAGCAAAGTGCCATTTAATTTCAGAAAAATCACAACCAAGAAAATTATATTGTAAAGGAGTAAAGTGTACAAAAATGTGTCTTCCTATCAAATATGGGACCTGCGGCATGAATGTGAAAATCTTCATCTGGCTGGGTTCTATCTAGTCTTCCCCTAAGGAAGTCCTAAACTCATTTCCAGACCATTTCCTTTCACTCTTGTATCTCTTGATGTTCAGCTTAATTTTCTGTAGGCACAGATGAAGAAGTCTAGAGAAGTTATTGTAGTGAACAAAGAAGAAAGTCAATGTAATTTAACCTTGGAGTTTCTGCATTGTTTAACCAATCCTGAGCCAAGACCCAATCCTTATGAAATCCCTCTGAGTCTTCCAAGCTCTGTTCCTCAGGGGGAAACAACCTGAACATATCAGAAGTTAAATTCTGTGGTTTTTTTCACTTGAGAATTTAGAATTTCAGAATGAAATTAGCTAAATTCTGTCCAAAGCATCCTTAAATCAGCTTCAAGGCAGAAGTGATTGGAAGAAAAAATTTCAAACTTAATAGTGCAAAGACTGGTTTCTGCATAACTTTCCACTTGATTCAGTTTTTGGTTGACTAACTTGGTTTTCATATACTAGATTATGCAGAATGGTGGAACTTAAAGCGTTCAATACTGAAACAGTGCTTAAATTTAAGAGTACACATAAGTTGAAGCTCTATATTGAACTGTGCTCCTATATATGATTCTTTCTTTAATCAATTTTGAAATGTTTTTGATTTTGCATTTTAATTCTTATACTGCTTTGTTATTTTAAATGCAGGTAACCTTTTCAAAACTGAAGAGATGAAAAATACTAATTTAAATTAATGAATAATCTAAACAGCACTGGTTGTGTGGGTTTTTTGTTTGTTTGTTTCTGTTTTTCTCAACAAGAGGCTTCAGTTTTTCCCCATTCCCTCCCAAAGGGCAATGCATTCTTTACTTGATAATCTGGAGGATGAGTGTTTGATTAGCCTTATTTTTGTTCCCTGAATGCTATCAAAACATAGAGAACAACAGAAACATATTGAGAGTTACAGACAAAAAGTTAATTAAAAATTTGAATTTAAAGACTTTAGTTAAAGTTAAAACAAAAGATTTTTCCCTAGTTCATACCAAGATTTGGCAGCATGCATGATTACACACAAATCAGACTAACTTCCTATGCCTTGATTCCTCTATAAAAATAATGTTGCCCCCCCCCTCGTGATCTAACTATACATTTTATTGACTGTGGTAGAAGCTCTGGTTGTGAATATCTTGTAGATGTGATGCTAAAGCGGTGCACAAAAGAACCAAAAAGTACCAATGATTTGTACTGTTGGGGAAGCATGCCAGGCTTCCCATCTAAATCCATCGTATAAATGGAGGTATTCAAGTGCAAAAAAAAAAAAAGTTTTCCAAAAATCCACTCTGATTTAAAGACAAGTTCCTTCAACATCAGCTCTCCACAAATATAAATGTTTGAGTTTAGCTCATAAATGTCATCTGAAAGCAAATTTGAAGATTGCCTCCTCCAATACTCATGAAAAAATAGCAGGTTTTACATTAAAGGCCACGGTTTAACATACTGAAAGAGTATTTCCCTTACCTCTCTTTTCTCCAACCTCTTCTTTCTCATGAAAGACTTGGAACACAAGGACTTCATGTAAGTAGGCAGATTAAACTAAACACCATTCGGAAAATGATGCAAGAAGACTTTTTAAAGTTTTGACGGTAACCAAAACTGAAAGCTATCTGTACAGCTCCAACCTTATCACAGTACAATTTGCCTCTCAAGCAAGCTGTTAGTGACACTAGTAGAAGCTTTATTAAAGGGAATTCAAGCAGACAAGACAAGAGACAGGACAAAGATATCAGGAAGGATGCCAGCAAGTTTCTCATCTGTGTTGGCAGACTTGGGAACCTGATAGCTCTCCGTTCTTGTCCCTCCTGCATGCTGAGTAACTCTAACCATGACAGGATATGGGACAGAATCACTGCTTAATACAATGTATTTCCAGCCTTGGAAGGAAGGCTATGCTGTCACTGCCACTAGTTTCCAAACAAGTGTCCTTGAGACAGATTTGATAAAGCATTACTGGAGAGCAATCATAACTTCAATTTCTGTAACTAATTTGAGTAGTTCAAATAGTGCTGGGTGCACCAGCACAAATCTAATACAGGTTCTGATGCAGTACTTCTCCCAACATGTATCTGACATGAAAGAGAGAGAAAGTTTAACAGCAGCATCATGGCAATGGCGTTGTATGAGTTGAGAGGCAAGACTGGTGAGCAGAGGTAATAGCTTTTATTTCATCACCAGTAAAACAAGGGGAAAAACATGCATATCTTTCTGATCTTTCAGATTTTTTTAGGAGTCAGTGTAGAAGCACCTACTGCCAGGATAGCATAGGTGAAGTTTGTTGCATCTTGACAAGCCCAATTATAGAAGCCCTGGCCATTATACTACCCTGACCTGGGACCAGTACAGATTATATAACTGTCATCTATGAGACTCTGTCTTCAAAGGCATTTTCCCCAGAAACTGTACTCCTTGCCATCAGGCATCACTCCAGCTTTGCCAAACACTAATTCCAAGTACACAATCCTCTTGTACCACATAAAAATATACCACACTAAAGTAATATGAAACATAGCAATACATTTTCATAGCAGCATCAAATGCTTCTGTCATACAAAAGCCATCAAAATCTTTCTTACAAATACACTTCACAAGACTTATTATGCTTCATCACATGCATCCAATGCTCCATGGAAGTATCATAGAATCATAGATTCACAAGGTTGGAAAGGACCTAGAAGATCATCTAGTCCAGCCAACCTCCCATCACCATTACTACCACAAGCTACTAAACCATATCTCGTAGCTTCTCATTCAGATGCCTCTTGAACAGTGCCAGGGATGGCGACTCCACCACCTCACTAGGCAGGCCATTCCAATGAAAAGCTAGACAGTCCACTAACTTACACAGAACTATCTATGAAGGACAAGTAATAAAAGTCAGCATGACAGCTCTCTAGCAAAATCTCTCTAGCTCTGCTTTCTATCTTCAAGAAAGTTCTACAGAAGTCAAGAAATAAGATTCAGACATCTAATAGATATTAAATATTCATTAAAATCATCAAGAATTTAGAGAAATATTTACTCTCCAAGATAACCGCTTCATGCAGCAAACAAAATGGCAACCCACCACATATATAAGCAGATCTCTTAAGAAGGCGAGATCCACTGAGTTTTCAAGTGCATGTGCAACAGTTCAGTATAAAAACAACTCTGTACTTGCTTATCTTCAACTAGTCGGCAAATGATTTAAAGACTTTCTCCTGATAAGAATTATCAATAGGAGAAATGCAGCTCAGAAGCTGAATGTCAAGGAATCTGCTCAGTTCTCATCCATAAGTTAGTACAGGTTAGGGAATGACCTGCTGGAGAGGACCTCTGCAGAGAAGGCCTTGGGTGTCCTGGTGGACAGCAGGATGGCCATGAGCCACCAGTGTGCTCTTGTGGCTAAGAAGGCAATGGTATCCTGGGGTGCATTAAAAAGAACACAACCAGCAGGTTGAGGGAGGTGATTCTCCTCTTCTACTGTGCTCTGGTGGGGCCACATTTAGAATAATGTGTCTAGTTCCGGGCTCCCCAGTTGAAAAAACAGGAATCTCCTAGAATGAGCCCAGGAGAGGGCCACAAAGATGATAAAGGGCCTGGAGTATCTCCTGTATGAGGAAAGGCTGAGTAACCTTGGTCTGTTCAGCCTGGGGAAAGTTCCAGTCCCATGGAGACCTCAGACTCCTGACTAAGATCATGAACTTGTGCAAAAAAAAAATAAATCAATTCAACACCTCTCTCCTTGGCTATCCAGCAACTAATTAATGCAATTAACCACTGCATCACTATGCCAATTGCTCATATTGTCCTGTTGATTTCCCCAAAAGATACCTGAGGAAGCTGCACAGGTAAAAAATAAAATGCAAAGACCATGGTGACAATGGGTCAGAAAAAAATGGGCCTATTGAAAGCCAGGACAGGATATTTGTCACTACCTGATTAAATCTGCCACTCATCCCCAGCAGAGACATGTCCTATCTATGCTACTGGATAAAATACATCCAAGGAGCTACTTTATTTTTCTATGCTCTGGTACATTCTTTTGGACACTTTATGATTCATCCCCTTCTGAGAAACTTTTGAAAACTAACAGCACATATGGGTGCACATACCATGCTCAATGGGTGGGGGGTTCACAGTAGAAGCTGAAGCGAAAACAAAGATAAATCCTTCACTAGGGTTTTGAGACTGTCCTAACAGGAGTAAAGCTTTCAGGTCTCTGCTTCCTCTGTGTTAGCTTGCTCTACCACTTGCAGAAAGGAGTTAGATGTTGCACACAGATCTCTTATGGTAAGAGCTGGTTCTAAAAAAAAATAAAAAATAAATTGTAATAGTTTTCAGTTAACTGAGGCAAATGAGGCTAATTTGAGAATGATGGTAATACTTGTCAAAGTGAAATAGTTCATGCAGAAGTTTTAAACAAACCAAAAATGAAAATCCAAAAGAGTTTGTGACTGATTTAAGGTTAAAAAGCTAATCTTGCAATTGCGGTTAGCAGTCATGTTAATTGAGCTCATGATAAGAGACCAGATGGTGATTATGACTGGGAGAAAACACCCAGAGAGACTGATTAGTAGAAGTTTGAGATTAACGCTTAAAGAATAAAAATTAAGAAATATCACAGAATATATCAAACAAAGGAATTTGTCTACATTATGTTGATGTTGGGAATGGTCCAAAGTGTTTGATGCTAAAGCCACTATCGAGAATGTAAAATGAAATGATGACATAAAAAAAGAGCATGAATGGCTCAAAGAAAGAATTTAACAACTTAGGAAAAAGAGCTGCATACAGTACACTCATATGATAGTAAGCTTTAAGTCCTTTAAGACTGACAACATAAAACTCAGTTTCCCATGAACGCTTTCAAGCGGGGAATGTCACAGTCTTCCTGTAATGACAAAGTCAAATCTGAAGACCCTAATTTACATCTTACAAGTTGAAGAGCAGACCTATGCTCACTTATAGAAGGTGACTGGAACTCTGTCCACATGTGTAAAATTTTAAGTCATTATATGTTGTCCATACAAGCTGAAAAAACAATAAATGATTTAATGCCTTTGTGAAAGTGGGCTTGGCAAGTAGCCTACTTCCCTAAAGCAGGAACATAATTTTTTTTTTCCCATCTGGAATGTAAGAATTATAGAAGCCATGCAAAGTTGAAAAAAACATAATGATTACAGGCATACACACTTCACCTTTGACAAAAATCTAAGGAGCTGAGTTTAGGTCTACAGCATATGTACATCACTGGGCACTTTTTTTCAGTTCAATCACAAAAGGAGAGCAGACTATAACTGTCAGGTCGTCTTCCAAAGCAGAAGGTATCTACAGTAAAAGTTACTAACATTATTTTCATATTCTGATTTATTTTTTTTTAATCAGACTAGTCAAACTGAAGTAATAGGGATATTAACCTTGGGGGG
>JACDJE010000020.1:1041232-1088890 GCA_016647715.1 Pavo muticus
AAAAAAGAAGCTGTGCATCAGCAGCTGGGTGAAAAGAGTGAGAAAATGTGAGAGAGACAGATCTTCAGACACTCAAGTCAGTGCAGAAGGAGGGCAGGTGCTGAGAAGAAATTTGTCTCAGCCTGCTGAGACACCCATGGTGGAGCAGGTTGTCTTCCAGCAGCTGCTGCTGCCTTCCTTGGATGTTGTAGCCATTTCACAGATTCCCTCTCAGAAATTGAACCTTGGCATGTTCTCCCTGTAGTCATGCAGATAAAACCTTGAGGTGCTATGTGGTGTATGTCCACATTACACTTACTCTTGAGCAGAAAAGCACTGTCTCTTAATAGCTGAGATAGTATGAATGAGGTGAGTCTGTATGAATGAGGAGGAAGACACATTCTCTTCAAACTGCAGGACTTTTTGGTTCACAAGCACTCCAGTATTGCCACAGAGGTTAGCCCTTCAACCTAACTTATGCAAAAACATGATGCCTGCCTATAATACTTATTCTCAGCTGGTGTCAGCCAGTACATTGGTACCAGTCTATAAAGCAGAAAATTTGATTTTGAAACTTGCACTCTTGCAGCATTACAGAGATCAAGAGTCAAACTCATGGTCTTCAGCTCCAAAAATCACAGATTTCTACTTTGAAAGTTCAGAATAATCTTACTTCAGCTGTAACTAAGCAATAGACTGTTCCTATAAAAGAATCAGCTGCTGGAAGAAAGCTTCATTAAGTGTACTACGCACTGCATTTACATTTTGACCCACTTTCAAGACGTGTGAGGGGGAGCGACAAGTCAGTCAGAACTCCTAATATTTTGCTTGAGTTCGTTCCAGTCTCCTAACGGGAGGCAAACATCAGTCTAAGTTTAAATACCATCACAAAATGTAATTCTTACATCTTGTCCTGTTATAAAAGAAAAAAATCCCCAGAATGGCATCACTCACATCTTTTTTAAGTCATTTTCCATCCTCCTCCCCAAAGACTTATTGGTTGGGAAACATCATCATAGATTCTTATTAGGATTCCTCATCATTTATCAATACTCCCACGGGTCCATTAAAATATTTCTTGTAGTGGAAAGAGGGAAGATAGGAAGCCTGTTTCTCAGGAGCAAATGGAGCAAATCCATTTTACTAGAAGACTCATGCAGACACTCCAGCTTTTACAGTCTAATTCAACATAAACATAGATGACAACTGGGCAAATAGTGAAAATAAGCATGCTGCATTCATACCAGTCTGCCACATAATCGTGATACACATAGCAGAGCCTCTAATTTCAGAGATAAATCATAAGTTGTGTGCTTACAGATCTTCATTTCATCACATCTTCTAAGGCAGATAAGCTGAATTTCATATCAATCACTATGTTCTGATCTTTTAAACCTTTCATCATTTTAACATAGCACTGAAATAATGGTGCCAAATACTGCAGTTTCTAGCATGGTGAAGCTAGATATTTTAGACTTTNAGGTACTTCGAGAGGATTCATCTTTTTCATATCATCCTAGGATAGATATCTAAGATAGTAGAATTAATTGTTCTCTGGAGCAATTGATATTCATTTTATCTCTACTGATTACAGACAAAATCTAAACATTTATCTTTAATGAGATGCTTCATTTTTGATGGCCAAAATTAGATAGGAAAACTCCCACTTATTATGCCTGAGAAAGTAATCTCTGATCATGGATATCAGGCAGGAATTTCAGCAGTTTTCATTGCAATGTAGGTGAAAAGATAGCGTCTTTTTCTCCTTACCTCTGCCAATCCTTTTATCCTCAGCTGTATGGAAAATGACAATAAAATATTGAAACATACATCAAATAAAAAGTGCAGGTTCTGATCCTGTTGTCTATTTACTAAATTTCAGAATGGCACCAAAGAGTACAGATCAGCAACTATCAGCTTGGACTGGCTTCTGTTCTACAAGGAGGCATGTAGATGACTTCTCTGAGGAGAATGAGTCAAGAAATCAGTGAGGTCATAACTGAAGATGGTAAAGGTAGCCCTGTAAGACATTACCACTCCAACTATATCAAAAGGAATAGACGCGCAACAAATATCGCAATAAAGTATAAACAGTGCAACATAAAATGGAGATAAAGACAATGCATTCAATATTCTCATGCAATGGGAAGCCTAGAATTGAAGATGAGATCCCAAAAGAAATCTGAACCAAAAAAGTGGACATAAAACTTCCCAGATAGTGATACACTGTCTCAGAGTAGATCTCAAGGTCCTGTTAAGGCTCTGAGTCATTAACAAGCTAATTAGATGACATTAATTATCAGGTGTGTTTGAAATCCTATTAAATGAAGGGAAATTGTTACTTAATGTGATTTTTTATACTAGAAAGAAAAAGAAAAAAGGAAGGAATGCTGTCTTTTAGAGGTTCTGGAAAGACCCAGCTGCCATATCATACAGACGTTTCCACTGGGCTTTGCTGACTAAGAGGATTCCATTAAGACAAGTCTCTGTAGGCTCTAAGTAGTTGCTAAACAGCACATGGAAGGTTCAATTTGCATACAGTTATGTAGGAAGCTCACCAATTGCTAACATCAGAGAAATTAAAATGGGAGAATGTTTGTTATCTTAAGTTTTACCATCCTCTGACCAGAACTGTCCCTGACAACTCCACTCATACCAAAAAAAAAAAAAAAAAAAAAAAAANTGAACATGAGAAAAAACTTCTTTACTGTGAGAGTGACAGAGCACTGGCACAGGCTGCCCACAGAGGTTGTGGGGTCTCCTTCTCTGGAGATATTCGAAACTTACCTGGACGCTTTCCTGTAAGGAATCTACTTTTAGCAGGGGGCAAGATGATCTCAAGAGGTTCCTTCCAACCCCTACAGTTCTGTGATTCTGCAACTCTAAATTCATGCATGATTTTTCTCTAATTGCAGTTAAGTCACTAAGATGAAAGACTCTTGCAAAGATTTTGAGCATAGCATAAGCACTAAAAACAAAACAGTACAAGAAAGATGATTATATTGAATTGGTGTATAATGGGTTGGAGGCATTCAGTGAAGACATAATTGAATTTTCTTCTGTGAGTGGGAAAGAGGATTAGTATGTGTCTAGGCTGGCCGAGAGGCAAAGTTATAGACTAGAAGATGACCATGGTAAGTTTTGAAGTGGAAGAACTGGGTGTTTTGATAAAGATGACGATAAAAAAGAGGAGAGAAGAAATGAGGAGTACATCTAAAGTACATCTATTAGCCCTCTCCTCTCTTTGATGATAGCTTGAATGTCGTGGTGTTAGCCATTTTTGACAAAGATATGATCCTGAACTAACACTGACAGAGCTGGTCTTAAGTCTTTCCATTACTCTCAAATAGGAATAACAGCTTCTATTTTTGAGCGTTACACTTTTATTCTCATTTTCCTGAATTTACAGCATCTCTTGTAATGAATCCTCAATGAGCCACTCAATGCATACTTCAACACATCAACAAAACACAGCAACAAAAAAGCCTCACAAAACAAAACAAACAAACAAACAAAAAGCATGAACTATTTTATAGAGACTTCTTAAAAATTGATTCTTTGAGCAGCTATATTATTACATGGATGATAAAGCACATTCTGGTTAAAAACAGCCTCTATTATACTCACCAAAGGAGACAATATGGGCAAAAATATCGTAATGGTGGCTGGATTGCTGGCCACTTCTGTCACTGAAGTGACAATAAGACACGATATCAGGATAATCAGCCACAGGGGTAATGATCCTAGAGGAGTCAATTTATTTGCTACCCAGGCAGACAGTTTTGAAACCTGCACAAGGAATATGACAGTGTTTGTTTTGCAAAATAATGAACAGAAAATTACAGTTAAAATGTATATAACAAGAATTTACTCATCTATTAATTGTGATGCATTTGTATAAAAGAGAAAAAAATCTAAAATATTTCCCATGTTCCTGCCACATGTTTTTAAGTATTTTTTTCTAAGTCACTGTTGTTGTGTAAATACTCAAGCAAACTACTTCCCATTTATTTATATTTGCACTTTTGAGAAGATTAGAAGAGATGTACTCAGAAAATTTGTAATGTGCATACATTGGGTGTCATAACCAGAGCCGGGGCAGAAATCTGCTTGATTTACTGGAATAGGCAGCAGTGCTCCACATAGGAATCACCTCAGAAAACTCTGGACAACTCCTACCACCATCAGGCTTTAATTTAAGCAAATAATAAATAGTAATCATCACTGTATGTAGTGTTTGAAGACAAAGAATACTTTTTTTAATTTTAGCTCTGCTTTCTGAACATCTTGCATATTCACAATTATCCTGTTCAATATCACTTCTGAACAATTTGCTAAAATAAGCCTATAATCTTGAATCCATGGCATGACTGAATTCCTTCTGATGTAGGTCATGCTAATTGCTCAGTATCATCTATAAATTGCATTACCTCACAGCCGTCTGCCAATGCAAACCCGCCACCAACAAGAATAGCGATTTCCCAGGGCATGCATGACTGAAATTCCTTCCAAGTAATCAGTGGAGTGTAACCAAAAGCAGCTAGAGAGAAAAAAAAAAAAAAAAAAAAAAAAAAAACCCACACACCTAACAAACACTTAGGAATTCCGAAAAAAAAGAAAAAATAAATTGCATTTTCAGCCTAACAACTTTGATTGTTTCCCATTAGCTACAACTGGGAATTTTAGGTGACAGGGTTGAATCTATCTATACATTTAACTTAGACTCTTGCATGTAGGTACTCCAAGATTTCAGTTTTATACTGCGAACCATCTAAGGACTGTCTGGAATATTCGGAAATGTGTTTCTAATTGCTTTCTTCATGCAAAAGAGATGCCATAGATTACCAACAGCAGACCTATTAATCATCAATCTAAGTGCAGCTAGTCTTCTGCATATAATATTTATAAGTGTTTATATACCTCTTGCTAATGCTCACAATCAATGACTGCTTGAAAGGCACACTAGAGAATTATCAAATACCTAAACCTTTCCAGGAGGTTTAGTCTGTAGATGACCATTATTCCAGATTATATTTATGATAAAAAGATGTATATTTTTTAATATCTATTTTCATAGGGAACTAAAAACTCACTGGCTATACATTTCTTGTAAATCTGCGGGGACTTTTTATTTCTTTCTGTCTGGTCTTTCAAATTATCATCTGCTACTTAATGAGTAAATATGATCTCTCTCTTTTTTTTGTAGTTTCAGAAGGTAACACTGTGAAATAAGCGTTATGTTAGCTGTGAGGTGTGTGGGGGAATCCAATTACTATATTAGTAATTGTGAATCTGTACACCCTATGAGACCAAGTAGGAGTCTAATCAATTTTCAGATAGAGTCTATTCACATTATACATGGTTGTAACTGCTGGAAAAAAAACCAAACCTATTTACATTCCAAAGTGTGCATTCATCAACTGCTGGTCAAACAACATCTAAGCATTCACTTTTTCCTTTCACAGTCAAGCTCAAAAAATTGTTGTAATTCAGCAAGGAGAACTACAGAGTGCTCTTTCATTTCAGTTGAGTTCTAATGTTGAGAAACAGAACTGATCAAATTATTCATTCCATTTATTTATTTATTTTGCAAATAAACTATGTGATTCATTTTTTTCTCCCTGCTTGCAAATCATTTGTGAACCAATCCAAGTGCTGTGACCATATATCTTATTTACAACCATTTCCACAAACCTATTTCAGTCCTAGAAACATTTGCAACCTCTTTGCTTTGAGTATGTATTACTTGGTCTTACTTATGTGCAATTGACTGCATGACAGACATTACGGGACAGACACTGAATCAATCCATAAATAATTTTGCTTGAAAAAAGAGCAGTTCTCAAACCATTTGCAGAAGATAAAACTAGGGTGAATAGTCATAGATGAGCAGGAAAAAGCCCCATATCGTAGGAGTTGTTCCACTTCCTACCAGTTTTAAGAAGCACTAAGACCTTTATCTCACAGACTTCTGCCATTCAGATGGACTCCCCCAGTACTGAAGTGCCAGGCTCTGTGCATGGCTCTAGTAAGCTCTTGGTCTCACGTTTACCTGCTAGTCTGCAATCACCAGCCAGAAATAGGAAAAGCAACTTATGGCTATAAAGCTGACAACAGACATCCGTGGAAATTTCATGAGAAACAGAAGGGAAATATTCCTGGAGGTCACCAAGCTGCAGTCAAGGGCCCTGAAACACTGTACAGAGCACTCTGTTTCTGTGTTGGATGCTAGAATTCACATAAATGGCATTTACTGCTTTAACACTCAATTAGCCCTTAACTCTACTGGATTTCTGTTACCAGAAGACTGGGCTTTGAGATTTTTTTTCCTTCTTTTTAGAATTGATCCTCTGTGTCTTCTACTGACCAACAGTAGCAATACTGTAACTGCATGAGAAGAGGATAATGTTCAGCATCAAGCTGTGCATTTCCTTCTAATCCTGAGGTAACTTGTGGCAATAGCAGGTAAAATAATTTTCCAAACATAGACAAAAAAGCTAACAAGGAAGAAATTTGTTGTTCAGTTGTGAGAAATAGCCAGGCACTGAGCACTTTTCACCAAGGACACTGCCTCTCTGCTCGGCGCAGACAGAGACCTCTCTCAAAGGAAACACAATTAAGGTTTTTAAACTTTCTGGTTCCCCATGTCAAAACTGGGTGAGATTCACGGGGATCTGGGGCCTCACTGTTGAAGAACTGATGCCTGGAATGCAGCAATATATTTCTCCATGAAAGTTTTTACTTCTGTACCCACAAGAGTGCACTTCCCAGCCCAGGCAGAGGCACCCCTGACAGCCCCAAGGAGTAACTCCCAGCCACACAGGCTGACCTGCCACTGGGCACTCAGAGGAGAAAGCTCAGAAAGGTGCTACACATGTACCTGTGTGCACCCTAATTAAACACAGTATTAAGCACATCTTTCGCTTTAAATGTATGGGTTTGGAAGTGAACAGTGCTACTCATCTGCTTAAAGTAGAGGGCCCAGTGCTTCACCTATGGGAGTCCCACAAGGCCCAGCACCACTCCCTTCAGAAAGTCTGTTTGCAGTGTCAAACTCAGTGCCAAATTGAAGCTGTTGGCAGGACAGCTGGGCAACTGATATCTGCAACCCACACCCAGAGCAACACGTTGCCTTGACGGTCAGTACCATAAATTTAGTACATAACCTGCTTCAATTATATACCACCGCCATTTTGCCCTTCTGCATATTTCAAGGCTGATGGTTTGAAAGACCCAGACTCATGCCACAGTGCGTGATGTTTTATGTAGCGTTGACTGTTTTAAGACGGCTTGCATTTTTCATATCTCAAAATGAAACACCTCATGCCTGTTTTTTTTCAGGCATGTTGAACACTATCAGATTTAGTTCATGCTTTAGAGGAAGGGGAGATAACACCTCAAAAAAAACCCCACACCCTCAAGACCAAACCAAAAACCCACGCTTCCTCCCCCCCCAGACCTGCCTTAGTATATTTCCAGTGGGCATCAGAATATCAAAGTACAATTCTTTCATTCATTGGCTTTCATGTGATGCCCTCATATGAACATGAGTTCAGCTCTCTTGCTGAAAGGACCATCAGGCCCTTCAGAAAACCAAGAATAACATCTTGTCCCCATTTCCTGTAAATGTATTCCTTGAAAAGTAGTTTAATTTGTTTCAGCTCCACAATCTCCCATTGAGTTGATCAGCAAAATCTGTTCATACACATGTTGAGCTAAACGACAAGAGATGACTTTTCCATCAAGATACTCTTCTCTTGGTATACATATGATTGTTCAGCTTTGTTGCCAGGCACCTATCCCCTCTAATGGAACACAATTATGCCCAGAACATTATTTTTGTAATGTTTTAGAAGTATCACTTAGGGCAAACATTCTATCTTTTCACCATATGTATGCTATTTACAGTTTCATTGGACTGCTTCAATGCTTGCTTCAGGTTTCATCTCTAGAATTAAAAAGAGAAAACATTAATCATTTAACTACTTTTGCTGGAGTAAGGTCTGACATATTTTACAACAACAACAACAAAAAAAAAAAACAACAGTGGAATTTTCTTATGTTTCTCAAACAATTAGATCCACTATGTATGCTACTTCTTTAAAGCTAACCCAATTGGATGGTCATAAATGAAGGCTGCTCTGATGGTAATGCCTCCTGTTTTATTATGTTGGCCCATGACATCAGAGGCAGATGGACGTGGTATGGCAGCAGAAATTGAACCTTACACCAATATTGCCTTACATTTTTGTTAATATGATAACAGCAGAGAGGAAGTCTGATCAAATGGCGTCTGGCATGGAAGTGAGGATGAAGCAAAGATGTGTCATTGAATTCCTCCCTGAAGAAAAAATGGTACCCACTGACATTCTTCAGTGCTTACTGAACATTTCTGGACACCAAACAGTGGATGTGAGCACAGTGAGGCACTTTTCAGCAGTGGCAACAGTGACATGAAAGACAAGCCATGTCTTGTTTGGATGGCCACATGCAGTTGTCACTTCATGAAATGAAGAGTGTCTTGATCAGCTCATCCATGCAAATCAGCTAACAGTAGTGACGATGTTGAAAAATAGGGTTTTGTAGCTGAGATTTTGCTCTATCAAAATGTGCTATTGTGCTCTCTGTGTCTGTTGTAGTTTCCGTGGAAATAAATAGGAGGTATTACTTTCAGATACATTGGAATTAAGCACAGTTAACATTTATGAAGAGGCCACTGCTTAGCAAATCTTTTAAAATAGTCCAAACATCCTATTTATCATCTCCAATAGTCTCAAAGTGGCTGTTTATGTTTCACTTAGACTTAAGTGAGGTGACTACTTTCTGGCTGCTGAGTAATTTTTAACGTATCTTTCAGTAATACTTTTTCAAAAGCTATTACCAATCTGTGTGCATACAGAAATATTGTCATTGGTATATAGGCAAATATCAGAATGTAAACACATTTTGAAAGAGATGTCCTAAAATGATGTCAAGGGAGAGGTGAATATTGCTTCAGGAAGAGTAGTTTTTTTGAGATTACTACCCATAAATATCATCAGAGCTATGGGCGGAGAACATCCAAAGTGAAAAACAGGCTCTTTTAATTTTCTCCATGTATTCTGAGGTAGCCATTGAGCCACTGGTAAAGTGTTTTTTCAATTAATTTTGAAAGCAAGTTAGGATTGATACCAGCTCCATGTTTTCCAGATGCTCTATAGAGTTCTTATTAAATCAAGGACATGACCTTGTCAATCTTAAACCAGATGAAGAAGAGCTTGTACATAGAAGGTAATTTACCTAACTGTGCTGAAGGGATTGCAAAGGACAGCGTTTATGCTTATTGTGTTAAGATGACTCAAAAGTGAAGGAAAGCCTGTCCTGTCTTTTGTGAATTAGAGAATAAGAGATCTGATTTTCTACAGCTACAAATCAGAAGCTCCAGTTCTAGAGGATCCTTAAATCTATTTGGATGTTTAGAATATTGTGTAAAACACTGCAGTGCAAAACAAAGCATAAATTACAGAGGGATAGCTTATTGCATGAGTGTCCAACCTTTTGGCTTGCCTGGGCCACACTGAGTGAAGAGGAATTGTCTTGGGCTGCATATACATACATTACTCTAAAAATAATGTCTCCTATTTCCTTCCACAGAAACTACAACAAAGAGCACAATAACACTTTTTGATAGAGCAAATTCTCAGCTACAAAACAGTATTTTTGCCAGCAATGGACAAGAGCCTGCATACTGTACTCATAAAAATCTGCACGGGGGGAGGTGACCCACCGTCACTGTCACCACTGCTGAAACATACCATCCACTGCCTCACTGTGCTCATATCCACTGTTTGGTCTCCATAAATATTCAGCAAGCATCAATGAATGTCAATGGGTGCCATTTTTTCTTCATGGAGGAATTCAGTGACACACCTTTGCTTCATCTGCTCTTCCATGTCAGAGTGCCCCTCTGCTGCCACCTGTCACATAGCAACAATGTGTAAGAGTATATTGGTGGGAAAGTTCAACCTCTGCTGCCATACCACCATCACCTGCCTCCGATATCATGGACCAACACAATAAATCAGGAGGCATTACTTTCAGAACAGTCCTTGTAAAATATACAATAATGTTAATATATAAGAAAACATTTTAATTTTTAATATTTTTCTTAAAACACTAAAAAAAAGAGAGGAACAAAACCATAAAACTAGTAGGATACGTGACCTTGGTTTTATGAATCGAACACATTAGGTTGGTTCAATGGCAGTGGCTGCAATTCTTAGTGAGGTCTCAAGGTGCTAATCAGAGATTTTGGTGAAATTTTACTCTTCTTGTACTTCATCCTTGACAATTGTTCACAAATGTGCATACTGCCAAAAAGCAATGACATGAATAAGGTGTAACTGTGAAGAAAAGGATGTTTTTCTCTGGTAATATAGGGATTATGAAAGACTGGCAAAGACAAGATCAGATTTTTGAATTGAATATCTGATTGCAGCTCTACACATTCCATTTGAACATTTGCAGATAATGAATTTATATCAACTGAAAATGGTGTCAAAAACAAACTGATGATTTATTTATTTATTTATTTTGCAATCTTGAAACATAATCTCAAATTCCTTTATCAAAATGGAAAGCACAGCTGAGCATTCTTCACTGTTCGGAGCCCTGTGTTTAGCCAATGTGTCAAGATGTGTACAATCACTTGAGTCAGCACTGCACAGCACAGCCCTCCCTGTGCCCCGGTTTCCATCGACACCACATTAATAGCATACTGATGGTTTGGCTGTTATTGAGTGATGGGTGCATGCTTGGGGCTGCTCCATGGGGGAAGCTGTCACCTTTATAGTGCAGGGAGAGGATGGCTGCATTGCCAGCCATGCCACACCATGGGTTGGACATGCCTGGCTTATTGTATAGTCATGTATTCCAAGCTTCATTAGAGGTATTCACTTCAGGTGATGTAAATGACAAACTTGATGGTACTGAGAGATATTTCTTTTTAATTCAGTGATACTACATTCACATATACTTTTCAAAAATACATTTTCAAATATATTTTAACTTAAAAAAAGTTTCAGTTGCAAGATATTGTCTAAAACTAATATTCTTGAGTGGCTTGGTTTGGGAGGCAAACCAGTACTGAATATTAAGCTCCCACCATGAGTTTGTCTACTGTGCTGAAAGCAGACTGAGTATACTAAGCTCTCCAAAGCCTGTTCCCTGGGTTTTCTCTACACCCTAACCATAATGGTCAAAATTGTTTCCACAAAGATGCCATAAGTTTAGCACAACCAGTAACAGAGAACTCTGCTACCTGACTGACCAAAGTTAAAAATCATTTTAGGTTTCTTCCTGAAAGATCTGCAACTTTAAATGACAGCATGGCTAGATGAACTGTGAAAATGATACTGGATTTCTGTGGCAAAGTGTTGTTAGCTGCAGGAGTGTCCTCTGTGAGCAGAGCCCAGTAGCTGCCCCATGTCAGACCAGAATCAGATCAACAGGACCTGCCATGACCAATGCTGATTGTGCCTCTGTGAGAGCAGATTTAAGAAAAGGGAAAAACAACTGTGCTGGGAGAGAGGAGTGAGAAAAATGAGGGGAACAGACCTGCAAGTACCAAGATAGTTGCAGAAGGTGTGCTCCAGATCTCTGCTTGTCTGTTTTGCTTGTGATGGTTAATAATAAGCAACTACCTTGTCCTTATCTTAACCCATGTGCCTTTGCTTTTTTTTTGGTGGAATCTGAATACCCATTAGAGTGAAACCACAACAAGAACACAGTTGAATCATTAAAAAAACAAACAAACAAACAAACAAAAAAAGGTCAATTTATGTTGCATTTAGGAATTTTGACAGAAGATATACATGGTTTAAAGCTGTTATGACAGCAATCATTTCAGCAGCTAAAAGTTAACACTAATACCCTTTATAAATGGGGAAAATATTACTTAAACATATAACTCTTTCTTTTTAAGGGAAAATCTCTATATAATTTTCAGTTTTGATCAGCCATAGGAGAAGTACAATATCATCTGTGTAAACTCATGGTGTTGTGGGTTTTTTAAAATTTGTTTTATTATTATTTATTAATCTTTATTTTCTCCTTTCTCCATAGAATTCTTTTATCTCTATAATACTGATGTCACAAAAATAACTTTAGAAGATATTCATAACAATAAAATGCGATGTTTTTAAAAGTATCCCCCCCTTCAAAGAAATTACTGAGATGTGTGGACAGCTCAGGATGAAAGTACAAAACATTTTATCAACTATTTGTTTTCTCAACTACGGTTATGTATACAAATGTTAAAAAAATTCAGCAACAATTCAGAATCCTTGCTGACCCATTAATTCTCTCTGTGCTTATACTCCCTGGTACAAATACATACTAGGAAACAACTACAGGTACAAAGATAAGAAATATTTTCTATGAATCACTCATCTGACTAAAGCACTCATTTTGAATAAAACTCAGAATAATTTGTCTTATCTAACATTTATTCTGGTCAGGACACGGTTTGGGGAATTCACAGAGATTAAAAGTTCCTACTTCCCTATCACTCCGCCACCTCTTTGTTCCCTACAAATGGAAATTCAACCTTCTCTATCTTGAAATTGTGCCTTCTCTGTGTGGCATTATATGCACCAAATGAAACATTTCTCACTCCTTTCACCTTCTACACTTGGAATCAGACATGATGACCTACTCAAAAAATGTTTGCTATCAGAGAAGAGGCGGTATGGGGAAAGGGATCCAAGACACTGATTTAGAAAGGTGTCACTTCTTTTTCAAGCTTTTATATTGCATTTACTCTCCTTTTTTTTCTCCCATCAGAGAGCTCCTTTCTTTGTATGGTAGATGCTTGACTTCAGTTTTTCTCTAAGTGATCTCAATAGGTTTCTATAAGTAGGCTTCCAAAGTTGCTTTTCATTAAGAACAGCAGCTTGGAACTTGTCAATTACTCTTATTCTTTTCATAGTTTCTCTAGGCTGGCCTCTGGATATCTGAGATGAGAGGAATTGAATGAATAGATTAATTCATAAATACTTATTTGTTCCTATACAATNTTTTTCCTGTAACATACTCATCTCCTTTATCTGTAGATAAGATTTTATCTTAAATTACAAGAGGTCCAGCTTGCATTGCATTAAAGGTGTTGCAGACTTTCTGTAAACGCAAAGGGTTGAATAAAGTGTCTAAATAAGTGCTTTATTTTAAGAGAGATAATATATGTAACCCATAAATACAGTTATGAATGCGAATCTCTGAATTTGGAGTGTTTTGCACTGTGGAAGCTGCACTAGCCCAGACACTGGATAACGGAAAGGGAGATATTCAGTTCATAAGCACCACTTGCAAGACAGAACAGGGCCACTTTGTTGTCTGTTTTTTATATCAAAAACAGGATTCAGACACCAGCTAAGCCAAAATCACTTCCTTCTCACTTCTCTGTGCAAGCTTTCCGTATCCTGAGGTTCATGACACAATTGACTTTAAATACAGAAATATTCATTAATGACATCTTTCAGAGCAGAGTGTTGTCTCTTGCCTTCACTCCCTCAGCACATCAGGCTGCCAGTGGAGGCTGAGGGATCACTGCAAGCTTCCCCCTAGCACAGATCTCAGCAGGAAGTTCCAGCTATCCATCCTGAGAGCAATCTAATGTCCCTTGCCATCTCACTCAGTTTAGTACATTTGCATTCCTCTGCTTTTTACCACTGGGTACATCTTATCTGGTATTTACTGTTTGAAGTTATTTAAATTGGATCCAAATCTTATTTATCTAAGCCTATTAGAATTCCAGTTCTGTTTTTACATTTTTTTCTGAGTTCCAGCTTCAAAGGTATTTTCCTCCCTCCTTGTTTGGTTTGGTCAGTCTCCTTTAAGGCCCCTCTCCTCCCAAGAACAAATATTTGCAATTTATTATTTTTTATTTTTTAAATTAACACAAACATAGGGGTACCTAACACGAAAATCTTGAGGTCTAAATGCATCAGTGCATGCATCAGTGCATCTCATCTCAGTCTCTCCACCAGCACCATCTTTTTCAGAAGCAAAACGTCTGAGTGCAAAGCTGAAATCCCCAGAGGACCCTACAGTGTACCTTCTTGTAACTGACAGCGCATCCGCTTTCTGCACTTGCATGTAGAGATATTTTAAAAGGACAAACTGAAAAAGGCCAGTGGTGAGGTCAGATGTATGTAGGAAACAAAATATCTTGTTATCTTGAAAAGGGCTTGCATGATACAGCTGTATCTTTTCTTACTTGGCCACATAATGGCAGATTCTTCCTCGGCTGGAAACAAGTTGAAAATGGAAATCTACCTATAACTTCCCTGAAAGCTGGACTAGGAGTAGCTCTGATCTCCAGCCAGAAACAAATAAGCAACAGTAGCTGGAGAAAAAGGCAAGAAAAATGTGCTTGTGGGGGACCGGGTGGTGCATAGAAGTTCCCACTGTAATAGAAATGACTCCACTATAGCATTTCTCAATTCAGGGATCTGCCTACAGCACCAAATTCCGTACTGTTAGGGGCACCTGTGATGCAAAGAGCATAGGGAATCCCCAGTTGGACAGACCTTCAAAAGCTCAGTACTCTCCAACAGAAGCAGGAGAAACAGCTATTTAGCTATTTATTCCACTCATGCTTCTGCAACATCCACATTGCTTGGATTGTAGATGTGAGGTGACGCATCCCTATTTCCAGTAGTATCAGTTTATGAACCTAAATAAATGAACTTTAGGGGAACTCTTTCTGGAGCTCCCCACCCACAGTGCAGCATTTGACTAACAAAAAACCAACCTGGTGTTGCTGGCAGAATAGAAGATGTCACTGCTCATTCTCTTGTCAGTCAGCTGAGGTCTGAGCAGCCTTATTTGACTTCTCTGTCCCTTGTAATTTTGTCGACGTTCTGGGATAAGAACCAGAGCTATTAGCCCACACTGATGGGATCTTTTCTGAGCTCTAGTTAAAGTATTAACAGTGCCAGCGACCCAGCAACATCCTTCACTGAAGGACATCCTCCATAGTGGCACAGATGAAAGCTTATATTGGTTCACTTCTTTGGTTGGGCAGTCAGGTAATTCCCCTGTTATCCACCTCCTACCTTGCTAAGACAGTTAGCAAAATGAGATCTGGCCTAGTTAAGTTTCCCAGTCTAGCTCACTCTCCAGAAAATGGAAACACTTTATTTCCCCTACTCTACCACCTTCTCAAAGTGCCATGAAGACTGTCCTACATGTGGTCCCCTGTTCACTACACTTACGTTTTTGCAAGGCTAACTTCTGTGAGTTATTTTCATTTGTGCACAGATTCCCAGTAAATGTCAGCACACGCTAAGGCTGATACATAAAGGGCTTGAACTAGAAGCACACACTAGGCTCACAATTTTTTGATCGTCTAGCATTACATTTTAATAGCTCTATCAAACACCATGAAACAGGTATCTAGAAAATATAGTGCCTGTGTTTAAGAAGAGGTTAGCCAAGAGGAGAGAAGGAATGTGGATAAATACAGTCCTTGAATTCTGACTTCAGTAGTATGCAAAGCTTCAGAGCAGCTTCTAAGTGAAAAGATAATTAAAGACAAGAAGGTCAAATGAAAATGGCATAAAATACAGCGTGGGCTTACCAAAAGTAGATTGTACCAGATTAACCTCATACATTTCTTTGATGAGATAACCTACATTCTAGACAAAGGACACGTGATTGATCTCACCTGTCTTAACTTCAGTGAAGTCTAAGATAACACACAGGGAATTATTAGTAAAACAGGAAGAGACGGGGATTAGCAGAGAAATTGTGAGGATGAGAAGCTGTCTCAAGATAGACACAGAGTGATTTTTTTAAAAGGAAAAGTTTATAGTTGAGAAGATATTATAAATGAGATTCCACAAGAATCAGCTATTGCCATAGTTTATATAATTTTATATACTTTTATGAAAGTCACCAATGGCCAAGGAAGAAATGTTAGTAAAACACTGATGAAAAAATGACTCAAAGTATTTTCAGTGCAGGGAAAAATTGGACAACAGTAAGAACAAAATGGATAACACTGAAGTCTTGTAAAATAAAATGGAAAATCTAGAAGGGCAAACTGAAAGATCACAATCTTTGGTACTAGGATCGAGAAAATATCTTATAGACTGAATGCTCCTACTTAGAAAATGTCTAAGGAAAAGAACTTGCTTCCACCTGCTCGCTTGCACAACAGTCACCAGCCCTTAACCTAAGGAGGCTGTGAAAAAGACAAATGCTATCCTACCTTGCATAAACAAGAGCCATTGCTCTTGAGAGAAAGAAATAGGAAACAAGTCTTGTTATTCAGAGAAAGAAATATTTAAGTGGAAGATGTACAAGGAAGAGTAACCTAGGGATAACCAAGGAACCTACTTTAGGTAACATGTGTAGAGTCTTGAAATAGAAAGGCTGAAAGGAGCATGACTGTTTTTCACTAAATTAACTATTTAGACTAAAATCAAATTTTGCCCAAAAACAAATGGGTACAAGTTTTAAACTGGGACACGAATTCAGTGGATCCAAGAACTAAATGAGGTGGGGCTTTTTTTGTGGAAATATGATGTACAAGAAAACTGATTTTAACAAGCAGTCTTAAAGCGAAGGATATCACGTAACAACAGCGCTTACACTAGCCAGGGATGGTAGCTAGTTAACTATGAAATATCCGTTCCTGGACTGTATGTTACTTTTAGCAGAAGAGTAACCCAAATTTGCAATATCAAAAGAGTAGTTGAACAAATTCTTCTCCAGAGAAGCTCATACCTTGGAAGTCTATTATTGTTATTATTATTATTAGCCACTGAAATTTAATATGATAGACAGTTTTGACAGTCAGGAGACGTCCATGTCTTTCTCTTGCAGTGGCCACCACTTCTGTGAGCTGTGCAGAGGGAGGTAGTACTTTCCCACGTTAGACCACGGATGGCTGTGACTGTGGCCAGCGCCCAAATTAGTACACAAATTCCAAAAGATGCCTATGAGCACAGATGTGGGTGGACACACATTTGCCTCTGGTGATAGGATTTGTCCTGTTTAACATTCACAACATCTCTGTGCAACTGGCAAAGACAAGCTTAAGGCTCAGTATACAAACATGTCCCATGATAGATTTAATCTAGCTCATGTAAGTCACAGGAAGTGAAGATGTGGCAGCATGGATTCCAGCAGGATTGAAGCAATCCAGCCAGGAACCAAGGAGGGTACATGTACTCCAGTTTAATCAATGTCAGCAAAATGTGCTTCCCACACTGCCATTTTTATATACACATATCCCCCAAAGCTAATAATCCTTTCTATCCAGAGGATACCACATCTAGATATACACTGCAGTTTAATTTGTACTTGATACTGTATGAAAACAAGTGAGGAATTGAGTGCTAGCCTCTCCGGGTTTCCATATCCTAATATAGACTTATTTCATTACTTCTATCCAACTTATCAGGGCCTTCCTCAGTCCACTGATGGTCTCCATTATTCATGTACATGAAACCGGTAGGAGCAATATATTAGCCAAAGACTGTTTATGATGCACTGAGAGGAGATGGCCCAACTGAGACAGTGTTCAAGTGCTTCCTAGTCAAATCATTACTATAATTCTAGATGCAGGAAGAATGTTTTTTTCCTAATTCTTTTTTAATCCTCTCTCAATTCTTTAATGACCTGGCTGGTTATTTAAGCACAAAAGTTTTTCAGCGATTGTACTTCAGAAGATCTTTTTCTATACTTCAAGAGATCTGGGCAATGGTGTTCCACAAAAATCATCACCGTTATTGATGCAGGCAGCAGTAATTCAGATGTGGTTTGAAATCTGACAAAACACATCTCAAATAGAAGGACCATAAATGGAAAAGGTTAAACTTTCAGTAACAAGACAGAATATGAGAATAAAACAAACATCAGTTCTTTCTCAGAATTAAATGGCTCTTTCATAGTGACTAGTCTTATTTAATATGACAAAAGACAATGATTTTTCTGACTTCAGATCATGACATTCCTCATGTATTATCAAAAAAATCCTCATTTCCCTCACTTATACATGTTACTTCAAAATCACCCTCAGTAGCTGCTTCCTGGAGGAAAATGATGTAACATAGGTGAGCAGATTTGCAGATAACAGACATCTGCTATCCTCCTTTAAACAATCTGAGAAGGCCTAGGGTGGCCTCATTCCTATCAAGAAGCACTAACCCAAATCTGCGGAGTATGCACCATGGTGGCAACATGAAGCATCAGTCTGGATTTACCACATGAGGCACAAATGTAGCCTGCCATTTTCATGATTGAAGAATGGGAGTGGTAGCCAAAAAGATTTCATTTGAGTTATGGCACGTGTCTCACAGGATTAGTTGTCATGGTCCAAATCATTCCCCTTGAACCTGAATCCTAGAATTGCTTTCACCTGAAAACCAAACACCTGCCTACAGCTACTGCATATTGGTGCTGTGTCTCTTTGATCCTTCTGTTGTTCAGGTGGCAGCACCAACTGCCTATTGCAGACGTGTTATCCACCAGGGCCTTTTTAATATGTGAATGTAAATTCAGAGATCATTTGAACGTAACAGCCCTTTGCACTTTGTTGTTGTGCTAACAGCCTTTCTGCCATTGCTATACTATAACAAATGGGGCACAGACTTTTGTCTCCTAATGCTAGTGCCCAAAAGAAAAAAGTTGTAGGCTCAGTTGTCAATGGCAACAGCAATATAATTGTCTAGCCTCTAATTAATAGCATAGAGTGTAATTATCAGTAAGCTTATGCTTCCAAAAATAGCAATTCTGATTCCTTTCTGCACAGATATTACACAGCAAATAGTCCTAATCCAGCTACCCAGAAAAGAGATTACCTGTGAAGTTTGTAGCACACGAGCCCCAACTTTGATGTTCAAGATTTTTCCTAAAGATAGACAGCAAAGGCTTCCATATATTGAAATTATTTTTAGTTCGGTTTCATAAAAGTTGTAAATTTAGATCTCTCAAATTCTAAGGCTTTTTCCCCTGCCCTATTATATTCCTGGCCTGGCTAGATAGTCTCACTGTTACTCCTACAGTTAGGATCCTGTTGTGATCTGCCCCTGGAGAAGCCTTTATTTTCATCCATCAAAAAAAGATACACCTTACTCTGCTACTTCCACTGGATAACTAAGATTGGCCAGCTGGAGTACCCTGCTGACTGCTATGTGACTTTTTGTTGTTTGCTGTATTGCATGTGGCTCTTGTAGGTCGTGAGAAGTCAAAGTTTCCATGCAACCAGCCATAAATCTAAGCCACCTGAGCTGTTTCACTCTTTGCAGGTGGAGGCAGAGCGAGAGCTTTCGCACAAACAGTTAGCCAATCTGCACTTGCATTTCTCCACTCTTTAGGTAACTCACCTTCAGCATTTCTGAAGCACAAGCAAGGAGTCTGAGGATCACAGGAATGAGTTCTAGCAACTCCAGCAACAAATTGCACTGGTTTGTAAATTGTATTTCATTGTTGCTCACTTATCACACCCCCAGCAAGCTATACTTTTCTCTTGCAGAATACATATTGAAAACATGATACAAGGAGGTAATATCTTCACATGTATATTATGAGTCAACTAAAGCTGGAATGAACACCTTTATTTGGGGGAAACAACACCAGTTCATGCTCTGTTTCTTTGTTTTGTTTCAGAGGGAGGGAAGACTCAGATTGTGAACATACTGGGAAGGGTGAGATCTTCTGAAGGAGGTCTGATTGTAGACAAAGGATTTTCTCATCAGCCAGATAAGAAATAGAAAAGATTTCCCAAATCTTTAATGTCCCTCTGGGCAAACAACAACAGCATATGATCCTAATGGCTCAAACTTAACCTTAAAACCAGGAAGGATCTTGAATTTGTAACTGCCTAGGAGGCTGCTCCACTGTGCTAATAGAAACCTTCTTCCCATTTCCAGTCTATGTTTATTCATGGCCCTCTTATATCTGTTTCCTCTTGCACCAGCATCATCCTCTACCTTAAAAATGTCTTTTCCTTTGTAGAATTTACCTTTCTAATGCATTTATAGATAGCAATTGTATCTTATTCTCAGCCTTCTCTCTCTCCATCATAATAATGCTAAGCACTTATATAGCACTTTTTATGTCTGAAGTTCTGCAGAGACATTACGAGTTTCTCCCCACCAAGAAGATAGGCAGATAAGCAATAGGAGAGTTTTCATTTTTGGCTCTCTGTGCGTGTGTGTGATGAGATCATTCAGGCAGAAAGCTGAAGCTGTCACACTGCGGAGAAGCATCACATTGCAGCCAGGAGAAGAGTCAGAATTTTCAAGCACCAAACACCTTCCAGGCACCAGCCTGGATCAAATCCTATTTCAGGCTGATTTTGCTTTACTTAATTTTATGCTCCTCCTAAATATAGGTGTTTCATAATAATCCATAATCTGACCTATTAAAGAAGTGAAATTTTAGTAGGACAAAGTTATTAAATTTTCTAGTGACACATAAAAAAAACAACCCATATATATTCTTTTTGTATGATGTTTCAATACTCAGGCTGAAATATCTCTCACCAGTCCGAGGGTCACAGCTGAGTTATGATTTGTTCTGAAAATCCTGAAGGATCTTAAGTTTAGAGATTTTTAAATGAGATGATAATAGCCCAATGTCTTCAAAAACAGAGGAATATTTCTGGAGATACTGAAAGAATATACATTAAAAAGTAATGAAGGAATGAGATATGCTCAATGCTTCTAAGAAAATCTTACAAACAGCTTAAAGCCTACATGATAATCTAGCAGGATCTTTGGCTAGTTTTCAGATACATAGCAGGGAACATGGAAATGTTTAGTGCTCAAAGAGATGAAAAAGAAAGCAAGGAATCAGATCTTACACACACAGAAGACAAAAGCTGAGCTTTCCATTTCAAAAGTTATTCAATTCATGTAAATACAACCCAGTGAGTTTTCATTCAATGAGAGTCCAAGCAAAATCAAAGCATTAGACGTCGATCACTCAGTAAAAGAGAATTTCAAATATCTGACTATCCTTGTGTCTGATTAAAAAACAAAGACAAATTAAATCAATGGATAAGCATCACTCTTCCAACAAAGTCTCATTTCACAGTCTAGATTATTTCCAATAAGTAATTTTTATTGCCTCCTCGTGACAACTATAAACCTGCAAAAAAACCTGACTATGAAAACAACAGTGCCGATGTATTAATGTGTTATTCATCTTTTTCCAGTGAAGAAAGTCAGTGGGGGAGGAGAGAAAGGTTCTAAACCTTTATATATATAAATAAAAAATAAGATGCAGTATTCCTAATATAAATAACAGCATCATTTTAAAAGCAAAGAAGACCAAATAGATCACTGTTTCACTTGAGATTTAAGAGGTAGGCAATAAAGCAACCCACTCAGCAGCCACAAACTACTTTCAAGTTGCAGCAATAGTTTCAGCTACAGTTTTCAAGATGGTTGTTGGCAGTGGTTAAACAAGACCATGGCACTAAGCAGTGCTTCATCTCTTCCTGAGCTCCACCAGGGCAGTGACCATTATTGGTTACAAGAGAACCCAGAAGGGATTACTTAAGGCCAGAACATGGTAATGACTTTTAAATCTGAGTGTCAAGGAATGAGCATGTGGCCAACATAGGGGTCTTCCTCCCTGCTTTATTCCCTAGACCTGGGAGCATCCCAATTCACCCAATGCAGACTCTCTAGCCAGGTCTGACTCTCCTCAGGGCTCCCTTACATCCAATCACAGCAAAAATCAACACAAATTCCAAGTTAAAGACTGTATCATATGTTGTCATTTTCACCAAGAATACCAGAGAAGGTGTGTCAAATCAGCAGTTAGCCAAAAACGTAGGGTAGCAACAGGCTTTCATGCAAGCCCAGCCAAGAAATCTCCAAAAACAGGTAAAAAATAAACACTGTTGACAACAGAAGGACCTAGACTTACAACAGCAGTAGCAAAGAAATACTTATTCTCACCAAGCCAACAAAAGACAATGTAGTTTAGTCTGTTAAATAGTAAGAACATTATCAAACATCAAATAGTAGAAAATGACTGCATTATTCAAATAGGTTTAAGCTAAAGGTGGGACAATCCTGGCTCATAATTGTAGCCCATCATTTTGAGCAGATCAGCTTTCAGAGTCATCTATTAAAGGTGACTGAACTGAAGGCTGCAAGGACCTAAATGAGAAGGCATAACATATTTCCAAGTCAAATAGACTAAATACAATCTGTCACATGAATTATAAATGGAGAGAATGGGAAGATGTAATAAACCCTGCTGGACAGGCATTTGAATTAAAAAGGATGGTGAAGATGCCTACAGAAAGAGAAGAAGATTGACCAGTAAAGAAAACCACCTCTTAACTTTATCCTAGTACAAGATTAATTAATCATTTACTATCAAATTGGAAAAAATGTATTGAGTGCAGTTTTGCGGCTCTGTCTTCAGACCAAGGCCATTCAATATTTTTGCTAATTATGTAGATGATGGAATGCAGCATATGCTTATTAAATTTATAGACAACTTCTAAAGTTGTAAGGACAATGGAGGACAGGACTGAAATTCAAATTGCATTGGCAAACTGGATAAAAGATTTTGCAAAAAATGTGATTTGCTTCAACTGGAAGAAAGTATTGTGTAAGGCACAATACTTAGGCAGGAGTATAATCACTTTTTACCAACAAGATGGAAACAACTGGTTAAGCAGCAATTCAGCCTAAAAGGCTATGATGGTTATAGGATATTATCAACTACAGACAATTCAGCAGTGTGGGTCTAAAAAGAGACACACTACTGCAGTAAATAAGCAGAAGAATCATCTATGAAATATATGAAGCGGTGCTTCCTCTCAGTACTGTGTAGAGTCTTTGCCTTAGTACTGTGTCTGCTGTGGGTACTTCGAAAAAGAAGTGGACCAGAATGCAAGGAGAAAGAACTGGAATGGTTAGAGATGTAAAATTTATTTTTTGCCATCTTCACGGCAAGAGTGAATGAACCAAAAAAAAACAAAGATGGTGAGAAGAAATGTTGATAGTTATTGGAGGGATATATAAAGGATAAATCAAAAACTGTCATAAGGCAAGTGGGGAGGGTTCAAAGAAAAAGTAAATACATAGTTAGCCTATTTTTATTTTTATTTTTTTTAAGCTTGTTACATAAATTGTGAAGAGAAGAAAACAGAAAAGAGCAAGGTCATTAGACAGTGAAGATGGGATCAACATTAAGCATGATTTCGGTAGGGCCCATAAACTAAACAAGTGCCTGAGCATATTTGCACTAAAGATGATGAGGTCAGAATGCTCAGATGATGTAGAACAGAGGCACAAAAATGGAGTTACTATAAAACAGAGGAGACTGAAGTGAAGTAGAAGATAAAGTTGAGAGACTTTAACACACAAAATTGATGGATCGAAATCACATCTATCCAAAAATTCTAGGAGAACTGTCGTATGAAATATATTGTGATAGCAGTAACAAATCTACTGCCTACACTTAAGGAAGAATAAAAAAATAATAGTGATGAATTCCAGTGAAATACCTGAAAGAAGCAATAATCAGAGACACAAAGGTAAAGGAAAATAGTAAAATAAAATTCAAAATAGATTAAACAGAATAGGTTGGTCTAACCTAAGAACATACTTTCATTACCATATTATAGGGCCACAGAACATCTTTTATAGCACTACATGGGAAGTGATCTGGACTGCATGAATCTGTACCGGCTAATTAGCAAGAGAATTAAAGGAGGAATGTAGGAGCATTCTTAAAAATTGATTTTGTAGCCAGTCTTATTCAGGAATATTTTTGTTAGTGGATTCAGGGATAAAAACTATGAAGATACGTAAGTAATATACTGGTAAGACAAAGCTTGTGGACACTGTCATAAATGAAAAAAACCCACGGAAAACAACAAGGAATTAAGTAGAAAAAAAGGGATGAAATACTGTCGTAAAAGACAGTAGTAGCTAATGGTGGATGGGAAATGCAGGCAGAAGATAGGAGGGCATTATTTTGAGGATGAGGATGAGTCTGATCTGATCACAAGTGATATTAAGCCAAAGTAATTGCAGAAGACACAGGGAACCACTAAAAACATGGCACGGGGCACTGCAGAAATGCCCTTTGCAGCCCCGCCAGGCAATTTCAGTGATTCATGTCACACACACACACACACACACACAAAACCAACCAACCAAACAAAAAGGATGAATTTATGCTATTTAAACTGAAGCAGGTGCACAAAATAGATTCTAGTATGATCAGGGAAATATAAAGCTTATCTGAAAAGAAGAGAAACTGTTTAACAAATAAAGACTGAGCGAGAATATAATTGTTCTCTATAAACATATCAAAGAGGTAAACACCGGGGAAAGAGAAGAGCTATTTAAGCTAAAGGCCATCATTCCCACAAGAACAAACAGGTAGAAGCTGGACATAAATAAGATTAGACTGGCAGCATAATTTGCAACCACCAGAGGAATTAAGCTCTGGAGAAGCACTAAGGAGCAGGAAATCAAACTACCTTATAGTGCAGTGTTATTGGTTTGTGGAGGCAACATGTAAGGTGCTGCCTGGCACTGCGGGGGGATTTAATTCAATGACACAGAGAAATCCTTTCCATCCTCTGACTCATAAAAATTAGAGAGGTCTCTCTAGAATAGGTTGAACATGCATATATTAATCAGTTGTGCTCATCACAGAAGTATCTTCTAATATGCACAGTGCAGAGAAAAAACGACCATCTTGACAGGGCCTCCAGGACTCTGCTGTGATACTAAGACTTGTATGAGAAAACTGCAACAAGGAACTTTCCTCTAAGAACCGTCAAGACCTCTGCAATGCAAACTTTTTAGAAATCTGCCCCAGCACATATATATTGATGCCACACATAGGGTTAAATCCTGTCGTTCCTATTCCATGCATTCTACCTAAACAAAATCTACAAAATAGAGTCTCTTGCTATGCAGCATTCTTAGATGCCTAAGTTCTTCCAGAGGAAAATAATGCATACACAAATTCCAGAATTGCAACAATTAGAACAGGTCAAATCTCAAAGAAATAAAAAACAGTTCTACAGATTTTTCTGTATCTTAAAAATGAGTCCAAATCACATCTTATTTCTAAAGCTACCGCATATACCACATTGCATACGAAATAAAATACGAAGAATCTGGCTTAAATATATATGAAATGCTATACAATTTTCATCTACTAAAAGGTCTCTTCTTATAAATTATTTTTATTTGAATAACAGTTTTGATTAAGTTTGATGAAATATTCCATTAAAATTGCAGCAGAGTGAATGAGAATTTATAAATTCATTGAATTCATCGGAAGCAATTAAATTTTGTGAAAGTTAACAGTTTGTTAACTGTCAAATTACCTTTTCAACAAAACATTATATTTTAGTTCGTATTTGCCCATACCTGACACACATTTTCTACTCAAAAATGCTTTCTCACAGCACTTTGTGAAGGGGAATAGTTTCATGTCCTTTAGTACGTTAGAAGTGAGAGACTGGGGAAACAAAGATAATTTGCCCAAAGGGAAAACAGTGCATCATCAAATATTGGACCTCAAACTGCCTACCTACAAATCTCATCTGTATTTAATGATCATGGAACAATTCATTTCTGAAAGTAAATATGCAAAATATATGGAAAATAGTGAAATGTTGTGGTTGTTTAAAGAAGTGCTATATATGGCATATTTTGCAAAATTGTACAGCTTTTGACAGTTTCCCTTACTGAAGAATAAACTCATTTTCCCAAGGAGTGACATAGGTGTTGTGACAGAAATGCTGTGAAATTGTCTCACTCCAAGATATGACTCAAGGAAACCCAGACATCATCTCTGCACAGCAAAGCTGTGTAGGGCTTCAAGAATTACAAGAATCCCAGACGAGTACCTGTGTTCAAAGGTAATGTTTCCTCCTGTGCAGAAGGATAGCACCAGGTCAATAAATCACTTAAATTTTCAAAACACAACCTAAGAAGACTTAAGTGCCAAAAAAACCTTACTTCTGTCTTCCTGCCTAGGGGTTATGGCTGCTCTAAGGACTTGCACAGTGCACCTTATATGCTGCTGGATGAGCCCTCCATATTGGGATGAGCCACTTCTTTCTTTGTTTCAGACAGAAGTCATCATAAAGTACACAGCTGTCCACTGAAGTTAGCTGAGGTGTTTCTGAAACCTCCTTCTGGCCTGCTAGAAGAGCCGAAGTATCAGAAAGCCTCATCTGAATTTACAGCTCATGATTAAATTTTAATCCACAGCTGATTAAAGTCCAAATATTTATTAAGTTTTTGTTTATTTATTTATTGTAATTGCCACTGAGACTACAAAACAAGTAAATCTCAACAGGCCTGTGGTAGGACTCTGAATTTAACGGAGTGTTAATGCTATAACACTTGTTGACAACATGTTTCCTTTAAATACTATCATAAAAAAAAAAAAAAAGAAATGCAAATTCAGTCATAAAGCAGTCACTTTCCAGTGTGTTACAGCCAACGGGCAAGGAAGGGAAACCTTTTATTTAAAGGGCTGAAGCAGGAACATGGAAATCCTAGGATGTCTATAAGAGAAGTGATCAGATGGAATCAGCTACTCATGGTCTTATTAATCAGGAGATAGAGACCTTAAGTCAATATGGCAGGCCTGCACTGGGTTGGAAATTATGTCTATTTTGAAAATAATAGTTAGGAATTCTATCTATTATTATTCTGATTGAGGGTACTCAGTACTGGGCAATCAATCTTAAAACAAGTCTTTAATTGTTTATGGTACTTCAAATGTTCATTCATGCCTCAGTACTAAAACTTATACCTAATCCTCAGGACTGATCCTGCCTACAAGTGTAAAAAATCAGCATTTCTGAGAAATTCCTCAGCTCTGGTCTTAACTTGGATCCTGATTTCCCATGTAACCTTGACCAAATCAAGCAAGTTCTTCAAAGTCTCCAAAAATCCTCTCCGACAGAACAAAACGCACAAAACCTTTGAAATCCAGAACTCAACAGACCAAAATAATCCAGTACAGAACATTAATATCTATCCATAATTCACTTTAGTGTCCATCTGTAAAACTCTGAAACGGACATAGCCATATAAAGATGTATAAATGAAGTGTGGCATAATGGACTTTGAGAAATTAAACCATTTAAAATAAAAGGAACCCCAGACAAGTACTTCTACATTATGCATTTGTGACTTAGTTTGCTAATTAAAACAGATAATAAATATGTTCACATGAAAGGCATCCCATATGATTTTCTGTCTCAACTCAGTGACTTCTATTTGTTCAGTGCTCTAAAGCAAAATCATATTTATCACAACTAATTATCCAGATAATTCCATGAAATGGTCCTTTCGTTTAATTATCCTCTAACTCAGGGTCTTCCGTAACTGATAAGAGGAAGCTAGCTTAAGAAACAGACAATAACTTGCAATCCATACTTATCAAACACAATCACTTTTAAGGCTTTGGTAAGGAAACATTTTATTTCGAACCGAGTGCCTCAAAAAGAGACTTGCTGTGCAGTCATTTCAAAACTGTCAGTTCCAGTAGTCTACAAGTGTTTGTTTCAATACTTCTTAATCACCGATTTTATACTGGCAGTTGCTTTCTTTTATTTGATGCTGCACTCTCTGCTAGTACTGACCCACAAATTTCCCATACAGATAGGACAGATTCACAGACCTCACACTCCCTGTGGGACACAGAACATTACACAGACAGCATTTTAGACTGATTAATGGATCTGTGCATCACATTAAAACATCTTGCTTGGCTCTTGGTTCTATTACCTTAGTCCTTGTAAAGTTCCTTTACATAAGTTAATCTTGCCCGTCATACCACATTTGTCTCAGGGTGAGTGTTTTCTTTATTCATCCTCTTTTTCCTGCTTCACTTCTTTCAAAATGTACCAGCAGGTCTGCGCTGCAGGTGGCCTAATCTGCTGCACTCTCACCACTGCCAGGAGATGTCCATGGGGATGCAAATACAACCTGCTCAGAGCACAGAGAGAAGACATGTCTCCAGCCAAGGCTGTGGACAGAGATGTGAAGCTGCACATCTTAGCAGCAGGAAACTCATGGGGCTCCTCAGCTGCATCCCAGCTCAGGACAGCACAGAGAAGGTTGGATGGAGATCACAGTGGAGAGTTTAGGCCACTCAGTGCAAGCACAGAGGCGCAAAAACAGTCAAGAAACTGCTAGAGCAGAGCTAGCTAGATTACTGCCAAACTGCTATGGCTGATCACATGGCATGTAAAACCTGGCACAAGCAAGTCTCAGACCTCACAGTGCCATATAAAAAAATCGTGATTTGTTTGGGAATTTTATATGATCCTATTATTCTATGATTCTATGAATATCTTTAGACACTGATTCTAACACCTTGTACTCCTCCCAGTACTCCCAAACAGCATTTTTTGCCCTATTCTTCTATTTCTTCCCTAAATTCAATAGGGTCGTATTGGCTTTCAATCTGAACTGTAACGCAAGGGCAAACCCATCACAGCCACAGGAGGTATTCTAAATTATATGAGGTCAAGTAGAAACTTTTACCTTTATTACTGAAATTTTGTGTCAAGTGATTTTATCAGCTAAAACTTCTTAATTGGAAAGCAAAATCTGTATATTTATTGGAAAGCCTCCTGGCATTCTACTACCTGAAATACTTTAAAGTCCTCCAACAAGTATTTTAGATATCCCTTCCCATACTCAACCATGGTGTCATGATGTCTTTGCCCTTCAGTTGCAAGAGATCAAGAAAAACTGATGTGTAAATTAACACTGTCAATGCTGTTCCAATATCACACATGCTGGGCCAGCATCCTACACTTAAAATCAATGGCACAAAAGGCTGCCATCCTGAGCAGAGCTGGTGTGCCCCAGGCGGTCTGCCATGAAAATCTAGCACTAGTCAATTAAACTCTGTTAGTTCACTGCTTAGGTTTGCAGCAGGAGTGCTGCTGATACAAAAACAAAAGAAGCCACATTGTTTTGTGTTCTGCAATAAAGCACAGCAATGGCATGGGGTGAGGGCTGATACACTGATGGAAAGAGGACGAAGTCGTACAGAACAGAAAAGCTACAATCACGCTCCTAAGAGCAGGGACAGTATTAAAGGGTTTTTTTCCTTCTTTATAGAATGAGTGCTTTGATTGCTCTCTTCTTTTTAAAAGTTCCTTTAACTTTCCTCAGGGTGCTATGGAATAGATGTATTTGCATAGGAAGTGAGCATAATACTTTGGTCAGAGAGCACAGTGACAGGTTAGGGTTATTTTTTTTCCTGCTGAACCAGTCTGCTAGTGAATATTTTCAGTTAGAGAGTGTTATTGTGTCAAGTACAGTAGAGTCTTGCTGTTAGGTTATGCTCCTGCTCAACTCAAGATCATTTGTGGGCCACCCCCTCCCTTCTTCCTGCAAGGACTCCTGCTAGTTTCTGGAAAGGGAAGTAAAACCTGTGGTGAGATGCATTGTCCTTCCTGGAAGGATGACCATTTTGTTTAATGAAGGGCTCACTGCACCATGAGAGCTATCACCTCACCCCTGCCCAAATATGAAACATCTAGCCTTTCTCCTCTCTTTTGGGAAAAAGGTTGTGCAAGAAGAGACAGAGGGATGGCCTGAATCTGCCTGGTTTAGGAAACAGACCAGCTGACAGGAGGAAGGGAAAAGGAGGAGGGAAAACACAAAGTCCTAGCCCATGGCCCAAGCCTTTGGCCAAGCACAACAAGGCCCATCAGTACTGCGGATAAGAAAAACCGTGAAAGAGAAGGCTGCATGGGCACCTTAGCACGCCAGTTGGCCTCCAGAGACTCCTGCAGGGCTGAGCAAAGAGGCCCTTGCCTGAAGTGGAGATCAGTGCTTACTTCTCGCTCCACACTTCCAGCACCGCACCTTTCTCACCTCATACCTCCACTGAGGTGGTACCAAATCCTCCCTGTCATTTCTGATTTAAGATATGGTGGCAAGTACAATACATTTCATGTTATAACTTGAAACTAGGCCTAGCCACTGCAGTGAACAACTGTAATGATTACTTTCCAATAAGGTCACTAATTTGAGCTCATGTCAGACAAGGAACGTTCTTCGCTTATTGTCTTTGAGTAATTCAATGGCAAACAATCCTGAACAGAAAAAGTTCAAAACCAAACTGAAACACATGAATATTTCACCTTTGATTCAGAACTTCCACAAATGTTCCATGTATTTCACTGCATGGTATGTTTTCCACACACCAATCTCCATATACAAAAACATGGACTACAACAGTGCTTCAAGGGACAGCACCAAGCTTCTCAGGCAGCTCTAAAAAGGTAATTCTTGACCTGTAGCATGTTACAGTAACTACTTGCTCCAAGAAACTCTGCATCCAGAATAAAGAAAATGTACCTGCAGTAGTTCCATAACACAAGTGATTGTTGCTTTTCTGTGCTTTAAACATATTTGCTCCTAAAATTGACCACGTATTAGCATCTAACTGACTTGAGTAACAAATCTTAAATTTTGTTCTGCAAGGCTTGATTATACATTTAAAACAACCCAGTGAAGTCACCGCTTTGTCACTTCATAAAACTTAGCAACAAATATAGCCATAAGGTGCATCCATATGTTTCTGTGGTCATCGGTATTACTCATTCTCATCAGGGAATATTTTTTTCCTCCCTAAATGAAGAAAGCACAAACTAACTGCAAGCGTCTTCTAGATAAAGCAGGATCTTTTTTTACTGCTTAGAAACAGCTAATATTTCACCAAGGTTCTGCATGAGGAACAGGGAAATTGCAGAAAAGAAATCTTGTACCGAGTCCATACCTTGCCTACTTGCATCATTTCACTTCTTCAGCATAGCATTAGGATGGCAGGCCAGAGGAGACCTTTCTATGTTTAGCAGAGCTTGCCACACCAGTGGGTAGTTACTCATGCAATCACCATCAGGAGCTGAGCTGTCATGCAGCTCACGTTCAGCAGTGCTTACAGACAGCCCCAGGGCTGAGGCAGTTGCTACACACATTTCCATCCTGGGAGGCAGAAGCTGTGCAGAGCACACTACACTGGTCCTCCAAAAACTTCATCAGCTCTCTATTCATCTCAGAAGTCACCTCAGGATGTAGACACTGCTCTGTAAAGCTCTCAACTACTTGCTTACAAGCTCTCCTTCATATCAGAGTTCTCCATCAGACTTGAGAGCCTGGAAGTTGCCTTTGGAGTCTTATTTGAAGAGCTCAGCTTGGAGCTTTCTCTGACAAAACTTTCAGCTGTTGAGCAGGTTCTCTGGGTCAGAAGGCATATTGAGAAGCCTATCATGCATTCTTTGCCTAGAAGGACGAACCTCTCAGTGATGCTGGGTGACCAGCCACTTTGCACAGTGCTGACATGTATATTTTTCTCTGTCGTCTGCAGGCATTCTATAAACCCAAATATAAATATACAAAAATACAGCATGTATAAGGAAAAACATCATGCTCATTTTAATTTTTCTTTGCACAAGGAAGATTACTTCACCACAATGAATTAATTTGCTAATACATTTTCCCTTAGGGCCTGTACATCTCCTTGATTGAATTAGTTATTGAAATTGATTATATTTTAAGCCACTCTCCCCAACATGTGCAAGGCCTTGATTCATTGTAATGTGGTTTGGTACATCTCTGAGTTTTGTGCACTTGTAAAATGGACGTAGCGTGCACTTCACTTAGATATTTTGTTAGCTCATTGCCAATGAAGCTCTGGATGTCATATATAGTTTACATAATTTTGGTTGATGCAACACTTGCTGTTCCTATAAAACTAATGAATACAGCAACTACCCATTTCAGTGTGAATACATTTCAGGAATTTTTCCTATTAGGTTGTAAAGACAAAAGATGTTTTCCACCTTACCAGTGAAAAGGAGAGAGGGAAGATGCATGGAGCTCTGCACGTGGTAGAAAGGGAAAAATGCTGTTAATTCTGTGCCCAGATAAGATTTATTTCCTCTTTTTTTTTTCTTTCTTTAGGCGTGGTTCTGGGCTAGTCCTTTTCATTTAATTTGATTTCTGACTTTGTGAAATGGTAAATCTAGTGCTGAATCATAAATCTAAAAAAATCTTCCCACCTTACCACAGAGGGATGAGGGGCAGATGACCCCAATAATGTGTATTCGGAACAGCACACAGAGTACCACGCTGTGAGCAAATGAGTTCAGGTAACAAGAAGAGAAAAATTGCTTTAGTGCAGTCTGGTCATGATGCATGCTGGCCTAATCCAGCTGACCTAGCAAGACACACTTTCTGGTACAGCAAGAAAAACCAGAGGAACCCTCAGCTTTGGTAGGAATAAAGAGAAAAATTGGCATTAAACACTTATCAAATTGAACCAATCTGCAGTTATTTGCTATTCTAATCATAGAAAGGTGCCTCGCCACGCATCATAGATACAGAGCTAGAAAATGCTGATGCTCACTTACAAAGTTCACGTTTGTATCAACAGACAATTATGAAAGAAGACAAGAAATGGTCACTTTCCATTAGGGAACATCTTCAGATCAAGCATCTCCTGACAAGACCCTCCATTACCATCATCTCACTTTGCATCGTGCACACACACTCCAGCACATGCACACATAGCAGCTGGGAGTTGACACACCCAGCCTGATTCTGGTTCTCAGAGCAGCAAAAACAAGCAGCAGATTAAGTCTGACCTGCCAGAATTCAGCATGCCTGCAGACCTCAGCAGGAAGCAGAGAGGAGAACTTGGAACGCCATGGCTTTTCTTTATAACAGTGTTGAAACAAACTGTTTCTCCCTGCCACATTCAGTGTGTGGCTTTTGAAATTTTGGAACTAGGAGGTATCCTACCATGGACAATTTTACACCTGTAAACTCCATGGCTTACAATGTACTGCTGCACAATGGATAAAATGCCCATTCCAAACCATGTTCCAGTGGTGTGCTTGGATATAAGTTCAAATACAAAGTCACTATTTGTTCCCCTGGAATGCTGACTGCACGTTCCTCTATAATTTGTAAAGCACTAAATTTTATCAGAACACCAAACTCTGATTTGCTCATGTTGTGTTCAAAATAAATTCATTACTTTTCACATCAGAAATAGCAAGCATCTCCTTTTCCAGATTGTTTAAGCTACATTCCCCTAATTTCTGTGCATGTAAAAAACTATGGGAAAATAATCTGGGTTTAAAAATTCAGGATTGGTCCCAATACTGTAAATCCACACTGGTTTCACAAAACACTGCCACTTACCTGTGGTGAAAGCAACTTAACCAAGAGCTCCTCCAACAACTGTTGAAGTTCCCAAGGCATTTGCCTTTCTATACCCCACCTGTGCTTCATTAGTACCTCAAATGCTTCAGGTGTACCCATTTTCTATATGCCAAATGTTCAAGTCTGTTGACAATTTGCCTACCATGAATATGCCATCTGTAAAATACAACTTTACATCAGAAAAGAATCATCTTAGGACCTGTGAGTTTATCTATGAGAATGACTAAGCAAAAACATCCCTTCTTGTAACTAATGAGCAAAATCATAAAGAAAAACTTCAACATCTTCTGATTCATTCTCTATGTCTTAAAAGTTTAAGGTAATTAGTTTCAATTGTTTCTTGTTGTTTCTTCTACTTCTTATTGGACTTTTATTCAAGCTGTAGTTTGACCTAATGTACTCAATTTTTCTCCCAGCTCCTTGCAATCCCAAGCAGAAGTGTTCTGACATATTGTCCATTATAGTCAATCAGACATGAACTGTGTCCAAGGCTTGCTTATTGTTTTGCTGTTAAATCCAGAAAATCCGGGACCTCCTGCTGTTGTGAAAGCTGACAAGCTATCTTCCACCATCTGGAAGATGCAAAATGCACTTAAAACTAATAATAATAATAATCTTTAATGATTCCAGATTCATTTTATTTACTTCTCCTCCAGCTCCAGTTGTCTTTGAGATCACCTCCTTCAGAAAAGCTTTAACATAACCTAGCTAATAGGCTGAGTTGTCATTCCTGGAGCTGCTGCCCTCTCTCAGGGTGTATCTGCAGCTGTTCTGCCTGCACTGCTGATGCAGGAACCCAGGAATGCTCCCAGAGGCAGCACTAAGGGCTGCATCCCACTGTTGGAGCCATCAGCAGCAAGGAACAATGGCAGTAGTCCTGCCAGATTTCATGAACTCCACAGTCACACACACAAAATACAACTGTCTCTGTTGAAAGAAAGGCAATCCTCAGTATCTGTATTCTTTTGGAATGATTTCAAAACCCTTTTAGGAGACATTTTGTTGTTGCCCAGAGAAGCTGTGGATGCCCAATCCCTAGAGGAGTCAAGGCCAAGTTGGATGGGGCTCTGAACAGCCTGATCTAGTGGGTGGAGCCCTGCACATGGAGGGTGGATTGGAACTGGGTAGGCTTTGAGAACCCTTCCAACCCAAGCCATTCTATTATTCTACAAGAGGTAAATTTGAGGGGGCCTGCAGAGAAATTTTTCTCTTTTTATTACTGTTCACTGTTACAGATGTTAGCTCACATTTTTATCATGGGTCTCTTAATTGTTTTCTTTGCTTGATGAAGAGACAAAAACCTGCTTTTGATGATTTAAAAAAAAAAAAAAAAAACAACACAAGTTTGGACCACAATGTTATAAGAAAAAGGTGGAAAACTGGTGCTCAGGTGCACTGTAAGCACCCAAAAAAACCCAGAAGGCAGTTCATTTAGTTGGCTCTGCGAGCTGCCAAATTAAAAAAGCTTGGTTCATTATCATACAAGCTCCAGTTGAAGTTTTTCCCACAGTTGTGACATCTGCAGTCTTTCTCCTTGCTTCTTCCCCTGGTCCATACACTCTCTGGAGTCTAATTAGGGTTGAGCCTTTCCATCCACTTATTCCCTTGCAAGCTGCAGGGAGTTAAATACGCCAATATCATCGTGAAACCTCAACAGTCTCTTATTATGGAGGAACAGCCGCACACATTCCTACTGTAGAAGTATGACCATGCTACCTTCATCTCCTTTGAAAAGCAAGCTTAAAAAGGGAACTGCTCTATTTGTTTTAAGCCATATGATTGTCTGCACCTAACTTATGTTTCCAGAGTGAATGAGGCCAGCATTCAAATACGGCATTTTGAAAAAGGCAATGAAATATTCAACGCTGTCCCATTATCTCCCAGTAAGAAAGGAGGATACTGGGGGCAAGGGGATGCATGCTTGTTCAGCTGGGTAAGTGAAACAATTAACTCTAGTCTTTGGCTATCTTTTTAATTGCTCATTAGACAGCTCATCTGTGTATACTTGCAATGGAAAAAAAAAACACCCAAAGTATGTCACAAGCAGATGTGTGTGCTCTGCGGCGGTAACTCCTCATGGAGCTTTAAGAAATGATCTCAGGAGCAGGGCAGGGGAGGGAGGGGGTGTATTGATCTACCAGGGAGGCCAAAATACTGAAACAGATCCTTTTATGTTTTCCATAGCTATAGATGAGCCATTTTGATTATAAAAACCCAGTAAGAGTAAACAGTGCAAGTAACTCCTTTACAAGCACGGCAGCAGTTCCGAAATGGCTACTGCCCTTGCACGCTGAGAAATACAAAAGGACAAAGGCACTCACAAGCAAAGGTGCACAAATTTCACAGCTGCATGCACAACCGCCTGGCTCACCCCCACCCCTAGAGCTGTACATCTCATTCTGAGCACACCTGAAAAGATAATGTCATGCCATAATGCATTCATGATAAGCAGCTGCTGGGTGAGCTCGTCTCTGCCACTCTCCTGCTAGCTCCTTGCCCTAAGCGCAAATGCACGTGTTACTTCGCCTTCCACTCCAGGAGCTATTTTATAAATTCTTCACTGTGCATTAGCCTATTGGTTTATTTATTAGGAGTCAAAAATGCATTTACAACATCCCTCTGTATGAACCATTCTTTTAAGAGAGCTTCCATACTAATTAAGTTAAATGCGATAATGACACCCTGTTGATGGAACTGAAGCTAATGATAATGATGCCATATATTTAGTTGCAAGCACCTACTCAGTTAAATGAATGGGTCTATTGTTTGAACAGCACCGTGGTCCCACTGCCTGGGAGAGAGAAGAGAGAAAAAAAATGTTATAATGCAGTTTCTTTACAGGCCAATAAATAGGTTTGAAATGAAGTACTCTGGCTTAGACTAGCATGTGTCCGATCAATTATACTGTCCTGGTGTACAGAGATACTTACTAGTGGAAACAAGGTGATTTCCAAAAGTGGAATAATGAAAAATGAATGTCTTTTTAATCAAATGAACACATGCTTGCTCTGTCCAGAACATTCTTATTTGAAGTACTGCAGATATTTGGAAAAATGTATTTCTTCTGAAAATGTTTAAAAATCAATACTACTCCCCAGCCTTTGCTGATCAGATGTCAGACCTTCTTCCACACCGGATATGTGCACTTAGGACTGAATGCACAACAATCTGAGCAAGATCACACTTCTTCATTGATTTCACACTCCAAGACTTGCCTGCCTATCTCCCCAAACATGCTCCCACAAACAGAGCTTTTTTGTTGTTGTTATATATGAAAATTCAGCTTTCAGCAAGCATCATAATCTCCAGTTTAAAACAAGGGGGAGTGGAGAATAGTTTTCTTCAATATTGTTGGCATGATTAAAGAAATATTTAAAGACTATTAGCCTGCTCATCTGGTCACACGCCTGATTCACAAGCCTGCCTAACTGGTCTTGCAAGCAGTTCACAGACCAACTCATGGTTGCCCATGTATATTTGCCACTCATTTCTGCTCCACAAGTAAACTATTCCTTCTCATGCAGTCCTGAAAATTCTTGTGCACATCCTTGCACAATATCCATGAACACCTCCATTAAAGTCAACTCCACTATTCAGATGCATACATTTAAAGTGCATCCATATGTGCCTCCAAGACTTTGGCCTGTGTATGCTGCCGTTTCATCTCTATTGAGCCCCTATGACTTGGCATTTTTAGGAAACATCTGCTGTAGTTAACAGAGTCCATACTCCTATTTTTTCCCTTTCTTTTTTATGTTCTCCCTCAAATACATGACAGCATCGCGCGTAAATGGAAGCAATATGCTGTGTATATGCAGAGCCTAATAGATTCCGTCTCAGACTTATATGTGAAACTGAACCAATACATCTTCAAACCCATAAGATCTGCAGATGTCATTTATAGCCTTGTAAATTACAAACTTTTACTGTCTTATTTTTACAGTTGATGATTGTAAAATATAAAATCGTGCATTATCACTGTGTAATAGCACAAGCTTTAGAAACACTGTGCTAAAGAAGGGAAGGTATATTGAAAGCCAGAGTATACAAGTGAGCCTTATAATGCAATTTTAAGCTCTGTAGCTGGTGGTATAATGAAACTGTAAAGCCAGATATGAAACGATATTTGCTAATAACAGAAAAGCAAAAACTGTATTGAGTTCCTGGGGTTTTAGAAACCAGCAAGAACAAAGGGATGTGTAGAGGACATTTAATTAAGAATAAAGACAGTTGGAGGCACGCTGGGACATTTGGTCACCCTACATTAAACTGAACACTACTGCCAACAATAAAATATGCAAAAATGACATAAAAATAACTTAAATTTGGAATTGTGAGCTGACAAAAGCAAAGGAGTCTTGATTTAAGGTTCCTGCTCCCACCCCTAAATGCCTTAAGCACCCTTCTGTGACTGAAACGCTTTGCAGCCACCCTCTGTGACATTATTTCTATCTAATGGCTGGGGACAGAGCAGAGATGAAAATGGTCAGAAAAGGCTTCCAAAACAAATAATTTTGCAGACTGGATGGGACTACACTGCCTTCTTGAACAGCACCAGCCCAGCACACTTCTGATCTCGCACCTCCTGGTAAGCTACAGCCCACTGGCACCCCAAGGATCTCCCACACCACCATGGGCTATATGATACAGACACAAATAGCTGGAGCATATTACATGAGATGAGTGTCACCATCTCCATGGTGTGCCTGAGTACTAGATACTTCACTGCAGAGCTTGAATCTTTTCCTGCTACCACCATTTAGCAAGATTTCACAGAGTGATGAGAGAGAATTACAGGGTGCCCAATGAAAAATACAAAGAGTCCACAAAATTATCCTGGCTTTTGGGCAACTTCTAGCATCCCATTATGGAGATTTTTCATCCCAGAGGTTAATGGATACCAAACGCAATGTGGGTCAATGTCTCATATTTAGTTGCTTAATTCCTTAATGTGCTGTGGAAATAAAACAAAGCCACAATTCACATCTCCTAAGGGGCAGGATGAAGTGGGACCTCAGTCCCACGTTTCACATCACAGACAGAACTACTGCAAATGTCTCACCTCTGCAGACAGCTTCAGCTTATGCCTTACTGGGCACCAAAAAGCCCTCTGTGCCATCCCAGTGAAATGCTCCCCAAAAAGTGAAATGCTCCCATCTGTCTGAATATCACTCAGCGTGGTCCTCTCCTGTGTATACTCTGGTGTCCGAAAGGGGTGACCTCATACTGCTGCTTTAGGATAAAATTCAATTAAAAAGTCTGTCAACCGTGAGAGGTGCTTCCATAGGGAGCCAGGCTTCATTAGTTCCCAGGCTCACAGCCCTGCTGCTCTGTACAGTGCCAAAGCAGAAGTGCTTTTATAAAGCTTTTGGCAATTTCGCCTCACTTCTATCGAGTTTACCACCTTTACCTTACAAAGGGGATCACTACCACACTGCATTATACAACAGTTCATTTATAACAAAATATCAAGAGCCAGTAGCAGTTGCTTATTATTTAATAGCTCTGGTGTGTATCCTATTTTTTTTCTCTCTACAATAAAAACAGCACAAGGTAGTGTCAGTCCCCTTCCCTCCAGATCATCAAAACAGACCCTCCCAGTGTGTGCAAATTATGCTGGACGTAGGGGACAGCCACAGCTTTGCAGCTTGCATAAGTTGCAGGACTAAGGGCAAACATGGGAACCTAATCAGAGCAAATACAGGAATGAGAGCTCCACAAAGTCACTTCAGAAGTGTCAGTCCCGCCAAGCACTCCCCTAGGCAGGTTCCTATGTCTGGAAACACATTTAAGATGAAGACATCATTTTATTGCTGAGCCAGGAAGGAACTCCAACTCATACTAACCTCACATTCATGGAAGAATTAAAAACAAAGGAGAAAACAGAGAAAAATTAACAGGTGGCAGCAGGTGGTGGTCTGTGAGATCATATGTTTGGCATTGCCCTATTTTCTAACAAATACATATGGGAATCTCTTATTTTAATTTGCCTTCTGTTTTCAGAGTGTAGCTTGGCCATACTTCCTCTACAACAACATTGAGATTCTTACATTTGCTCTTGTCTCCAACATCCGGAGCAGTGGGTAAAAAACTGGGTATTACATGGCCCACGTATTGCTTCATACACATACATGCGCCCTTTGCAGCAGCTTCTTCCTCCACTGCACTCTCCTCATAGTTGATACTTTCTGGAACTCTGGTTCTCAAATCTTTTTTTTTTTTTTATATTTTATTTTAATATGCTATGCACGCGGCAGGTGAATGAAAAAAAATAGCAGAATTTAGGTGAAGAGACAGAGGCAATGGCAAGAAGTGTTCTGAAGAGATAGGAGATCAAAAAAGGTTTCATTCGCACATCCCTTGAAGGTCTATTCACATATATAATAGGCTCATCATATCTAGGAATTACTTTGCATCGGAGCTCAGCGTGTGCTCATTTTATCAGCCAGCTTCCAAAAATGCATGCCTTTAGGAGGGGCTACCACCACCTAGCCTGGGAAGCAGTGGCAGGAGAGCTGGGCACACAGCGGTGTGGCTGCTAGAGGCAGAAAGTCCAGCCTTGTCCGCAGCCGTCTGCAGAGACTCAGCAGGAAACATGGAAAACAAACACATTTGAGAAAGAATACACAGATAGAAATATACACATACATAATCACACATATATATGTATCTAAGATGCTCTCCTTATCCCTCATGCATGAGTTTCTCAGCCCTCACGCCTCTGAGTGAGTGACATAGAATTTCAGCACTGAAGGACATGCCCCAGGACCATTGGATGGCCACAGGAGAGATTTATGTCCCAACTCTTGTGCTACTGTTAGCCTGACCAGGAAATGTGTCCCTACTCTGATGGGAGATCTCTTCAGTTTGGGCGTTCCCCAACATGATCAGGAAAGAGGAGGTGGAGTAGATGGGGGGCCCCCAGGTGGGAGATAGGAGCCACCTTGTGAGAGGGCTTCTCCTCCTCTTCCAGCAGTGCTGTTTCAGCTCAGTTTGAAAAGAGCCTGAGAAAGCTGTCTCAGCATTCTTTTCTAGGTGTTTTGTGAATGAGGAGGTGAAAAGAGGAAAGAAAAAAAGCACAAGAAGGACTTTAGATATCTGCCAACTTCCCTTAAAATCCTCTGCTTTGCCTGCTGGCCAGCTCAGCCTCGTGCCATTCCCCACTTAAGGGAAAGCCATACCTCATGAGATTCTGCAATCTAGGCAGCCATAAATTCATTTAGCTAATGCACAGCCACTGACTACTGACTGGAAGGCAAATGTCCAAACACTACAAGTGAACAGCATTAGTGAAGGCTGCAGACACATTTCACTGACTTTTGTCAATGCGCTCACCAGTGCTAAGCCATGTTTCTCTATCCCAAGCACAGCCACCAGCCCAAACACTCTCTGTTCATCATGGCCAGCTGCTGAATTTTTCCCTCTTTGTTAACTTGAAACTTCAAGCTAAATGTGGTGATTTGTGATGACATAATTGTATCCATTAAAAAACCTTGCTATTTTATTGATAGAGAAAAGACTCGAAAACCTGAGATAAATATGTCTAAAAAGTTCAGGAATCACAATAAATTTAAAAAAAAATACAACTTTTAAGTAAAAGTCAGCAGGTTTGCAGAGGTCTGGCTCATGATTTTTGAGTATCTCAGTATGACAATATTGCTCAAAACCAGAATGCCGATGTCAACGTTTCACAAATATTCATGAGAGAAATAAAAGCAAGAAATGATATATATGCTTTAGCATCAAAATTGGAAACGCTACCAGAATACTGGAGTTTAAGCAGGCATTGAAAACATCAAAATCTATGCCAGGAGTAGACTTCTTAAATAGTTCAGTACAAAGAATCATAGAATAGAATCATAGAATGGCCTGGGTTGAAAAGGACCACAATGATCATCTAGTTTCAACCCCCTGCTACATGCAGGGCCACCAACCACTAGACCGGGCTGCCCAGAGCCACATCCAGCCTGGCTTTGACATCACTTAACATTGACTCTACCACCATATAGCATCTCCAGTGTTCAAATAAAAGGGAAAAAACTACTTGTGACTACCGAACATCAAGAAACAAATGGTTTCGCACTGGAAGAAAAAGAAAAAAAAAAGCCTTTTTTTCACCTCTATAAATCTTTTTTTTTTTTTTTCAGTCATAATCTGGAACCTCAGACTTGAAGCGGTGGCTTTAATCTCCCCTCCTCTGCCAACTACCCCCTCTGCAACCCAGGTCAGCTCTCAGCTGTTCCTTGTCAGTTCAACTCCTCTGTCTTTGGTGAGTTTGCATCAGAGCAGCTTCAGGTGCCATTTAATTTGGCTGCTGGTCCCCCAGAGCCCATCTGCAATCCCATGGTTATGTTGGCTCTGCAGGACTGATGAGAATAAAAAGTAGTTAAGAACTTGTTTTGTGTCTGAAGTCAGCAGATACAGCACTGTACTGAAGTAGCAGATCTGTCGAGTAAGAACATTTTTAAATAGTGACTTCTCAAAGTGGGATTTTACTGTAAGTTATAACATACCAGTTTTGTGATCTCTCAGCCCGGAGTCTGTCCCCGTAATATTAATTATGCTTTCCAAAGTGCTACCCTTCACATTTTTCTCAGTGCTAGCAGAAGTACTAAGAAAGGGCCAGTACCTTCCAATAAATATAAATTTCCTCTTACTTCTGAGGTAATCTGATCCATACAGATGCATTTCAAGGTCTGTCAAAGTTACTCAGGCTCATTCCACAGCAGCCAGGACACTCTCTGCCAGGGAGTTTTATGAAGACGTTTCAGGGAAGCAGGTCCAAAAACAGGTGAATTTTGTTGCCTGCAGAATGGGTAATATGACAAAAAACAGGGTGACATGTATCAGGCACATGCACCAACAAATGGAAAACAATGAACAACGATGGAAAAGTAGAATCCAGACACAAAAAATACCCTAAGTAAAAGCCGTTGTAGCAATGCTCTTGCATTCAAACATCTGAGCCACGATCAACGTTATTTTAGCACACATCAGTCCCTGTGTCTGCCTGAGTCAAAAGCACAGCTGTCAGCAGACATTGCCCCAAATACACCATTAATCATGTAGTACAGGAAGCCCAAGCACAGAACGAGTTGCTCAGAAACATGTATGAGCTAATCCCAGCTCAAACCAGGCCCCCTTCGGAGCACAAAGAATGGTGCTTAATCTTTTCCAAGCAGGTTTCCTTCCCTAAGCAAGTATCAGCTCTCCTCGGGGGGCTTCCAGGTTCAGGCTAATGGAAGCATTACACAAAGCTCAAACATCACCTCCCTAAAATACAAGTCTCTGCCGGCTTTGGTGCTACCAAGCATTTGGGAATAGCTCCTAAAACCGAGGTGACACTCACTGTGTTGCACTGCAGAGCAAGTGTTCCTGTGTGCTGCCACAGGAACTGGAAACACTTTCTTGCCAGCATGTCAGGGAAGGAATCAGCCAAAGCAGGAATACCCCTAACAGCCTTGGTAATGAGGCAGCAGCATCCTGCTCTGTCCCTGGCCAGAAGGCCACCCCACACCCATGGATGAAAAAACCACCCCAGCCCATGCATAGAACCTGAAACAAAAGAGCAACTGAAAATAGAGTAGGCCTAGCAAATACCAAAATGCATTGAAAATCTTTGCCACCCTGCAACTAGACCATAGACCTAGACTGTGAGTAGCTTTTCTTTCCCTGTTAAATATTTCCCATTACAAAAGGAGCGTCAAGCTGACATTTGAAATATACCATTTGACCGGAACTACACCAAGAGTGAATGCTGCAGAGTGACTGCCTCACTGCACACAGCTGACAGTAATTATTTATAGGACTGCTCCTCCTTTGATAGGCACACATTATAGATGGCTGAACAATTGTTTGGTGGCAGAAAAAAATGCTGCCAAAATTTTAACGCTTAAACACAATACAATTAACCAGCTCCAAAGCCAAGCTCTTGTGAGCGTGTGATTGCTTTCATAACACCCACTGAGCTCTGCGAGAGCACAGACATGAGCAGTGTTTACAGGGTCAAGTGTGGATGGCACTGCAGAGGTTAAACTCACAAATCACCCTCCCAGCAGGTACGCCACCCAGGTTACAGGGAATAATTTCATCCTCATTCATTCAGCGCCGGCTATTGCTATAGCAATATGCAGAGAGAGGTGAATGGAGGCCTGATCCAGTGGGTGGTTGTGCAGCCATATAGACACACCACAGAGCGCTGGGGGGATACAGGCATAATAGCAAAGGGATTTGCAGGCTGAATCACATCTTTACGTCCAGAAACTGGGAAAAAAAACCTTGTCACAATAAAAAGAAACATTAATGGCGACAGTTCCATCCTGAAAATAAAAAAACAAAAACAAAACAAACGAACAAAAAACCACCCATATTTTGGTTTGCAAAGGGCAGGAGACATAGAAGTTACCCTTCATTATGAATAACGTTCTTTACAAGAGGACCTTAGGAGGGAAGGAGGAAAAACCCTACTTCATGGAAAGTAGCACTACAAAATGATACGATGACAATATAATGACCCAAACTCTTAAGTCATTAATCTCAATCAAACAGGGACATCCACGTGTAGCCCGTGCTTGGCTCCTAGTGCAATATCTCACATGCAAGCATTTCTCCTGCCAGTGCTCATTTAACCTCGGGCTCCTTGCCTGAGCTATGCCACAGCTGTGCCCATGCCTGGCCATGCACCACGCTGATCCAGTTCCCAACCTGGGCAATTGCTATCCCAGCCTGACCTCCAACCTACCTCCTCACCATGCACTTGCCTGGTGGTCTGGACTCCTGGCTGCTGTCACCAGATTGTCCTTGCTTTATATGTTTGGGTACCACAGGATGCACCTCTGGCTCCACGTTGCTACTGTCAATGTCCCTCAGAAGGCAGCCCGCAGCCAGGCATGGAGCTGCCACCTCCACCCTGCTTATCACCTCTCCATGTAAAGCATCTCCCTCGGACTCCATCATCCCTGAATCTGGCAGTCACCCTACTTGACTCTATGCCACATGAATGCTCACCAAGGGCTGACAGCATTCAACATGAAAGAGCAACAAGTTAGACATATCCCCAGATATCCTTACTGCAAATTCTTCAGCATAGCTATGGCTGCTTCTAGTCTGATCCATGAAGAGGGTAAGGGACAACAGCTTTAAACTAAAAGAGGTGAGATTTAGATTAGACATTAGAAAGATTTTCTTTACTATGAGGCATCAGAACAGGCCGTCCAAAGAAGCTGTGGATGCCCCACCCCTTGAAGGACATGTTGGATGGGGTTTTAAGCAACAGGTCTAGTGGGAGGTAGTGGGCTAGACCCTGCCCATAAAAGGCAGGTTGGAATCAGACGGTACTTAAGGTCTCTTCCAACTCAAATCATTCTGTGATTCTACGAATGATACACAGTGGCCAAATAGCTGGGACTACTTTACCAAACCCTACTGTTTTCCCTTTCCACTAATGATTGTCCTCTGCTTGCTTTCTTCATCTGTTTTTAAGCCACATAATTTGCAGAAAGTAGAAATTAAAAAATAAAAAATCGTCCCAAACTAAATAAATTAACTGAAAAATAAATTCAGCAGAGTGACTAGCATAGTCAAAAAAATAGTCACTGGCTCTCAATATTTCCACAGAGTGGCCCTAGCGGCATACATTAAAGAAATGCAAATTCAAAAAGGAGAATCAAATATTCTTGCAAATAAGTTCATTTTTGGAAAATTAATGCAAACAGTTTTCAGAAAAAAAAAAGTCTCCATTTCTACTTCATGTTTTGAATAGGGGAAAATGAGTAAACACAGCTGTCTGTCTATAGGGAGAAATAAGGAAAGAGTCTGAAATGTAAATTGTCCAAATTCAGGACAGAACTTTCAGCTGGGCTTGTAATTGATTCCAGCTATTTGGAGCAACAGATATAGAAGATACTTCTTTCCCACAATAAGTTTTTGGTGTTTCTGATTTATATCGGCATGATGATCTTTAAGCGTAAGTGCTTTCTGACAATGCCTGATATGACAACACTTATCCCAGGGTTTTGCTCTCATTTTGCTTACATAAGAAAGAAAAATGACAAGTGCAGATTGTAACACGAGTCCCACCAATTCAGCCAAGCAAAGTTCATGCAGCAATGCCCCTGCTGAGGACAGTTACGCTTCGTCACCCTCTGTGGAGTGATTGCAGGGCCAGACGTGCTCCTGTTGACTTCAAGTGGAAAAGCTCCAGCTGTCCCCAGCACATTTGAGCAGTCAGACCTAGGAAAATGTTCAATACAAGCAAATAACCTCAGCCACCCCAAGTCCAGCTTCAATTCAGTATTGACTAAGGCTAACAAGAAGAAACCATGAAGTTTCTTTCTTGAGCCTTGACTTGGAAGGCTCTTGCTAGGTTTTCAACAAGAACACATAACAATCAGCCCTGTACAATTAACGAGATTATGGTATTAATGCTGAAATTGCAGAAGCACCAGCATCAACAACTTTCTGTACTGCTGACAGAAGATGGGGGTGAGATCTTCATCACCATGAAGAGACATTCCCAGCTGACTCACACCAATGTGATCTGCCTCAGTGTGAGATGAGCACCATGGATTGGACCAGTTCTTCACCTATGCATCAGTGTAGAGGGCTGCTGGCAAACAAAGCCATAGGTACACACTGCCATACTGACTGAAGGGGCAGTGTGTACCTAAAGCCCAGGTGCTTTCCCAGATACAGCCCCAAATGGTCTTCATCTTCCCAAAAAGGACCTTCACCTTTTCACTTCCATCAAATGAAGGAGACATGCTGGACAAGGAGAGAACCAAATAAACAGCAACGTAACAACATGAAGATGGAGAAAGCCAAGTTTGAGGGAGGAAATGCATTACTTATTGGTGGTAAGTGGACAGTTGGATAAGGTGATCTTAAAGGTCTTTTCCAACCTTAATGATTATATGATGCTATGATCATTAGCTGTCCCACTGTTGCCCCAAAGCCAGAGAGCAGTTGGTGCTCACATTCAGCAGCATCATCTGCCCAAATCATCATGGAGGAAGCAATCAGCACAGACACAGGGAGAGCTCTGGGGGATGTTGTGGGGTGAGCACGTAGCACTAGAGTCACTATGGGTCCCTTCAATGGACAGCAATGCTATGGAAGTCTTAATCATAGGCTGAGCATATTCAGGAATCCATAAATCCTGGAGTGCTGGTGGATGTTCAGAAATCCCCAGGCATTCAGGCTGGTCCTTAGCAGACCTATAGGAGAAAATAGGCAAAAGCTACTACAGTTCTGAGCTATTGCTAAAGACTTCTATGAATGCAGAAATGTACAGATAAGGACATTGTCAGTGATTGCTGCAGGATCCCTAAGTGTTGCCACGCCAAATGCCAAATCTTTCATTACGGAAAGATTTCCAGCTGCCTCACTTGAAAATGAATTGTTTCCTGCCACTAAGGCAAAGATGTTGCCTGCCAAAAANGAAAAGGAAAAGGAAAAGGAAAAAGGAAAAGGAAAAGGAAAAAGGAAAGGAAAAAGAAAAAAAAAGAAAAAGAAAAAGAAAAAGAAAGGAAAAGGAGGAAAAAGGGAAAAAGAAAAAAAAAGAGGAAAAAAGGAAAAAAAGGAAAACATAGGGAAAAAAAAGAAGGAAAAAAAACAGTAAATCATGACTTCATCTATTTAATGTGAACCCAAAGGAAATATTTCTAATGTATCATTTATTGAAGCAAAATGAAATAAAAAAGTATATTACGCTTTTGGAAATCAATTTTCAGCTCTTTTCTCAGATGGATTCATCAAAGACATATGAAGGCGCTTCCAAGGAGTTATAGGAATTTTTGCTTTTATAATATTATAAGTCAGTTTTCTGTTTGTTTGCAGTTGATTTAATATAGTTTTTAGTATTTTTGATGTACTATTTTAACTCTATGGAGAAATCATGGCCATTTAAATAATCTAAATATGAGTAATGTTTATTTTGCCTCTGCTGATTTTTTTATTGTTCAGAAGAACTCGAATAAAATGTGAAAAGTGTGCAAAAATAATTTCTTAGTCATTATGGCACTGGATGTTACCTGTAATTCATGGCAAAAAAAAAAATAACTAGACCTACTCCAAACACTAGTCTAGTGATGATTAGTCAGCATCAGAAGTTTCCATTGAAAGAACCATACAGTAAACCCCAGAACAAAAAAATCTGTAAGGTTGGCTGAGGGCTCAGGTCTTCTCCTTCTTGTTTGTTTCCAATATTCACAGTTAATCTGCGAACAGTGTCATTGCCTGCACCGAAGCCCTTTTGACATTCTGCTCAACTTCCAGAAGGAGTAATGCTGCCTGGCAATGATGCCCACACTGCAGGTGTATACGGAGTTTAAAGGGGCAGGTAGTGAATCGAACAACCTTCCCATCTCACAGCTTCCCCTTGTTTTTGAGTGGGGGGGGAGGGGAAAGAAAAAAAAAAAAAAAA
>JACDJE010000020.1:1092863-1220037 GCA_016647715.1 Pavo muticus
AAAAAAAAAAAAAAAAGAAAAAACAAATAAAATCCGCTGCCTCTCATTAGATCAAAGGTTGGCAGTAGAGATAAACCACCGCACAAACGCACAGCAGAGCAATTGACTACAGAGTCATTTGTCACTTTTAATAATACTACAGTTGTAAAATGATGGTAATGGAAATCAAGTTACCCTAATGGTAATAAAATATTTGTAAACTAAACTTGTTCATTTTGACTATAAAAGCGACATTGAAATAATTTAACTGCAGAGAATAAAATTGAAATGGGTCTGTAATTACATAGATTTTCAGCATCTTCTACTTTATGAAAAGAACTAATGGCTGATGACTCCCACATTTCCAGCACCTTACTCAGAAAACAAAAGATCAGAAATATGTACCAGATATACAGAAAAGGGGCCTGCAGCAACAATTCAGAAGTGATGCATACATTTCTTCCAATTTCTCTTTCTTATTAGTAGCATGGCAAGTGTCACATCTCATTAACGGAGTGAGCCTGCACGCAGGTGAAACTTCTCAGAGCCAAGAGAAGGGAGAGAAGTATTAATGAAGTCACTGGATTCCAAGATCCTCCTCATCACCGTCAACTTAAATATCCCTGGAGGATTTCTGGTGACTTTGGTAAATCAGCATACTGGCAAAGTGCATATTGAAGTGGTCTCACATGGCTCACTTATCCCACCTGACCTTCCTTCTCAAGTTTGGTGAGTTCAAGGTAATGACTGCAGGAAGTTCAGCATCTTTCTTTAATTGCTCAGATTTCTTTGAATTCTGTTTTGACCCATTTTCTCATGATTTTCCTGGAACACTTCACATTAAACAAGTTCTAGAGCTGTCAGCTGAAAAGCACGGCAATCCCAAAGGAAAAACTGCAGGGAGCTGAAAAGTGCCTTGGTAGCCTGACTCATCCTTGGATTCTTCCTGCTGCTGTTTAAGATTTCATTTTAATTTAAATTGGAGTCACGTGAGCTTTTCTACAGCATCTAGATTCTAGGAAAGTCATATCTCTGAGACTATATCTCTCTGATTTCAGAGTAAACTACTTCATTTTGTCCATGCCTTGCACCCAGGTTGGATCTAAATGGAGCCAAATCAATCAGGGCTGGTACTTCAGCTGAGGCACGTTGCTCCTTCACACCCATGCGTGATGTGTTTTGAAACTGGATGACCTGGCCTCCTGCACATGAGATTTCTCACAATGTATTGTATTTCTCTGAATTTGTCTGCAGGGAGTTGCTTGTCATGTATCAGAAACTCATAGAGAAAATATGGACCCTGGGGAAAACGGCAAGAAGCCAGCCCATAAGGGGCTGCCAAAAATCTTGCCAGCAAGGTTTTTGTAGCTGCATTTTCAAACATTCATCCTACTATTATTATTATTACTAAAAGGGCTGTGATTAGCAGCATACTGTCAATGCTCCTGACATTGAGGAGGAAACACAGAGGAGCAGATCCTGAGGACTCTAGGGGACTCCACAATATCTGGTGGCCCAACATATTCTTTGAGGGAAAACTATAAGCCAAACTACCAATTACTATCCTAAATCGCTGATGTTAGTACTGAGGGAGCCAACAAGATGGGTTTGTGCATGGCTGAGCCTGAATGCCGGGCTTTGTGGCTGCCAGCACTGGAGCAGGTTGCTGGAGCTGGGCCACGTGATCGCTCTGCCTCTGTTCTCACTGAGCATCTGGAGACAAGGACGCTCACAAGGCAGAAAGGAGTCCGCTTCAGAATGAACAGGTTTGTGGGCTTCAGTTGAATTCAATGGCTCCACACAAAATTTCCTGACCTCTCTGGCAAAAACCTCCTAAATGCATTGCCATCCACACCTCTCCATTCAGTGATGACCTGCCTTCTCTCTATCTCTACTTTAACTCTCCTCTTGTAGAGGGAAATTATAACAACACAGTCCTCCCTTTTACCTCTGTTTGGGGATGGACCATGCTATACATGCAGAGAGTAACTTGCACAAGCCAGAGTGAGCCAAGCAGGTCTCATTAGCTTGTACCTAATAACATACTTATGAAAACAAGCTCCAGCAGTGGAAGCTGCCTGCCCAATCTCAGAAAGCACAGAAAAGGTTTCAGGAAGCCTTGCCCGATTGGAGCCACTCCAGGAAAAGCCAGCCCAAGCGTCAGTTTCCTAAGTACTGAACTGGAATGGGAAACAATGGGGAGCAAGGCTCTGTTGTATCTCTGGCTTCTCTTGATGCCAGCTAAAGATCAGCTAGGCTTATTGCCTCTGGCTCCAGACTGCTGCTGCAGACCATCCTTGGTGACTTCTCAGCGGTCCACAGCACTCTGGGGAACCTTCTTTGCTGTGGAAAGGCATGAATCTAACAGAGACATCTGGGGTTCAGCCAGGGCCAGCTTAGATGTCTCTTGCCCCAGGGGTAGACATACTCATGGCAGAAGCACTTGGATGCCTCAGTGATACATAGTGCTTAGAAACGCAGTTCTCTGCAGACACAAACACCCCACCATCAAGCTGCCAGCTGCAAGACGCAGGGCACAGGAAACAACCATGTTATCTGATTCAGATAAACATTATTTTTCCAATTACAACCGGCTGGCTGTATCCCCTCTTAAAATATCAACATGCAGCAACAAAATGAAATGCAACTGTAGGTATCTGGGATTTTGAGTGAGGGGGAAGGTGTTATTTATTTTTTCTATGAAAGTGAAGAAAATCATAATCTCTGGAGTGAAAACTATAATACGCCATATCAACCAACTCATAATCCAAATTCACCTCATTAAATTAAACCCTTCGTTCAATTTTGTTTCATTTTTCATTCTAGCAAAACAAAATAAAAAACAGCATGTTCTGGAATAAAATCTAAGTGAATTTTCAGGATAATCACAGATGCATAATCCATGCAATCAATCATATCCAAATCTAACACGCAATTAATCGCTCACAACTACCAATGAAATTTCATACCTTGTTTCGTTTCCTTGTGCAAAATCTGTTATTTATTCATGCCCTTGAAGATTCTAAATGAAGTGGTAACATTAATTTGTCCCAAGTCACGTCAGAGAACATTTGGTCAATAATATGCTAAACATCAATTTCAGCCTCTGACAAACAATACATGAACACAAGTCTCTGAGACTCATTAAATACACCCAGGTGCCAACACAAGTAGTCAGATCTGACCACTCACTGTAACTCGAGGAACATGCTCTAGACTATGACTCTGACACAAGATAAAAAGAAATTGCTCTCACTAGTTATAGGAGAATTTTGTCATGGGACTGGCTGAAGTAAGAGGCTCTGAGGGGTAAATGAAGGCAGACCTCAGTCTGCAGGTCTTCACAAGACATACGGTGGGGCCAGGGCCAACCTCGGTCAGTGGAAAAAGACACAGTAATTTCAGAGGCACTGGCTCAGTTCAAAGTTTCTCAGTGCTGATGCTGGAAGTCCACTGAATGAGAACATGCCAGAGGACTGTCTGGAATACGTCACCAAATAAAACATACGTGGTACAAAACTAAAATATAGGCCGAGAGATTAATTTTGAAGAATATATTTTTTAAAAAGATATGTATGTTCTTATATATATGTGCATATCAAAATCAGAACTCAATAAACACACCTCAAGCCTGCTGTCATTATCTTAGGATGAAGCACAGCTGTGATGTATGGTTTATTTTCCTCTTTTAAAGAACCAAGAGAGCCTATATTCACTGTTCATCAGGTTGCCTGTTTCTCATCCTTAAAATAACATACATGTAAAAGAGGAGACTGAATGAGTGCTTCACAGGGTTTTGTTTCCAGCTATAACCTAAATGAATTTTGCACATGAGTAGAATCATTTACTGCTTATTTAACTTTACAAGTGCTTTGGAAGACTTCCCGTAACACTGACTTTGCTTTTCTCTGCTTGGTTGCTGCTTGGACTGCCTTGAGCTGTTTGCATCTGCAAAAAGAGATGTGGTCTTCTGGGTTTGTGGCCATCAAACAATACATGACCACAGGACAGACTTCTCAGGTTGAAAAGCCCCTCCCCCAGCACAGCACTACCAACACCGAGTAAGGCCTGCTCAGAGCTGGCGCAAAGCACTCAGGGCCTAGCAGTGCTGTGAGGTGCTGGAGCACTCTCATCACAACGTTTAAATCGTCAAGAAGCATTACCTGACAAACAGAGAGCTAACCTGGACTCAGAGTTTTTGCATTTTCCTTCTCTGCAGACTGGACACTCTGACTTATCACACTTCTGCCTGTGGTGCCCCGGGGCTGCGTGTGTTTAAATTACACTCCTTGTAACCATGGTGAAGTGTGTGGTTCCATTCCTTATGAATAAAGCCCTTCCTGAGCATCTTATAATGTGACTGCCCATGAGCAAAAACTTATTCTTTGACCTCCTTTTCCTCCCTCTGCTCCCAGCTCTGATGCATCAGAGCCACGTGGGGAGAAAAAAAAGCAACCAACAAAATTGCTGGCAGGATCATGAGGAGTGAAATTGCAGTCAGTGCTAGGAAGCCCATCCGTGTAAAGCGTGCACATATTCTTGGCTAACAAAGCTTTTCTGAGTATTTTCACTCTCAGGAATCTAGATTTTCTGAACATCTTTATGTTCAATACCACAACTCTCAAGTCTAGAATTTGCTCTCGATTTATTATTTCTATTCACAGGTCAAATATTCAGCTGTAACAGCTCCACCACCAAACTCTGAGACACTTGTTCTTCCCTTTTAATTCTCCCTCATTTACCCAATTAGCATTCTGCTAATTAAATACTGAAAGTGCCTTCACTTTCCTCTAAAATCACATTTCTGCTTAACCTCTGATTTATACATGTACCTCTGCAGGCTGTTTCAATGAGATTAGAGTTTGCGCACCATTTCCATTCTTGGTTTGCAGACATTATTCTGAGGAAGTGCTGCAATATAACACCAGCCTTGCTGCCTGCCATTTAGACTGGAGTTTTGCCTAGCGTGGCTTGACTGCTGAGATAATTAATAGTCTTTAAGAACCTTGATTCCCAGGCTGTGAACTTCAAAGACAGCAGTAGTTTTACATTCCTTCAGTGAGCTAGCAGACAGTTATTAAAACATTACATGATTTGGAAGTGAGGGACTGACCAGGAGCCATTAATTTAAGCTGGCTGGAGGGCCTCCACCACATCTACCTTGATTCAAGCTCTGTATGAGGAAAGGATTGTATGATTTTTCTCATTTCCCCTCTGCAGGCTGTGTTTGCACCTCCTGCCCAGGCTGGGCAACACCAGTTCTGTACCAGTCTGGAGCACATAGCACAGTATTTCAAGTCCCTTCATAGGTCTCCATCCCCCTAAGAAACACCTCAGTGTAGAAGTGCTCACTCTCTACTCTCTTGCCTCTTCATTTTGGTGCTTTGTGCTTAAGGAAACAAATCGGTTTCTGTGTGGCAAAGTAAGACAAAGCAATTAGAGCAATTAGAGCATTTAGAGGGACAAAGCTATCTCCCTATGGCTTCAGACGCATGGCTCTGCTCTTGGGCCAAAATTTGTTGTATACAGCTTCCCTCCCCTTTGGAGCTAGCTGTCAAATGAACAAGACACGTTTCTCGCCCAGGATCTGTTACAGTGTGACAGGTGAGGCTGTGCGGGGCCAGAGCACACAGCTTCCTCAGGAACTACTGCTTGGTTAGTGAGTTCAGTGCTCACTGAATCGTTAGCTACAAAAGCCTGGTATTACTATTACCATAGTACCAACCAGGAGTTGAAGGATCTTCCACAGGTAAGTGTAAAGTGGCATGTTGTTTGTATCTAAATAAATACTGCTGAATCTGAAAGGTAGAAAGTATTAGACCCCTTTCTGCTAAACCAAAGACATAATTTCATTCTTTCTGTCAAGACCTACGATCTGAGCCAGAGACTAGCATGAAGCCTAGGGCACAACATGCAGAAGTTATTCTTGGCATTTTATAGACCAGCTTTCCCATAGGCATAAAACAACTCAAAATTAAAGTCCTTATTTTCTCCTACATCCCAGTGCTGCTCCTTGGCTGCAGGCTTGACCATCTCTGTGCTCTCGCTATCTCAGAACTTTGGTTTTTGATGAGTCTCTCCTTTGCAACAGTCATACAAAGATCCCAAATGCTAACACACCCAATATGCGTGTAGAGAAATTGGACAACATTATGCTTGCTTGACTAACTCATTTTCGAGTCACTGCCACAGTCAAACTCAGGATACATATAAGCTGAAAGCACAAACTCTTGAGCAGACATTTGGCTCAGTGCAATTTGGGCTTCTGGCAACAGCACTGGTCTGCTGAGCTCTGAGAAACAATGTCTGGGCTTCCTCCAGCCTACTTTTCTGAGGATTACTACTTGTAGAAAAGGGAAAGGCCCCTTTGGGGGGCATTTTTTACAAGAGAACATGGTTAAGGAGGTAAGTGGCTAATTAATAAGCAAAGGGCTATCTACCAGCTCACACTGTGTAGAACTCTCCATGTGCACATTTGATGAAACTTATTAAAGACCAGGAAAGGCTTCTTGTTACATGAGCTTCTTGAAGCTCTTAATTTCAAGGTAAGTGAGACTTAACATAAAGCCATGTCTATAGAAATGCATTAGTCGACTCTTGCTCCATTTTTCCTAGCAGACACAAAGAATGCTGCACTTTAAAAGCTTTCCCAGGATCTGCTCTTCTGAGCTGTGTGGATTTGAACCCAAACATGAGGATTTACCTGAAATTAAACTTAGTCACTGCTTTTTTATTTTTAAGATTTTATCCAACAAGAGAAGAAAAATAGTACCCCATAACTCAGCTAACCAGACATAAAAATGTAAACAAAACAAAAACACAGACACTGTGCTTGATTCATAGCAAATCCAACAGCTGCAGTTTAGACAAACAATTTCCAGCACAATTACAAGTAGTGAAAGAAAGCACAAATATCACAATTTGTGAAGCATTCTGAAGAGGAGAAGGGAAAAAAAAAAAAAAAAAGAAAGAAAAAAAAAGAAAGCTAAATTCATTAAAAATAGTGCAGCCAGCCTTGGACTTAAAGTGTAAGCATATTGTCACCAAAGCAGCAGAGTTTCTTTTTCTTGCACGTTTCAAGAGACTCAATACTCAAGTTTAACTTACCATTTAACATATCCCACATAGATTTCTTCATGTGGAAAACAGCTTCTATTTACGTTGTCAGTGCTTGTGAAATAATCCAGAAGTTTCTGTACTGCACAGAAAAGGAGAAAAAAAAAAAAGGATAAGAAAGGATAAGAAAAAAAAAAAGAAAAAGAAAAAGAAAGGAAAAGGGGGAAAAAGGGAAAAAGAAAAAAAAAGAGGAAAAAAGGAAAAAAAGGAAAACATAGGGGAAAAAAAGAAGGAAAAAAAACAGTAAATCATGACTTCATCTATTTAATGTGAACCCAAAGGAAATATTTCTAATGTATCATTTATTGAAGCAAAATGAAATAAAAAAGTATATTACGCTTTTGGAAATCAATTTTCAGCTCTTTTCTCAGATGGATTCATCAAAGACATATGAAGGCGCTTCCAAGGAGTTATAGGAATTTTTGCTTTTATAATATTATAAGTCAGTTTTCTGTTTGTTTGCAGTTGATTTAATATAGTTTTTAGTATTTTTGATGTACTATTTTAACTCTATGGAGAAATCATGGCCATTTAAATAATCTAAATATGAGTAATGTTTATTTTGCCTCTGCTGATTTTTTTATTGTTCAGAAGAACTCGAATAAAATGTGAAAAGTGTGCAAAAATAATTTCTTAGTCATTATGGCACTGGATGTTACCTGTAATTCATGGCAAAAAAAAAAATAACTAGACCTACTCCAAACACTAGTCTAGTGATGATTAGTCAGCATCAGAAGTTTCCATTGAAAGAACCATACAGTAAACCCCAGAACAAAAAAATCTGTAAGGTTGGCTGAGGGCTCAGGTCTTCTCCTTCTTGTTTGTTTCCAATATTCACAGTTAATCTGCGAACAGTGTCATTGCCTGCACCGAAGCCCTTTTGACATTCTGCTCAACTTCCAGAAGGAATAATGCTGCCTGGCAATGATGCCCACACTGCAGGTGTATACGGAGTTTAAAGGGGCAGGTAGTGAATCGAACAACCTTCCCATCTCACAGCTTCCCCTTGTTTTTGAGTGGGGGGGGAGGGGAAAGAAAAAAAAAAAAAAAAGGCATCTAAATAGGAGCTGAAGGGTTCACTCCAAACATGTACTAATTTGATATAAAGGTAATATGTAATATTGTTTCAGGTGAAAGTATTCTGAAAGAATGGTAAAATCATTAAGATTTCAGTGCATGTCCTCTTTTGCCTAGCTGAAGAATCCAGATACTTCAAGCTCTTTATGAAAAGAGACAGCAAAAGGTGACCAACAAAAGCTCAAGCAAAGGGTCGGTGGCAGGTCTCTGGGAATGATTACCTCTTTGAAATCTAGGCAGCGGGGGATCTGAGGTGTCAAAGGCTGCACAGTCACCTCTGCTGAGCATCTAATCACCAACGGCTCTGATCAGTGGAGAACAGGAGGTGAGGAACCAGGAGAGGTCACTAAGCAGGAGTTACAAAGCCTTTTCCTGTGAATCATGCTACTTTACACAGAGAGAACAAATACACACACACACACACACACATATATATATATATAAAAACACAGCCTACAGAAGCTGCTAGTAAAGGAGGTGGGGAAAACAAAGAATTAGTAAAACACCTAGGAGGGAGGGTAAAGAAATAATCTACAATGAATAAGATACAAAAACTTCTACCAAGTCTCTGGGATCTTAGTGGCTCTAGGTAACAGCTTCTTGCAGAAGTTGTCTCCCCCCATGCCAAAGAGTTAACAGGATATGCAGGAGGAGATACTTCCTGAGGAAATGGCCACAAGTTGTACAAGAGGAGGTTTAGATTAGACATAAGGAAAACTTTTTCTCTCAGAGAGTGGTCAGGCACTGGAATGGCCTGCCCAGGGAGGTGGTGGAGTCGCCGTCCCTGGCAGTGTTCAAGAGGCATCTGGATGAGGAGCTACGAGATATGCTTTAGTGGCTTGTGGTAGCAAGGGTAATGAATGGGAGGACAGTTGGACTAGATGATCTTGTAGGTCCTTTCCAACCTTGTGATTCAATGATTCCATGATTCTATGATTCACGGGTCACTATCTGGCCCTGAAAAGGGAGAAAACAGCAGAGAAAATTAGTTGATTATAAAATAAGCAAAATCTTTTTCAAAGAATCCGAGAGAGCATGTGGGAGTCACCTCACTAAAACACAGGGTCTGTGATTACACAGGGGCAGGTGTGGTTTCATCCAGGTGAGGAGCCCCTGGAGTGATGGAGAGTGCTGCAGAAAGCATCACTGCTGCCAGCTGCTCGGCACTTGCCCAAGACATACTGGTGAGGAGGGAAGGTTTTCCATCCTACAGCAACCCTCACAGAAATCCATCCAGCCTCATGCCTTAGCTCTCTTAGTTTCTTTCACTGGTTTATGGACCCCTGTCAGTCTGTGCATGGAAGGTACAGAACACTCCACACCATCTACACAGCTACCCCAAACCATCAAACAAGCATCTTTACCCAGCAGGTGTTGAGGGTGCTGTTAGGTCCACTGATGCACCAGGAACAGATTTCACAGACAGTAGATGTGGTGGTGTCATACAGTGAAGAAAAGAAGAGGGTTGGGGCACTGCAAGGACATAGCCAGCAGCATATGTTTCAGGGTGCGCACACAGTGGGATGGACACAGCTCTTCGGAAGAGAGGCTGCAGGTCCCTACCCTGCCCTGCCCTGTAGTGAAAGCTACAATCCCTCATATTTTGCTTTCCTTCATGAGTAAGCAGCATCAGGCAGCAGTGATTTAAAACATATGTATAAGAAGAACTGGGTTTTTTTTTGTTTTGTTTTTTATTTTTTTCCCCAGTAGATCAGTGTACCTGTGGCTGGGGACAGTGGGGGGGGTAGGGGAGGGGAGAACAGTATATAGGCACACTCCAGTCTTGTATGGACTGCAATTTACATTTCCAGATTTAAAATGGAAAAATACAGCACACGACTCCATTTAACAATGGCCAACAGTTTTGCTCTGTATTCTTATTTAATCCCAGATAAATGCAAGAAGACTTCACTTGTATTGTTAAAGGCTGTATTTATCATGCTATGTAGCATATTCAAAAGCAAATTCCCAAACCACAAGATGGAAACTTACCTCTGAATTGCTTTTACCTTACCAAGTTTCAGCAAATGCATTGATGTGTCAAGATACCTAGTAGCTAATTGGATGTTTATCAGCGTAGTGTTTAGTCAGTGCCGTTGGTTTTGCCCAGTTACAAGTTGCACATTTGTTTCACTGCTTTTTCACTGCTTATATGACTGCTAAAACCGTATATTCAGGATAATGAGGTTTCTAGTGGTTTTGAAATGTTATTTAAATGCTGATTTTCAGAAGTACTGTTCGTAACCTGTTAGGTCTGCAAAGAAAGCACCATTTCCACAAGGTTTTTATCATAGTAAATCAATGGAGCTTTGTTGAAGCACTGCATCCAGAACAAAAATTTACCACTCATTTGACCAGATACCCACAAACCACTGATCTATCTAAAAAGCAACCCACAGAGCAATAAACTGACAGGCACAGAAAAACAATCTCAGTGAAATGCGAACCCCAAGTCTCTTTAAGGTTCTTTCTGTCCTTTTTCTCTCAGTCCTCAACAGTGCCCAGGGAGTTTGAAGGAAATTTTCAACATCCATTTTGGTTTCAACCCAACTCAAAAGTGTTTCTGCAATGCAGTTTGCTCTTCAGCAAAGCTACTTCTGCATGGGTGGGAGAGGACAGATGAACCTTGGCTTTTCTTTTTATAGAAGCCCATTTCTCTTCCTGAGGTAGTCTTGAAAAACATCCCTAGGAAGAATGGATAGGCATATCTGACAGAAATATTTTTCCTTTACTTTTCCTAAGAGTAGTCTGTGGACACTACAACCATCAACCACAGCTGAGCTTTGAATTTCTGTAATGAAAAGCCACTTACATTTCACCTTTCAGGAAGGTAATAAATCTATTTGCCCTGGCACCGGGCACCACTGAAAAGACCCTGTATCCATCCCCTTCACACCCTCCCTTCAGGTATTTGTACAAATTGATGAGATCTCCCTGAGATCATAAAAGACAAAATAACCTACCTTGGGGTAGTGTTGTCCAGATTCTACTGTTTAGCCTGCCAAAGAAAAGGTAAAGGGGAAGCTTAATCAAAATTTTTAGGTACCAAGATAGGCAACACAGCATGACTGAAATGCTTGTCAATTCATCAGACAAAAGCCTAATAAGACTGAAGGACTCTATTTGAAAGGGAATAGGAGAGAAATGAAGTGCAGTGCAATTATTTGTTTAAAAATGGCAGCAATTAGCTACTGGAAAATCTACCAAGCGTTCTGGTTGATTCTCTGTAGCTGGCGATTAAATCAAGATTGGATTTTTCATCTTCTTTGAAGTCCTGTTCCAGTTCATATAAAAAGTCCTAGGGCCTGTGCCATGCAGTAAGTCAAACAAACGGATCACAATGGTCCCTTCTGGCTCCATCAACTATTCTTTTATATGAGATGACATTCACTGCTGCGATGATTAGTCAAATTAACATTTGCAAAATACCAGAAAATTCCTAACATTCAGCAGTGCTGAATGCCCTGAGTTAGTCTTTGCCGCAAGCTCAGAACAAAACTCTCAACACAAAATCACTCCCGTACCTGTCTCTAAAACAAGTCAAAAACAAGACAAAGCAGAATTTGGTAGCTTTTAATGACAGGGTTTTTTTTATCCAGCCTATTTCACTTCTCTGCTAGCGAACAGCAGTACACACATGACAAAACACAGGTTGCTACAAACTCTACTGCTGCACATCAAGAGTAGCAGCCAGGTTTCATTATAAGAAACCTAAGCAGCTCCGAAGGAAAACTGTTAGGGGGTTCTTTATCTTAGCAAACTGCTCAGAGTTACGAGGTTTGCATTTACTCTGGAGAGGATTCCTTTAAAAAAATTATTTGAATATAGCTGAGAGCTGGAACGATTTGACTAGCGGAGGTCAAGATGTGTTTGGCTTCCAGAGACCATCTGCCAGATATACCATGCAATAGCAACTTTTCTGAAATTGCCTTTATAATAGGCTTCTGAAGGAAACATCCCCTTGAAAGCAAAGTGTTCCTATGCCACTTACCAACGTGTGCCACAAAAGGACAGAGAGGCATTAGAAAAGAAAATATAGCATATGTTAATTTTCTGCAGTTCAATCACTTTTCTGTTTAGTTAGTAAATGAATAACTTTGTGTAATGCTAGGCACAAGGGTATGTCTCTTTGTATACAGTCCTTGAACTGAAACAATAAAGAAAGCATTGTGTTCTTCATCATTTTATTTCAGTCCTTGTGAGAGTGAAAATAAGCTTCAGGAAAGTTCATGTCTTATTTTCAGACTTTGCTGCTATCAAGAGACTGAGGATTCAGAAGAATTGCCCTAAGGATGTTGCATTCATAGCACCTTCATGCTATTTGCCAGTCAGGAGAGGGTGAAAGTCCAGCCCAGGACCAGAACCGTAGCACTGGGGGGAGATCTGGACGGCCCATGCCTGAGGATGGACACCTACTCATCAAGAATGTGCCACTTCCTAAGCTAAGTGCTAAATAAGCAGCTTCAGAAAGTACAGGTTTATTTAACATGCATGCAGTATACATAATGTTTCCAAAGCCACGGGCAATCCCGTGGATAAAGCCCGTGTCTTTTTCACTTTAGAAAATCTCTCTAGGTTGACAGAAGCAGGTGGAATGCAAACAATTCTGCTTGCAGTGCATCTGTGCTTACACTCACAGCTGATGATGCTATGTTTCCTTGGCTTCTCGGAACTGTGGCCTCTGAAGGTGTCACAAGATAAGGATACAGTGTAAAACCACGAACATACCTTTTTTTTGTTTCATTTAGTGGATATCACCAATCACTAGGAGTAGCAGCAGCAGTATGAACAACCTCGAAAGATAGCTCGCACCTCACTTAAAAATGGTTTCTCTTTTCCTCCTGGTATCCTGGTTTAGAAACTCTCTACTTACATTGCTTCCAGTTACACATCCTGGGAATACAGGACTGCAGTAAGCTCATTACTCACTCTAGCCAGTTTCTATAGCTCCCGTTCTTCACTGCTGCTGTGAAAGTCCAGGTCTAGACTGAAGCTTTTGGAAGATTACATAGTTCCTTAAACACACCAAGACAAGTGCAATGCTTCCGAAGAATGACCTAATCCCCGCTTCATCCTAGGCTGGAACAAAGTCCATTCGATGACGAGTACCATTTTAGTACATTTGCTGCAGATTAAAGACTTAAAAAATCATACAAGGAGGTGAGAAAAGAACCTGAAATTAAAATGTAAACAGTGTTTGTTTATAAGCTGAGCAAATAGCAGTATCGTGCCCCCAAAATTCTGCTAATCATCACACGGCTATACCCAAGTCCTTTCTCCTCTTGCACACTATCAGCTCCCCTCTCTCCTTCTCTTGTCATTCCTTGTTTTACCTGCTCCATCAGACCTGCTGGAAAGCACATCACTGGCAAATAAAGAGCAACTGTTCACCAGGCAGGACAGCACCCTGGTGGCCCAGAAGTCACCTCCACTGACGGCAGGCTGCCAACAGGTGGAACTGGGGCTGCTTTCCCAGGGGAAGAAAACACAAAACACTTGGTGGTAGAGGAAGGTAAGGTGGCAGCAGTCTTTGAGTTCCTAAAGGCTGCCAAGAGAAAGGGAACAACCTATTATCTACATACATGGAAGATCAGAAAAGAGGAAACTGATTTAAACTGTGCAAAGGAAATAGCTAGGTGTCTGGAAAACTTTAGAAGGAAGATTTTAGGACAAACACCCCTAAGGTACATTCCATCTGGCTACAGTACATTTCAGCAATGACAGCTCTCAGAAAGCATAACGTAAAACAAACATACATACATATACAAATAGATAGGCATATATGCATATGCACATAAAGCATCAACTGATGTCTGAAAAAGGCATTGAACTCAAAGTCTCAATTGCAGCATTATCTTTGTGAGGACCAAAGGTCAAATTTACAAGATGCAAAGGGTATGCTGTACTCAATTGATTTTCAGGATGAATTGGATGCCAAACTCTTTTCACTTTTAAAATCTCCTACCCTTTCCCCTCTCAATGCCCTTTTAGCCTCTACTAGTTTTTTTTTCTGTGAATGCTGGAAGTGTGCAGACACTACCTAAAATAAACCGAGGTGCACACACTCCCACTTGGTATAGGCAAATGAGGGTGTCCAGTCCATTTGCAGAAAGCCTGTCACACAAGGGAGCAGCCATGTCAAATGGGGACCTTGCTCCATCTCTGTGTGGAGTGCTGGCTCCCATCCAGTTCAGACAGAGTAGCTGAAAGTCATTTCTCTCAGACGCTGTTTAAAAGCCTAAATGCAATGAAATACTACTCTAAGTCCATTTCCCAGTGAGCAGAAGTGTCAAAAAGCCACCATCAGAGCAGGATGTAATTGGCAGCCCCAGCAGGGAGGCGAGGAAATAGAGAGGCGGGGAGACACAGTGCTCTGCCTCCTGTGGTACTTGTTACGAAACTTTCTGCAGTAGTGGCTCCAACTTCTGGGACACTGAATCTAATTTGCTTCCCACCCACCCACATTGAGCCCCTCACACCGCAGGACAACTAACCAGACACTTCGCTGAGATGTTCTGCTTCTTTTTCTCCTCCCTTTTACTGCATTGCTGAAGCTGTGAAGCATTGCTGCTGGATGAAAAGTTACACCACGAAGGTGTATTCTGGGCTGATTATACGCAACTTCAAATGCTTGACCCCATGCCAGAATCAGAGTTCTGTTCTGGCCTCAAGCCTGCCATGCCTGCATTTCAATATATTTATCCTTTTCACTATACACCAAAGCATGTATTTCAATAACGCACAGGCTTATAAGGTCAAACATCATCTATTCTGCAGATGAAGCCTCACTGCATTGAATCACAGAATTGTTTCAGTTGGAAGGGACCTTTAAAGGTCTTCTAGTCCAACTCGCCTAAAATGAAGAGGGACACCAACAGCTAAGTCAGGTTGCTCAGAGCCTCATCCAGCCTGAACTTGAATGTCTCCAGGGACGGGGTATCCACCACATCTACAGGCAACCTGTTCCAGTGCCTCACCACCCTCATTGTAAAAAATGTTTTCCTTATATCCAGTCTAAATCTCCCCTCCTTTAGTTTGAAACCATGTCCCCTCGTTCTGTCACAACACACCTCATTAGAGGTGTCCTCTTCTTTCTCATGGCCCTTCTTTAGATAGGTAGGAGGACAGATAGGAGAACCACTACCAAATCTCTCCAGAGCCTTTTCTTCTCCAGGCTGAATAGCCCCTCTCTCTCAGCCAGAAACATCCATGCCGCTCACTCCCTGTCAAAGCGAAACCAAAGCAGAATCAGTCTCAAAGCTTTAGAAGACTGGCAGTATAGCACATCTATAAAATCAGACTGTTTGGCCTGGTTAGGTTCATTCAGGATCCTTGTATGAAAAAAGCCAACACTGAAGACCTCATGTCAAGCCAGCCCAAAAGGCCCAAGTATTGCTGTAGCTAGTCCTGTAGCCAAGTTGCCAGCCTAGGAAATCTAGGTTCAGATAGATAACTGCTATACCACGCACTTAATGGGAAAATGAACAAGTCTTGGTGATTGCAGATAGGTAAGCATCTTTGTTTGCTCCTTCTCTTTCCAGGCTTCACTTGCAGGATACCTGCAATCCAGGCACTTGAGAGGGCAAACCTTTCCAAAAGATATTTTACTCAGACACTTCTGCAATGAGGGAGGATGATTAGGTATCACCAGCAGCTAGATAAAACACTACTTTATTTCCAGTGGTTATCTACAGCTCTCTGTGAATATACACTGCCCTGTAAAACATATATCTGTGCTAAAACTAGTGCATATTTCCCTCCAATAGCTTACAGGAAGGAAGAGTTTGTATTATAGCATCCATCATTAGATGGTTTCTGAAGTCTTCCCAGAAGTAGTAACAAAAAGTCACAAAAGGTTCATTTTCCACACCAATTATCCCCCCAAGGCATTCAGAAATCATCTTCTGCTGACCTGCTGTTTGAGATGTTTTCCTCATCCCCCTTTCCTCTTCCTTCTTTTTCTCTGTCTTCTATTTATTTTTTCCTCATCTATTTTATATTTTTGTCCTCTTTTTCACCTCCTGCTCTACGCCTAATTGTGATCTGTGGGGAAATTAAGTCAAAGCAGCAAATTTTGTTTCAAACTGAGCACAAGAAGATTGGTCACTCTCATCTCTAAAAATGAGTTGGAAAGCTTTAGTCTTGCTGCCAAAACCACCCTGTACATGAAAAGAACAATAACACAGAACAGAACAGTTCAAAAGAGAGCAAACAACTGAGGTTCACTGACAGAACGGGCTCTCGCACCACCCAGAGCTGGAAGAGGACAACGCTTGTGGTATAAACAAAGGCTCTGCAGCAGTGTTTGCCCAAACACAAAACTGAACTTTCTGCACCAACATAACCCTTCACTCACCTTTTCTGTGTACAAAGAGATGCACTGTGCTCACAAGACTGTCCCTGGCAAGTGAAAGAGTGGCAAGTTTGCCCAGGAGGGGTCTGGGTGGCCATTTTATACACTTTCCTCATTGAAGAAGATGCCAAACTTTCCATCAGAGAGAAAAACAGAGGCAGGTCATTTTATTGATGAGGACCAGACCAAAAGCAAGAAGGTGCCTGGACAGAAAAAGTCTGCAAAATTGTTCCTGGATAACCCACCGGCAGAACTGCATCCTCAAAATCTGTTCAGACAATCTCAAATAAACTCATTTGAAGAAACTATCCACAAGTCAAACTCTTTCTGTAAGTTCAGTTTTATTCCTAACGTACATAACAACATCAGTACTAAGCACCATACATTAATTTTTGTACAAAAAGGGGAAAATAACACAGGCTGCCTTCCATTTCCTCTCTGATTCCTCCTCACTATTCATACTACGCTCTTAGGAAACAATGTCCGTTTTTGCTATGGAGAGGACCTCATATTTTCTGCTTTCATGTCATTTCTGTAGACAGGCTGGCTTTGCACGAGAGCAGTGACTGGAGAAGTGCAATGCAGTGACTGCTTCCAAGAATGCGATTACTGTGTTTACATCCCTGGCTTTAAAGTCCCATAGCAACTGGAAAAAATAATAAAAAAGTAACAATGAAATTACCATGCTGAAAGCTTCCACATAATCCTATTTATGCAGAAAGGCTTTTCTTACAGCACTTTGCAAAGTTCCTTCCCAGTTATTAATATTTTAATAAAATACCTTTATTATCATGTAGTGCATTGGGAACCAGACACAGAATTTCTCTAACCATAGGTTAGCACAGCGCACTAAGCACACCGGCAGGAATCTTTGCAGCTCTTTACTATTTCTTTGCCTTTCAAACTCTTTGGTTAGCTTCAAGTCATGCCCTTCCTTTGATTAACCCTCCCCATTTTACTGATTACATTTTTTTTCAGCCCAGCCAGAGCCACAGCCTGCTTTCTTTTGCACCTCAGTGACAGCACTTCCATCAAGAATACTCTGGGAGATGAGCACTTTCTTTGGCAGCAACCAGACAAAGCACAATATGCCTCTTAGGCAGAGCTCTGCCTTGAAAAGAAATAAATAAATAAGGGAACTTGCCTCGTATTTTATCCAGCATCTTCTGAGCCTCATCAGAGGAAATTAAAAAAGAAATTGGCTTCTCAAGAGGAGAGATCAGACACCTTAAGGAACAGCTGCAATTTGTGTTTCAGAGAAATGAAAATTGAAAAGCAGGCTAAAATGGATATTGGGTGATTTATAAACCTCCTTTCCCCATTCTTTTTGAGTGTCAGTACCTTTGGTAGACTGTCAATAATACCATTTTTAACATCTGATGTTCCAAAAAGAAAAATATTAAGCTAGCAGCTCTGTGTCCTGCTCCCTCCTCACTTCGCACAAGGGTGTTTAAAGGACCCCTCAAGTCTGCCTACACTGCAAAAGGCATGGCCTCTGGACATCTGTAGCTCTGTCAGTGCCAGCTATGGAGGTTGGTGGCCTTGCCTGTGGCAGGGGGGTTAGAACTTGATGATTCTTCGGGTCCCTTCCAACCCAAGCCATTCTATGATTCTATGATACAGTAGCTGTTAGCACTGCTTGTGCCCAATGCCCAAGAGCTGTCTGTTTGTAAGCTTGCACAAATGCACCAGGCTTGCTCCCGACCAAAAGTATTGAATGTTACTCCTTGACATTTTGTTGTTTTAGTAATCTGAGCCCTTGGAAACCATATCAAGATCTATAAAGCCATCCAGCTCTTAATAGTAGAAGATATGAATCACTGTGTCAGTTAATGCGAGGCGCATAAATCTCTGGCAATGTGGATTTATGACACTGGGACGTAATTCACCAGTATCAGCTCTTAAATTTGATTAGAAACATGGGATTTGAGGGAACGAACTTAGATAGCTGGCTGCGGCTGGAGTTATGACCTTAACAAAAAAGTCAGGGACTGAGGCTGCTGAGCTGTCAGTGTGCTTAAGTAACAGCTTCACGTTCACCCTGCCCATGTTAATTGCTGCTTTAATCTGCGCTGCCGACACACACGCAGCCGCGCACATTAATGGCGAGGACAGCAGATGAGGTCCTATCAAGCCTCATTGTATCCTGCACACTTAGCTGCCTTCATCACTGGAAGCCATCGTTTTATTTAATGCTTTAAATAAGGCAGAAATGCCATAATTACATTTAAATATTACAGACATTTATAAGCAAACGGAAATTGTTTGAAGAAGAACACACAGAGCACTGCGGCGGGGATTTGGTTGCCTGGTGCAGGTGGGAGATTTTTCATCTCATCTCCTGCCTCTGCAACCAAAGCAGGGGCAAACTCCCTGATAAAAAGTTTTTTGATTCGTTCTGCTTAGCCTGGTGACACTCACATGCTGGGTCAAGTGCACTGTAGCTGACTGTAATTACAGATATTAATGAAACTTCCAAAGGGATTCAAAAATGACTGTCAATGTCCACGCTGGCTAAAAACTCATTTTGTTCTCATATAAACAAGCCAAATCATACAAAAAATAATTCAAGTATTTGGGTCAAAAATGAACAGGTAACACTTGATTCATTTTATTAATTATATCCCTGCCAGGCTGCCCATCTCATTTGACAGATGAGCCTACGGATACCAAGAGAGCCACAGCCACAAGCTGGAGCCACCATGCTTCACTTTTATAAAGCTCAGTTTGGAGAAGTGTACTGCAACTGTGCCAGTGGGACAGCAGGTCCCAGCCTCAGAAACAACATCCCACCTGGATTATTTTTCCTCTGTTACAATCTTTTTCCAGTGTGTGGAATTTGACTGTGGGAGACCTGATGTGAATTAAAGCATGAGTACCTCACCTTCTCACTGACATGCTCCTGCACGTGCCTTCAGTCTGGTTGCTGACCTCTCTTACTTGAGTCTCCATTCCACACGCTCCTTTTAGGGAGAAAACAGGCAAACCCAAAACAGGCAGACCACAAAATAACAGCCCTCAGGCTCTCACCCTGAAGGACAGCTGTGTTGTGCAGCATTTGGGATGATGAGTTGGGTCCTCCCATCACCAGTCCAAAATCACCAGCATCCCTGGCCACCCCTTCACAAACGCGTACCAGAGGGTGAGCCTTCCCTCACCCTCTCATCCCTCCAAATACTCCAGAAATTGAACTGTTTTCATGGAGAAAGTCCCTAGAGCCTTAGGTTGGGCTCAGTGGTGCACAACATCAGCAGTGCCCAATGGATGTGGGAAGGAACAGTTAGCCAGGACTTTGGGGCAGACACAGAGCACTTGGTCTGAGTACCCACATCCCCTGAGCAATCGAGGGAAGAGTAACAACACGGGAAAAAACCCTCCTAGCCAAGATCAAAGATATATCTTCCTATGGTAGACAGTACAGACTGCAGTACGCCCTACCAGCTACCCCTCTGTAAGCCAAATAGCCACAGAGCCAAACTTTGACTGTTATTCTCTTCTCACTTGCCGTAGTTTTCATGAGGTGCCCATATACATCCATGTCACTTTCAGTCATTCTGAAGCATGAAACAGAGCAAGCTGCCTTCTGCTCTTGGCATAGTATGCAGGCAATATATGATGCGTCCCATGTTTCCACAGAAAAATGCTGCTTCCCAAAAAGAATTCAGATAACCAGCAGAAAAGTGCACTTTTCTGCCTATACATCTGCATCTAAGCTAGGGCTATATGTCTGTATGAAAGCATTATTAAAATAGCACATCCAACCAACATTATTTTACTGTCAGCAACTCCATATGTAGGTCGGAGCCACTGGGAGAAAAACATCTTCCTAACTATACACTGAAGAGTTGATACTGTAAAAACATTATCAAAGAAGGGAAACCGAGGCAGAGAGCAACAGAAAGACTTCCACAAGGTGAGTTGACACTTTTATGCAAAACTTGACACTGCCTGCATTTTAGTCCACGGCACAGATGCCACGGAGGTAGCAATTTAATAAGCTACGAGCCCCATCTGTTCATTATTGTCTCAACTGGAGATCACCATCCCTGAAGCTGAGCCACATTAATTGATTATATGAGTGCTCCTGGTTTGCCCTAATACAAAGGCAGTCAATTTAATTTAAATCCTTGTTGGAGGAGATTTCAGTTTTCTGGCTGGCTTTATGCTGAAGCACAAACAGCACTCACAGTGGTTTCATAACCCACTCCCGCTACATGTGACAGAGCGCACCTGTCCACCTCCTACCTCTCTGGCAATTTTTGAATCAAAACTGATAAAACAGGAAAGGAGCAAAAAGGAGACTTTTCTTCTGGTGCTTACCACAGCTTCGAGCTTAACAGAATTTAGGCTAGCAGAAACTCCCAAATGTAATAGCATTTCTTCATGCTACCTTTTTTTTTCTTTTTAATTCTCCCTAATTTGCTTTCCAGCATAGTATATTTTCACTTTCTCTCCATATTTTAATCTGGTTAGAGCAAGCAGAGCACAGTTTGTATTTTTATTATAACCACTAGCACTGAGCAGCATTCTCAGGGTCACAGAAACTACAGTGGGGGAGGGGGGAAGGCTTTTAAAAATTTCCCTTAAAAAATTTCCCTAAATGCTTCATCCCCTATTTCTGACATTTTAAATAATCAAAACTTGCCCGTGATACAACAAGCTGCTACATTTTACTCTCTTTCTATTTATATATTTTCATTAGTGGCTGAATTTTGATTCCAATCTTCCTGATGGAGACGAGCTGCCAGCACAAGTAAAGTGAAGTGCCCAGTCAGTGGCAGCCACAGGTAAAAGCACAGTGAATGTAAAGGGATGGCAACACCTACTGCTTTCTTGTAAGCTACACGAGAAAGAAATTCACCTGCACCCTTCTGGTGTGAAAACAGCTGCCCCGCCAGCAAGCTTTGCTCCCAGTAGAAAACCCACACCCATCAAAACATTCACTTACCCTCGAAAAACTGTTTCCCTCTTCTGTCCATAAAAACGAGATCCCTTTTTGCACGTTGGCCCTGTTTAATAAAGCAAGAGTATTCCTGCAGTTAAAAAGCAGCATCAATTTTTAGCTCTTTACCCTAGCAGTTACAGTACCGCTATGCTAGCAGTCCTGCTTTGTTTACAGTGGGGATATTTTTCTTTTCTCCTTGGGAAAGTCAGAAAAATAGTAGAAATTCCATCTCCCAAACAAAAAGCCACAAGCACGTAAATGTAAGATGCTTAACTCAACTGCAGTGACATTACCAACAACTGCAACAGTAAATAAAGCAAGCAACGTTCACAGACAACTGAACAAGGCAGCGTGAAGGTACCCAAATTACTGCAAACAGCCCATTTCTCTTTCCCTTCCACCTTTTACCTTATCACTTGACCATAATGGCACTTTTGCTGTTCATCACTCTCTTTCCCCATCAATTTTCATTGCCCTCCACAGCTTCTTTATCACTTTTGTTGTCAAGCCTACAACTACCTTTAGATCAGATGTTTGCTATAAATCCCAGCAATAGACATCTAACCCATGAAGAATATAAATAAATTGGCCGCTTTTAAGAGGCTCCAGGCAATAATGTATTTCATATCCACACGCACAGCTAATATCTTCACTTCTCTACTGGAAAACTGACATTGCACAAATGCCCTTACTCTGACTGTTTGTCCATCCCCTCCGCACTATGTCCAGAAGCGGTCACATCCTAACACAGTAAATAAGAACTGGAGCACTGTGTGTGGTATGCAGTGGGTACCAGTAAGGAAATATTTCCAGCCATTCCTTTTCCACGCATCCTGTAAGCTGTTTTACTACCAACTGCCACTAAAAAAGAAAAAAAAAAAAAAAAAAGAGTTGATTTTAACTCTAAGCTTTGCTAAAAGGCACTGAATGCCTTTAATGCTCATGAGCAGAACTATTATCCAATATATTAAAAGTTGGAGTTCTAGCTCCCGGAGCAAGAAAGACTAAAACTGTTGCCTCTTTTTTTCTTGCTTTTTCTTTTTTCTGTTTTCACACTTATATAAAAGCATTGACTTTATTGGAATGTGAGGTTTACTCCAATACAAACAATAGACAAAAATCAATCTCTTTCTGCAGATAAGTCTATATTTCAAGCCAAAATGTGCAAGCAGGATGCACCCTTTCGCTACATTGCCACAGCACAGAGCCAAGTGGGTGCCTCATCCCCAACCCTGCTGAAGCTATTTGGACTGAAAAAAAAATAAAATCTGAGTCTACACTATGTGGAAAACAACACTGGGTATGAGCAAGTCTGGCCTTAAGAGAGAACACTGGATCCGTGCTTACCTGACACACCTGGGAAATTTTAACTTTCTGAATGTTAAATAGATGTTTTGGGGTGAAACCTTGGATTTTGTTAGTGGATCCACGATCACAGCACTGCCATTCTCAGCAGCAGGACACAATGCCAGTCCCAATAGCCTGGGCCATACAGTCACAAACTGGAAGCGCAGCCTCAGTTCACAATTTAGAAGATAAATTGCCAGATGCAGACAAACCTGGCAAAAGATGCCCAAGTATTACTGACATTCTCAGAGGCCAAATACAAAGATTTATACATACGTGACTTTTTTAAGTTTCAACCTCAATTTACTTTTTTTGATGAATGAGCAGAGGAAAAGGAGGTTCTCCCATAACGTGGAACAGCAAAGTCTTCCAGACCCAGGGTCTGAAGGATGAGGTATAGACACACCTTCCTGGAGGTCTCTCTGCCTTCTCTTCTCATTCACCCCATCCAAAGCGAAAGCAGAGAGACCCTTCTGCAACAGCCCATGCTCAGTACAGCATCAGGGACATGAATGCCAGGTTCCAGGCTCACTTTCTGGGTATGAAATAAGGCTGGCAAATGCCTGGCTGCTAGAGAGAGGCAAAAGCCTCTGCTTTCTACTCCCAAATCAGGTGTCTGCTGTTGCCTGCTTAAACATCCATCTGCTTTAACAGTGGCCACACCATCACCAGTGATGAAGAGTGATGTCTTGGGTATTAGATTGTGGCATTACCAATGAATGAGCATGATAAAGGGGAAAGAATCACAGCATTTACACATAAATGTCTTCAAAACCAGCAGGGCCAGAAGCAACGCATGGGACTGGAAGTAGGCTGTTATTTGGGATGCTAACTGGAAGAAACATGATGCTTTTAAATCCTGAGTGAGCATGATATTTCCTGGAAAGGATTCTGGAGACGGGCTGGGCAGGACTAGGAAAGGGACAGCTTACAAGTGGCTTGGGCTCCAGAATGGAAAATGGGAAATATCTCAACAAACTGAGGACTTTTTTATTCCAGAGAACGGCTGAAACTTGAGGCCTGATAGACCAGGTCTGCAAGAGTGTCTTTTGCCCCTATGCACCCTCCCCTATGGCCTTATGGAAGGGACTCCAGCCTGGGGAGATGTGCCTAAACTTTGTTTTTGTCTGCTTCCCATTTCCCCTTCCACCTCTTTCTCTCATCTGCTAAAGCAGGATGTCCACGAAACAGAGAAAAACAACTCCACACTGACAGACACATGCCTGACTTCTGCTCCTGCTACACACACACCACTAAGAGGTATTTTCAACCATATTTCTTACATACCATCACTCACATCTGCGTGCCCTTCCTCTGATCCTCCCCTCAGCTTTCAGGGCACTGCCTCTGCTGATGGCAGGATCTCCCCTTCTGAAAGCGGTCAGGGCTCAACTTCTTCCATTCAGCTCTCCAGGAATACAAAATAATGACGTTTTACCTTTGTAAATGAGAGCTCTTCAGAAGATGTGCCCCTGACAGCTCCTGGAGCAATGATGCACTAGTGGCAGGCTTTTTTATGGAACCTGGGCCCCTCAGCATCACCAGGAGACATGCACAGCCATTTTGGGGACAGCAGGCTCCAGGCTTTTAGTCTACAGAAGACAGATAACTTTGCATTTAGTGCTGTCCTCTGTTCTGACTGTATGATTTGATAAAACAAAATAATGAACAGAGCATCTGATAGATTAAAATATTCTGGGAGCACAGAGGTGCTCTGGAATAGCAGCTTCATGATCCCTAGCTGCAGGGGTATCAGAGTGCTAGCTGGAGGCAATAACCTGCCGAAGACCACCTGGCACTAGACCCCAGGTTAAAGACCTTGACATGGCTATCAGTGTCATGCAGGATTTGGAGGTTCTGGCACCTCTTCCCTGTTCTGCTCTCACTTCCTGGTGTCACTCGAGAAGTACAAATACAGATGTATTTGTATGCAACATTTACTTTTATTCTGGAGTTAAGAACTGTGCTTTTCTGCCTCAGACATCAATGCAGCCACTGTGAAGTTGCCGGGTGAAAAGTGCTGTTGAAGTAATAAACTGCCCTTGCCAGATTCGCAGGCTCTCTAGGAACTCTTATCTACAACCTCCCAGCCTAATTTTGCTTTTTGATATACACAATTGATTTCTGAACTGTCTGACTAGAAATAACCTACAGGGAGCAGGCTCTCACAAAGCACTTCCCATCCCTCCCTCTGCTGAAACCAAGAGTGAGGGGCTGAAGCAGCCACAAGCACTCAGCTCTGCCAGAGCGCAGCGTCCTGACCCCACTACCCCAGCTCCAGGGTGCTTGGACAGCTTGAATCCTTTCCTTGGCACTTGTGTCACTCCTTTTAAGATCAGCTCTGGCTTCCATTGCTTCCAGCACCAGGAGCTTCGCAGCGCAGGTCAGCGGGGCTGATGTGTGCCTTCTCTGGTGGGCGCAGCACACACAGCATGGCGTCAATACTACAGACTACCCCACTATTCCTAGGTCAAAGCCGCAGTGAAGAGCCCCATTCAGTGGCTGCCAAGCCGTCCAGAGAGGAAGCTGAGGCTCAGTATCCTCTCTATTTCTCTGCCCTGTTCTAACCTAAGCACCCACAGGTCCTGTCGCACAGCCCGCAGCCTCCACCACAAAGCCTGGGCAGGGAGCTGCAGGGCCGGCCCAGGAGCAGCGCCTCCGCCAGTATTTAAATAGGAAAGGGGAGGGAGGAAAGGGTGAGGAGACGAAATGCAACGGGGAAAGGAGGAAAGGCGACTTGGGAGAAGCTGCCGAGAGCGGGAAGAAGGAGCGGGCAGCGTACGCCGGGGCTGCACTGTCACCCAGCGGTGGTAGACCGAACGCCAGCCGCCACCGCGCCCGCGTCGCCGCGGCTGCAGGGCAACACTTGCACGTATATAGACATATACCTACACACACGCCGCCTTACTCCGTAGAGCCCTCAGGCATGCTCGTGCCAGTCACAAAATGGGAAGTCTCTGGGAGGAAAGGATGCGTGCACTTCCCCTCTCTCCGTTGCAGAGGACTCCAGATGTACACCTGCTAAAAGAAATGCTTCCGGGCTCGCATACCTGTTTTTCAAGAGGCTGAGAATAAATCTGTCTATTTGAGAGATAAGAAACATTTCACTTTTCGTTTCAAAGAGACAGAGTTAAATAGTTCTGCACAACAAGGGCAATGTTTCAATCAGAGCCGCAGTAATAGATGCTCCATGCTGAATAATCTTATGTAGCAATGACAATACAATCAATTGATGGATGAGTTAAAGCCTTTCAGGACTCACTCAAACTACACTCTGTGTAGTAGTGAGTGTGTCCATTTTCCAGATAGGCTGCAGTCATCAGTAATACCAGTGATAGAGATAGGAAAGGCTTCTGAAATCATGATATTTTGAATGCATCAAGCCTTCCTGCTGTGCTTAATCTTTCATAGCCAATCCAGTGCAGCTATTTGCCTTACAGAAGTATGAAACCGAGAAACTAGGAAGGATCAAGCAGTAATAGGGGAATTAGATTATATCCGTAGCCTAGACACATCTGGAACTGGCTATTCTATGAAACCAGGAGGGTCATGCAATTTCCTCTCTCATTTTTACAACTGACCTTAAGACATTCTTTTGTCCCACTTGAAACCCACCCAGGAGTGGAAATGAAATGCCTGTTCTAACATAGAGACCGTCTATTCTGACTAAAAACTCCTTCTAGCGGTACCCTGATTCATTTGGCAGGCTTGTAAATTTGGGAATTGGACAATACAATTTCTGAACCTCATTTATTCCACAACAAATTAAACATCTGAATTTTACCCACCACTGCCCAGTGTTGCCATCGGCTACATAACTGCCTCTTCCTAATGAGCTGCAGCTCCACACATCTTGTTATTTATATGGTTTTGTGGTATGGATACAAGGATTAGCAAGGATTTAGGATTTATATCCTGAATAACTTACCACTTTACACATTCCACCAGTGGGAAGGGCAACAAACATGCCGTGCACTGCAGTGCCCTGTGAACTCCCACCACCAGAGAGAGGGCTGGAGAACAAGTGGGTTTTACTGCTGGACCTCCAAGATCACTCTGTTTATACCTAGTGAAGAAAGGACTGAGGTGAATCCCAGAGTTTAGAAGGCTACACTGAGGACAGCTTCCACCACTACATACTGTGGGAGGAGTACAAGCGTCCCTGAAGGCAGTGGGAAACTTCTGTCCTGTATGAGCAGCATCTCTCACACTGCTCCTCCCCAGATGTTGGGGCACAAGCAAGCAAGACTCCCTATTTCTGTTGGCTTCATTCAGCATGAAAGTTAGCTGCAGCACCTCCACAAAAGCTTGGGCTGAGATGTTAATATGAGAGCCAATTTCTCAAGCTAGTTGAAATTTCAGCCACCACCATTCTCCCACACATTTGAACTCCCTTCTCCTCTTTTTTTTTTTTTTTTTTTCCATTCCTCTCTCAAGCACCGTGACAAGCAAGCTCTTTGTTTTTAGTACCTCAGTCACTCCCTCACAGCACTTGAACTGCTGAGCCCTCCCACAAAATCAGGATAATGAATAATGTTCATCGTTGGTGTATGTTTCCCCCCCCTTGGGCTTGCAGCATGACTGGAGAGGCACAAGTACTGACAGCTGAACAAATCCCACACTGCAGCAGAGGACAAGCACAGCAGTGTGCCCTGGCAGCCTTCTCAAAGGCTGCAGCCTGCTTTTCCACGCTTGGGGGCCTTTCTTTTTCTGGAGGACTCAGCTCCACTTCAGCAGCAAGGCTGCAAAGGAGCCATGAGGTGCAGGGATGCCCAACAGTGTGAAAGGAGATGCTGCCCTCTTTGATCCTTCCCATGTGTCACTCCTCGCACTATCCACATAACCATTCATTTCCAGATACTGTGACCAAGGCACAGAAAAGGGACGGTCATACATTTCCAATATAGGCTGTCTTTAGCAACGTAAGCAAAATCAACAGCTAGCGAATTCTACGTTAGCTCTGCTGCTTCTGTTTGCCTAGGTTTGAACTGGTCTATTTCCATTCAAAATTAAGGAGCACACAGAGCTATAGGTAATATTACATATAATATAGGATACATTGCTGTCACTTACTTCCACAAAAGCCTGTTTTTCTAGCAGAAGTCCTTGCCACTACTGCATCCCCTTTGGCCAGCCTGACTCCAGAACCAGGAATCACATTTACTTGGAGCCTGGGAGGCATCACTCACTTTGCAATCAATACGCTCACAAGAGAGTCTCACAATGGTTGAAATTGTTGCTCAATTAATTGCCAGCTAGTTCCTGCCAAAATGCCTGCAATAGCTCTTCCCTGGGCTTGGGAGAAAAGAGTATGGCCCTTTAAAGTGCTCTGAGGTCACATTAGCCTCATACAGACTCCATTACCCATGACCTTACCTCTTAGGCTGGAGGTGGATGCATGTAGCAGCTATTTGACTTGGTCTAGAAGCACCAGGATTGAGATAAACGAGGGTCCTGTCAAGAGATGGCATCCAAAGGGCTCCAGAATGATCAGAGGTGCTGGAAATGCTGAGCTCACTGGAGCGCACAGAGATCCCTTCAGGAGACCATGGTGGAGCTGCCTAGAGGGACCAGAATATCCAAACAGAGGAGGGTACCCAGTGCTAGAAGCAGCACCCTCACCTTGCCACCAAAGCAATCAAGAAATGCAACCTCGTATATACTGGAAACCAAGAAGAGTGTTTCATTATCCAAGTACAAAACCATATGATCTCAGTTTACTGTGCAGTTTTTGCAGGAATCCTTTGCAGAAAAAAACCTCCCAAGATAAACAAGAATCTCCTGGTTGCACAAAAAAATAAGAGGGGCATTGATTGAAGAGTATCACAAAGTGACTCTCATCATAGGTTATTGAGGAAGTTAGGTAGGAAGCAGCTATATTATACATTTTATTTTCTCCATTAACTTGCCTAGCAGGAAAATGAAGAACTAAACACAGCAAAACATTCTTTGAAGCCATAAGCATTATAAAGTTTTGTTTAAAATGTTTAAAACAATGACATTTCTCATGGAACATTCATTTTTCCCTTTGGAATGGTTTTCAGCTTTGAAATGATATTTCCCTTTTAAAAAGGAGAAAGCTGAACACTGAAACTTGATAACTTTTGATATTTTTACAATAAAATGTGACAAATGAGAAATTTTGTTGTTGCCAATTTGCTGAAAAATATTTTTAATAGGCCGTTCCAAAGAGATTTTTTTTTTCCAAAATATTGGCAGTTTAAACAACTTTAATTGTTTGTATTTTTGTAATTATTACTACTTTTTGTAAGGACTACAGACTTTGTGACTTCTTTTTTTTTTTTTTGGATGAGCAACTTGCCACAGATTCTAGTCATCCAGTTACTCATCATTTTTAATTAATTGCTTTACTACGCCTGACTGTAAAAAAAACGTTACAAATAAAAATGAAATGTCGGCTGATATTGCACATCCTACTTGTGCACCACAAAAATAAAAGAGCTCCGTGTTGTAAACTGCACTTTCTTCTAGGTAAGTTCTTGGTAGGTTTGATAAACTACAAAGATTAATTCTCATTTCTTATAAAAGCTATTTCAGTGTTTAGCGTTTAGGAGGAGTATCTGAATACTGTGTTGTCACGCCATTCCAGAATGCCACTTTTGCTCCTTTTCAGATACAAAACTTTCTCTATTATTTCAGATACCCAAGTTTCCGTCTTGCTGTACCACCTACAGCAATTTCCCCAGGTGAGCTCCAAGGGGGAAAAAAAAGGATAGAATATAAAATGGGGTGGGGGTGGTATAGAATAAATTAAATTCAGTATAAAAACATAAAATGCAAAGAGGTTCTAATTTGAGTAATTTTTGTAATTCTCTATTTTTTTTTAAATATAAGTGCTACTTTACTTAGTGTGTTATTTTAGTGCTATTTCTAGCGTGGCCCACCGATATGAGTTCAGGGATCACCAGACGGATCGATTTAAATATAGCACCTTCTAGCTAACAGCGACAGGCACCAGGTATCTATTATTAAACTGCAAGAAGATGGCAAATGAAGAAACCTCAAATCCTTCTTGAATTAGCTCCTGCTGCAGGGGCAAGGGCTTGAGTGGAGCCACGTTGCTTTGGGGTGGGACATGCAGAGCTTCAGATCCCCCTGTGTCCTACCACTCCAAGCAGATAGAAGGATTAATGGCAGCAAGGTATAGGGCGTGTGGTGTGGTCTGCTTCAGCCTCCTGGGAGCCTGTGTCAATGGCTCCAAGAATGGCAAGAAATTGACTTTACTATCCCAGAATACTGTCTCTTGTAGCTATTTACAACTTAGAAAGTCAGCACAACATTCAATTATTTCTCTACTCCTTCAGAAAGTTAAAGAGGTGAGACAGAAGGTGAGAAACACATAAAGACAACACATTACAGGGATCTGCACAATCTGCTGGGAGCAAAACATCACTATATGGCCCCATTCACAGTAGCATTATCTATCTTTCCCTCCCAGCTCACCCACTGACTTGAAGCAATTTTAGTTTTAATGAATGCTTAAATTCAAATATCACCACAGAACTACCCAAGACTTTGCATACAAATATTTCATTTATGCCTTTTATGCAAGGTGGCATCCTTTGCAGCCATACTGGAAGGAAATGCAGACAGAACCTCAATGGTGGGTATCAGCTGAGTTGCATCACTCTATCTTAAACACGTTCACAACGTACAGCAGCATCACAGGCACTTTTGGTGCCTCAGGTAAGCAGAGCTCTGCTGGAGATGCAGCTTCAGAGACAGCTGCTCCTTTTCTTGTTGAGGGTGGATGAGACGTCCAGCGAGCATCACATACCAACTGGCAGCTCAGAAGTATTTCCCTTGTTGCCCTTGTTTACTTTTCTCCTACTAGAGCAAAAATAGCTGCAAGTTTTCCTTTTCTTTTCCCTTGCATCTGTTATTTTACCCCTGTCCCCTAGCAAATTCTAAGAATTTCTGAAAGATTATACAGCCTCAAGCCTGGAAGTTTTCCTGTGCCTTTGAACATTTCTTCCCCTCATAGAAACCCAGGGCATGTGGAAAACCAGCACAGCTCGGCACGGAGCAGAGGCATAACTCATGCTGCTTGAAAACAAGAAGAGCACCAGAATTACATTGATGGATTTACTCTCTAATTGTTCATTAAGATAATGAAAGCAAGCTATCAGAAGGATTTCTGAAAAAAAACATATTTGAAGGAAGGGCCCTGGAGAGGAGACCCAAAAGCAAGAAATGGGGCAATTAAGGGGAGAGGTAGAGCAAAGAGACACATCCCATGGGTCAGGCACAGGTTGAACATGCGTAAGACCCCCAGCTGTATATAGGCAGGGGAAGAAGGGGGTGAGAGGGGCACTGCAGGGAGGGGACATTTGTGTCCTCTGTGAGTGGGCTGCAGGAGCACAGGAGTGGAGGAAGCAGCTGCAGGCCCTGAGCTGACCTCAGCTGCTGCCATGGTGTAGCAGAGGCAGCACAGGGCCATGTGCCTCCACTCATGCTCACACCAGCTACAGGCTTCGCCCCAGCTAGGCTCCCTATGCCTTTCCGAAGCACCAGGCTTCTCAGCAAGATGCACCCTCACAATGGGACCGGGCAGAGTACTGCCTCAGCCTCCAGCATGTACTTAAAGGAACACTGTGCTGCATAGAGGGCTCTCAGCCCTCATCTCCTCACCTTGTAGGCTCCCTGCAGGCAGAGCTCTGCTCACGCAAAGCCTGTTTGTTCACTGTTACATCAGGCCCTGGCTCTGCAGCTGAGACCGCACATATGGGAGTGCAGGTTATGGGCTGCTCACACAAGTGAGGAGAAAAAGGCAGCTCCCTCATGCCCTTCAGGGAGCAAAATGTTCTGGAGGATTGGATGCTTTGGTACAGCTCAGTAATGTGGCTCTTTGAAACTATTCCGACCTGAAGTAAATCTTAAGGCATTACAACACACTTGAATTCTCCTGAAAATGAAATATTGAAGGAGGCTCTGGGATTTTCATGTGAACTTGCCAGTAAAAGCAACTGGGAGAAAAAGTTCTGTAGGTGGGAAGATGGAAGGACCTGGGGAGACTAACAGGAGTGAAAATATAAAAAGCGTGTCAAGAGGATAGAGTGAAAGTTGCTGAGAAGTAAGAAGTGAAAGAAGGCATAAGAGAAAGGAGCAGAAGGGAGTTAAGCCAAGGAAAGCCCCAGAGCAAGTCAGAAGTAACACACAAAAGAGAAGGGCATCAACCAACAAATATGTATTGTAACACACATAGTGAAGAACAGGGACAAGAAATGACACAATTTAAAGGTGAGGGAAGGAAGGCTGGTAAGGAAAAAGGCAGGTGTGAGCCAAAATGCATGAGGCAAGAGGCAGTGGAAATGGTAGCATAAAAGAAAGTTGGAATGGCAAGGCGTTAAATGAAGTGGAATGAGACTATTTCACCATAAAGTCATGCATAAATGGCACAGACATCTTCTTTGGGATTTGCTGTTTCATTTAAGAGCGCTGGTGAGCTGGGTGGACCCAGGAGGGAGGTGCTTTCCCTGTGCACTTGCTGAAGAGCATGGCCCTGTGGTTTGCAGGCATGATGCAAGTGCCACTGCAGTGCCACACTTGATCTGTCTCTTTTTGCCTCAGCCACACAAGCCTGCTGCTGTTCCTGAACTAGCTGCTTCAGGAGCCAATGAAGCAAATTGCAAAACTGTTCTCTTTCCTGAAACTCCCATTTCTGATGCTGAGGCTACAAACTCTGTTGTTACTAATGACCTATACCTCTCCAGTAAAGCCAGATTATTACCAGCACCTATGTGACAGCAGTTTCAGATGTAATCTTACCTTATGTTGAAGGTCATTGTATTTGCATTATAGTAGGTCTGAAACGTTTCCATGGTTCTTCTTCCATATCCCTGAGAGAAAAGACTATTAAGAATTTTTTAACAAAACCACTTTCTATCAACAATGACTCTTTTACAGTTTTTTGAGGATCTTAACAGCAAAATTCACCTACAGTTTATTCCAACACTTATCTGCTATTTCTTGGCTGTCCTCTTTCACCAGCTGGAAGAAACATCCAAGACTGGCATGAGAAGTTTCTTGACTCGAACCCACCAGCTGAGGATATCTCCTTCCTTTCGTCTGATCGTTTGGATAGTTTTGATGTCCAAATGAAGACACAACACCATCTCATCCCTGACATCCTGGCCACACCAGCAAGAAATTAACTCTGCTTCCACTTCTGTCAGCAAGAGGCACATCTGCATAGTGCCTCACATAAAGGCCAACTGGAAACTGCAGTTGTGAGGGGAGATTATCATTTATTTCATGACCTGATCAAAAAGAAAAACTCCACTCAACCAAGGAATCCTTTCAGAAATAAGTTTGTTATACATTGCAAAAGAAAGGACTGAAAAAAGGCAACTGTCACTTCTGAAAGAGATGCACTGTCAAGCTGGAGATGCCAGAAGGCAGAGGGGCAGTTTGAAGAGCCTAAGGAAATTATTGAAAGGGAAGAGGCGTGCACACACCTGGTAGAGGAAGAGCCAGAGCAGAGTTTGTCAGACGCAAAGAACATCCACTTCCAAAGCTATGATTAATTGTGAGAGCAATGGGTTATTTGCCCATCCAGAATGCCTGATACTGTAGAAGTGAAGTGTTGTGTAGAAATGACATTAATCTCCCTTGATGGGTACATTATTTCCACTGAATTCTACCTGCCGTTTCAAGTTGCTTTCAATATATTTTATTGTGTATTTTTTCACATTTCCAGTACTCTATTGCCAAAGATTCTGAATCATCAGAATTAATCAGGAGCCTGGAACAGAGCCAGAAACAACAAATAAGGAACCAGGCACTTTTGATATTCTCCCAATCTTAGATGGATGTATAACTCATATTTATTGGTATCAGAAGATCTAGGACTGCTAAGAGAAGAAAAAAGAAAAATTAAAATCCATACATATTGTTGCAAGAAACTGATGGGCACCGTCAATAAGAAACGGGCCACAATTTCTGTTCAGAAGCATTTGGCTTCTGAATTTGGTTTGGAGACCAGCGGAGAGAGAGGAGAGCTCAGGACAAACTTCTCTCATGCTGGGTTAATCACCAGGAACTTCATCAAATGCTGTGGTGTTACACCAGTGTGACTGAGCAAGGACTATAAAATATCTGGGCTCCACACAGATATCCCACCCTGAAGGCCTGACTACGAATTCAAAGCTACTCCTTTAACTGAGGGAGAATAAGAAGTATATTTGCTTAATTACCCCTGAAGGACAGCCTGAAGTGATGGAAAAAACCTTCCATGTAATAAAAATAAATGAGAATCTCTACCCCTGCTGCTTATTGTAGGGCACTGTTACTTAGCACAACAGAAGCCAGCCACTCAGAGGGCTCCCTGTGAAAGGACACTGCTTGTGCCAGTCCCTCACCAGCACTGACAAGCACAACACAGGAAGCTAACGCTGATGGGAAAGAGAGAAATCCAAAAGCAAAGGCCCAGCAAGTGAACATTTCTTGATAAGTCTTTGGGGGCAGCCACTGAGCTGGCCTGGGGTTTGAGCAATGCCTCCTTCCCACATGGGTGCCGGGGGAGCTCCTTGTCTGCATACCTCCACACTGAATCGAAATTAAAAATTCTGTTAAGAGAGGAAATCTCCTGCCAACCAACATCCCTGAGCTCAGAGAAATTTTGCAACAACAAACACTGTGACAGGAATTTCATGCTGAGCATCAGCACCATGAGGACACTATGGTTTTCCGTGCTATTTTGAAGTCATGCAAAGATGCCAGCATCTGGGGGACTTTAAGGACACATTACTGCAAAGCTCTTTGACAAATGAATAAAACATGGAAGTGGTTTCCTTTGCAAGGAGAGCAGTAGAGAAGGATAAGGGGAGGGCTAGGAGCATGAACGCCATTTTTTTTCTGGATTTTGTACATTTAAAAACCTGCCTCTGAAGGCAGTTCTGTAATTAGCAGCAGCTTACACTTACAAGGATATTTTTGCACAGCTCCATTGCACTGGCTAATTGATGGGCTTTCTTCCTTGCCAGTGGGGAAATCTGGAATGAGCTTTCTTGCTGATGTACCTCAGTGCCCTGACTACTGTTTAAGAGCCCTCTCCATTCACAGGCAAGCACTGCCACGTACATATATACACTTACAGAGCAAGCATATTTACAAACACTGCAAATATTTGGCATCTTAAAAAAAAACAAACAAACAAACCAAACTTGGATAGAAGAGTCTTTGTTTTCTTAGAGTATTTATTATAAATGTACTAGCTAGGGAGCAGAACTGCATAAAATTCTGTGCTGTAAAAATAATTGAAACCATGACCCTATAAAGTTACTCTAAAAGATGCACTTGCTTCCCATAATCCTGGACTATTACCTATGCTATCTGTTGCAGGGTTGGAAAAATTAGAAGATTGTGAGACCTTGCTATTTATGCTGCATTTACCCCTACGGGCCTATTTAAATAAGGCATTTCTAAAGGTGATTTCTCCTGGAACAAGAAAGCTGCCATATATTAGCTATGAGAAGCCATGCACTGGTGCATACCATATTCCTAATCTTGAAAACCTCTCACGCTGACTTCTGAGGAAGAGCAGACAATGGGCTGCTGCTCTTTGTTTCAAAAGGGAAGCCAGAAGGAGGCAATACAATTATTTTTGGCTTCTGCACACATGGTGGGCTGCCAGATAAGAACGCAGTCGTTCGTGTTCTTTCGAAAAATATTTTTTTAAAACCTGCTCTGAAGAATTTATCAGAATGCATGATCCTTATCAGTACCTCTCGCGAGTTGAATGCTTAAAATACAGGAGGAAATCCAGGGTTTACCTTTTTTTCCCACTGGGAGGAACGTTTTCAGCATTATGAGCGAGGATGCAGCCAGAAACTGTGTGTGCTCAGAAAACAGTAACCATTAAGACTACTAATCTTCTCTCTGTCTTCATAGCGCTGAGTTGAGACCTTTCTGTTGACTCAGTAGACCTCGGATCTGTCCTTCTCAGTATTTGAAACCTGAGGTTAAATTCCACCAGGACAAAGACAGAGGCGTACTTCGATACTGATCTGATGAGGAAATCAGGGAGACAACTAGTAAGTAAAAGCAGTTATGGAATTAGGGATGGGACAGCATGGTTTCTTTTGTGAGAACTGACTGCTCCAAAAAGCCTTCCACTGCTGAAGAGCTTCCCCTCATTCCCCTCTTGCTGTGCCATTCAGTAAGCCTGTTGGTTTTGTCCTTTCTTTCCTGCCACTGGACTGTTGGGATCCCCAATGAGCTGCAGAAGAAGCTAAAAGGTTCTTCTATTTTTTTCTTAAACTGTATACTATCCCATATAGCATTGCTAACACTGCATTTTAGCAAATTCATCATCAGAGCCTCAACAGAAGATTGTGTAGGCATACTTCTACATTTGAGTAGCCTTGGGGATAGAAAACACCTATGCATAAATATTTAAGCAGAAGTTAACTTGTCCAGCACTTTTCCTGAATTCTTCTGTCTAACAGATACATTCTCTCCCTCTCTCCTGACACTGAAGTTGGATCCCATGAATGAGTAGGAAAGCCATTTCCTGGTCATTTTACTCACATAAGCAATGACCTCTAGAAGGAGACTACTGCAAAACATTTCCCATGATGCCACATTTATATCACTTGCCTTCTCTTGTATTTTCAGCAGGCCTGCCAGCCCCTTCAGTCCCAATGTAAGGCTTCCAGCTAGCTGAGAAGCTCCCTCAAAAGGCAATGATTGACACTTCAGCCAAGGCCACGTTTCTGGAGAGATGCACATGCAGCATGGCAGCATGCAAGCCATTCATAGTTATGCACATGGGATGACCTCAAAAGTGGGAGACACCACAAACACTGCTTAGCAGGCAGGGTAAGATTTCTTCATTCTTCTCCTAAAATCTGTATGTTTCTACATCCAGCCATCCTCTGAGTATATCTTTCGGACAGCCAAGCCCATGACCAGAGAGGCTGAAGAGATAGCCTTAGATCCGATTTTCACACACATGCAGAGTAATTTCCAGAGTATTCAGTTGTCTCAGCGGGCAAAGGCTTTTGCAGAAGTATGTTTTTCTAGCAATTAATTTTAGCAAGACTCTTCCCCTCAAAAACTACATTCAAGCAGAACTGCAACTTTTCCTTAGCATGAAAAACCTCCCTTTGAAAAAGGCTGTGATAGCTGACAAAGCTTGGACTTCAGTAATGTTCTTCAATAACCAGAAAACTTAAATTCATTGTTTTCAGCCTTCATGCAAGTTTCCAGTCTGGTCTGAGGACCAGTGCAGCAACAGTTTTCCTTTGCACCAATAACTGTGAACTAAATAAGACATCAACTTGACTTTGCATTTGGTATTGATCCATCAGCACCCCCACAATGACCTGGCTTTGATGCTGGCTCTCCTTGAAGCCAGAGGTTGGACTGGGTGACTCTTGGAGATCACTCCCAACCTAAAATATAAATTATTCAGTGAGTGCAAGATGCAGATGGAGAGGAATCTCTACAGCCACAGAACTAGTGAGTCAATCTTTCTCACTCAGCAGCTGAAGCAAGGAAAGGGTACCAGGCTGTCTTCAAACTACTTTAAAGGGTACTGAATGGGACAGCAGAGAACCTACAGCTTCCAAAATCCCAACAATTTGCCTGAAAACCATCACACTGCCAGAATATTTTATTCATTCAGTTTTGTTCTGCAGGAAGTAGCACAGATCCTTTATGCATCACGACCCTCTCTCCTGAAAGTCAATAGGAAATGAGCAATCTGTGTCTCCCATTCAAGCTCAGCAGGATGACTGGCACTCCAGTACAAGCACATGCTTAAAAGCTTTGCTGAGTAAAACTCCAGGCACCGTCCTATCCTATCTGTAGATATGAGCCATCCTCCCACAAGTATTCATTCTTTGCTACATCATACAGAAAGGTTCAAAAGCATGTAAAAAGGTTACCATTTTCTATTAAACTCTGTAGTGCTTTTCTATAAGGCTAGTAAATTCAGTTTATTGAGCAAGATGATGGTCTGAGCATTTTTGGTGTGCTATAATGCATGAAAGATATTGTATTATCCAGTACATTTCAATCTTCAAAAAGTTTTTTAAAGACTGAAATGCTTGCAATTTAATTTTAGGAATGTATTAGCACATATACTATAGAGAAAATGCATTCATATTCAGCCAGCATTATAATAATTTCTATTATCACAAAGAAATCTACTCTACTGGCATTAAAAATGTACATGAAGATGGACCTTATTCACCACAATTATCATTACTGCTAAGCATTTTAAAAGCCTGAGCCCATTACAATTTGATGACGGTTAACGAGATAAGAAATTTTGTGATTAAAATCCTAAACATTAGAAGAAAAACACCAGTATGACATTATTTGCAGAGAAACACCAGATTCAGAGCTTTAAAATAGGATTTTAAAGAATTTTAAATGTTATATTTCTCTAATGAATTAACAATGCATGCCTGAATAGACTTTTCAGCATTCGGTGGAGGACTGTCTCAGGAAGGTCAAGTTACAAGAGTTTACGCACAACAAGGTTGTTCGCTAGTATTGGAACTGACATCTAATTGTTCTGATGTAATATTTGAATGGATACCAATGTATAAATGGTCTGAAGGAAAATGCTGATATTTTAGTAGAGGAAACTATTAGGCAGTCAAATGTTGAAATCAATAATGATGCAGTAGGCTTTTGCACAGAGAAGGTGAATTAGACTGTATGCTGTAAGACTAACAGCATATGGAGCAGCTGCAATAAACACAGAGTTTAAGAACAGCAAAGCTGACAGCATGTTCAAACAGTTATAATATTATGCAAGAACAGATGTGGGGTTCTGTCACGGTAACAATACTACAGAGTGACTGTTGTGTTTGGACTGAAGTGGAGTTGAGGAAAGTATGAATGAGTCCTCAAAATGGAAAACAACAGCCATATCTTGTTATATTGCAACATATTTGTTTGCAAAAGTTTGACAAATAGCGGGACTCAGGAAATACATATGAAAGCTATCAGTAGTGAAAGAACAGTAAGATTTGTGCAGTCATTTCAACACAGCGAAGAGTATCCTCCAGAACTGAGGAAAGTCTCTGACATACAAGGTTGGACACACCAAAGCAATTTTATGAAAACTCAGAAAGCTACGCCACAGGCCTAAACTGCCCAGGCTCCCAGCAGTGCTGAGCAAACCTGTGGACCTTGAACCATAGCAAAACAAAAGGAAAGAGGGGTAACTGAGCAGTCTGGTTACAGCTCCAGAAAGAAAGACCTTTTGTTATCACATACACCTGCAGCTTGCAGAGCTGTCACCAGTTTTGGAAGACTCGTCTTTGCATCCATGCCACAAATGGCATTTCAGGAACATTTTGTCTGATGTCTCAAAGAGGCACACAGAGTAGCATTATGCCTCCAGACATTCAAGCACTAACTCTTGAATAAAATACAGCATCCATGTGAACTTAACAGCCAAGAATTCTACTGAAAAACAAGGCAAACAATGTATTTTATATTGTAGAAGTCTGTTTCTTGAGGAACACATTAAAATCCTGCAGAACAGTGCAATTATCTCAGAGCTGGGAAAATGCTGCCAGTATTTCCTTTGACCCGTGTGCTTTTTCTTCCCGTGTTTTGCCATCTCTGCACTACACCTTCCCTCCATTGCAGAATAAACATGGCAGTGACTGCTCATAAAGCACAGCTTTTGTCTTGGGGGATTGGCTCTTCATATCCACTGTAAGTAAGGAAAAAACAGGGTCCTCCTAAGGGTGATTTGGAGAAGAAACCCAATGCAAATAATCAGCCACCTCTGGAAGAGTTAAAATACTTCACTGGTACAAAATAGACAGGGAATCCTGGCCCTCTTCCTAAAATTAACCATTAGCAATTTCCAACATGCACTTTAAATTCCAGCTTCTCAACTCTGGAATGGTATAGTACCTTGAGCCAGGTGAAGTGTTTCAACACAGCTGTCCACAGTCACTCTTAGTCCTCTCCACTTCTGCTCTCTGGTGCTAGGAAATTCCTGCTGAGGAAGGAAGCAAAATGCAGAACCCTAAAGTTGTTAGTTTGAAAAAACATCACTCAGAATGTACATGAAGTAAAACAATATGTAACATTACAATGAATATAGCTAAAGGAAAGTCTTCATAAAAGTTCCTCCATCATATCAGGTAACCCTCACAACATATGTTAGGAGTTTCTTGCATAGAGCAGATGCAGATAAGCAGTCCGAAGCAGTGGGACTGTTCCCATTTCTCTTGGTTCCATTTTCTGTGTATTTTGATTTTATTTTTTGTATTCATGGGGATATAGACAACATGAATAATGTCAGGGAAGAGGTGATTCATTTTTATGACATTTTTTCAGGAATGGCATGTGAGATATGAGCAACACTGTGTCAGTTGCTTTGGCTCACATATGCATCCACTCATCAGTGAGTAAAACGAAATCTCACAGCTGCCAACATTCAGTTTCTGAGGTTTTCAGGATATTCATCACAATCCACAACACACAGAAAGTAACCCCCCAGATGACTTTTGCTGTAAAGTTACAATATTACTTCTAAGGACAAAAAATTAGATCTAGGATTCCTTCCAGTAAGTCACTGATACTGCCTGCTATATGACATTTTACAATTATATTGACTGCACTTATTAAAAAGTTTATATTTGTGCCAAAAAAATGCCAGACAAACACATTTATTTGCTGTGTATTAGTCTAAATCGATTGCTATTAACATGGCAGTCTCTACTCTGGAAGTATCTCAGGATGGACTGCCCAAGTTATACTGGCAAAGACACATATTAGAGATCTTCTAACACTCACACCCCAAAGAAAAATGCCTCGTGTGTCAGGAGAAAGTTTCCTGCATGTGATTTAAGAGTTCTCATTCAATAGTTCTCAGGCAGACCATTTCAGCTGATGGTTGATCTTCAGATAAAGAGATCTTTCAAAATGTTTGTGGATATAGTCTTTCCAGCTTCAATAATTCTGTTCTCTTCTTTTGAACCCACTATATGTATTTCAAGCTTCCCAGTCAGCACATTTAGAGAAAGCGATTTCTGATTCAGTCCTCAGTGGAGAACTTGTAATAACTTGAATGCAGTTGGACCCAGAGCCATGGATGTGCTATGTAGGCTATGTCTGTATTAGCAAGCTGACTGGAGAGATCTGTAAAGTGAAAGTTGTGCTAACATTAGACAACTTTAGGGGGTTTAAGAGTTTACTGCAAACTTCTTATGGCCTCAAGTTGCGCCAGGATAAGCTTAGGTTGGACATCAGGAAACACTTCTTTACAGAAAGGGTTGTTAAGCACTGGAATAGGCTCCCCAGGGAGGTGGTTGAGTCACCATCCCTGGATGTGTTTAAAAACCGTTTGGATGTGGTGCTCAGGGACATGATTTAGTGGAGGGTTGTTAGAGTTAGGGTAGTATGGTTTGGTTGTGGTTGGACTCAGTGATCTTTAAGGTCTTTTCCACCCCTGAGCAATTCTATGATTCTATGATTCTTGCAGTCTGATCCCATGGACGGAATTGCCCATAGGTTCTGCAGTGCTGCAGGAGTGCCTCTTGTAGTTCCAATTCACCTGAAATTAGCCTTCTTTGTGCACCCCAAGACCACCCTGCGGATCAAAGCATAGTGAGGACAGCTTCACTTCAGAAATGCCTCAAATGCTACCATAGGCACGTTCATGCTTACCAGCACAATGATGATTCTTGACAGTTTGTAAAGCACAGAAAGGGCACCTGGAGTCCTACAGTCTTGAACCTGAACAGTTTAGCCATGATGCCATTAAGCATCTATGGCATTTTCATTATTTGGTTTGTTAAATAGCAGGCATTTTCAGATTAAAAATGTTGAATAATATCGAGACTGATAGAATGGGTCAAAAATCTATTTAATACAGACTTCTAGCTGTGTAGCTGCTGACATCAGGAGCCTCTGAATCTTTCTCAAAATTGTCTCGTGCATAGGAGTGATTTATCTCAGTTAGATTTTTATATTCAGATGACAGCAGCTATGGAGTTCAAGCCCCTTCCCAGAGCCTCCTTCAGAGCAGAAAACTAAACAATCAAAACAGTTAATAAAGCATGGCTTTGTTGCCAAAAAAGCAGATGCAAACCTTCCTAAGTGTGAAAAGACCTGCAGTCTTTAGGACTCTTTTCTTCCACCACTATGATATGAAAACTGAATTGCTGAACAGTATATTTGGGATCCAATCTCGCATGGATAATGCCATGGGTATAGACCCCAAAACACAAAGGAAAGCTACTGCTATTATTTCCTAGAACTAAGAAGATAATGTTAATCTCCTTTGTAACATCCTTTCTGTTATCAGTGCTCAAGGTAAACCAGCACATGGCAGTCTGCCATGCCACCCATTATATACATATATATATAATAAACAAAGATTTTTGTCAATCTCAATTCTTAAAAAGAAAATAAAGGGCTGTTGACACTCTTTTCTCAAAGTTTAACTTATCACATCACATAAAAAATGTTCCCCATCAGCAATGTGTCTTCAAAGGATTCTGAAGGTTTTAAAAGCATGTCTCCCAGGGGGTTCTGTTAAAGCCTCACTGACAACATCCCACGGTTCTAAAACATGATGTCTACACAACAGAGCTCTGAACCCTGAGCTTATTCACAGGGAGCTTGCCAATCTACCTAAGCAGCATCATGTCTGTTGCTTAGTTCACATCAAGTCAGTCCACACTATTACAATTTTGTACCAATTCTCAGCTGAAAGGAGAAAAACGTAAAATATTGGTAGCTTCCTGAAGTACAGCTCTGCCACAAACCACCGTGCAAATGTTTCCTGACAGTCAAACAGTAGCAAAAACCACCACCTACACCAGGGTACGTACTCTTCAACACTACTGAGTAGCATAGAGGTGAAGATAAACCTTGACCTCTTTGCACTGCAAGAGATCGAGGGCATTCTCAGAGGCGCTTCCAAACAAGAAGCAGTACGGAAAGCTTCTGCTTCTCATCTGTTCATCTGTTAGCTACTCCTTGCCAAAGGAAAATGCAGGTTTCAGTTATCTAACATATCCTTGCTCATTCAGAGAACTTATGTCTCATGTAAGACTTTTCCAAAGGTTTCCACTCCTTTCTGTAAGGATGGTACTCTATTGAAGTTATTTTTGCTTTTTATTTTACAGAGAAAAAGTACCATACAGTTTTGTTTTCCTGGAGAGAGACCGATACAGATACTATCAGCCTGAAACTCTGTGCCTTAAAAAGACTGAGTACTTTCAGGTACAAGTTTGTCCCCTGCCAATATTTTCAGTTTTACAGTCACCTTCTACTTTGTTCCCTTTTTGTTTTGCAATGAATTATTTTCCCCACTGCCAAGCTGCAGGTCTGCACAAACACTGAGGGAAACTGCCTTTACATAAATTGTTGTCAAGCAAACAAAGGACAAGCAATGTTTGCCTCTACTCCAAGGCAGTACAAGACACAAGAATAGGCAAATAAAATTGCAGCTTCAAACACGAGGTTTTGCACTAACTGTATCTCTCCTGTCTCTGCCATGAAGGAGCCCATCACCCAGAATGTCAGGAACTGAGTGCTGGGTTCCCATTCACCTTCAAACACAAGGGCTCAGAGTTCACCCTGGGTAGGCAGGTGAGGGTAGCAGTTGCACTGCTTGCAATACAGTGGTTCCTGGTTTTCAGTGGCTATTGTCTTTTCTGGATCTGTTCAATTTTTCCTAAATATGATCTAGGATGAACACATTAATGGAGACCTTGTCCACCTAAGTGAACTGTGCAAAAACGTGCTGGGTCTGAGTTCAGGATTGCTGCATTAGACCTCGACTGTCCACCTGGCCTCAAAGGAAAAGAGAATAAAAGTTTTTGGGTGTTCTTTTGTCTCCTCCATGTTTTAACCATTCTCACAACCTTGCCCTTTGCCTCTCTGAATAGAAATGAGAGCTCATCAGACAGTAATTGTCATAAATGTGAGCTGGTGGCCTTATGAACTATTGAAAATGTTAGAAAATATTTAGACTTTGTCACTGTGAGCACTGTAGAGTGTCAAAGGTGACATCTGCAATGGAGGGGGTCTAACGTAAGTGCTAATTGGCATTTATTGAGCAATATTTATGACTCCAATCTATAGAGTCTGATCTCTGACTCATGTTTCCAAAAATTTTGCTGTGTCAGTTAGAATATGTAAATATTCTCTCAAGATTAACGCATTTCAGATGCCCTTGTATTATACAGTTATCCTTTTCATTAGTTTTGACCAAGTGTTTGGAAGCAATTATCTTCTTATCAAAGATTTTTTATACGTTCCTGAAAACTAAAGAGTTCTACAGGAAGAAAAAATAACAGGAAAAGTTTGTAAATCAAAGTTCATATACTTCCTAAAGGCTTAAATCCTTTAAACCTAGTATTTTGGGAAGGACAGAGATTGAAGAAAACCTTGCTATACTGAAAAACCTCCATCAAAGATGTAAAGACTCAAAATATTTGATAATAAATCTTGTCTGTCTACACGCTTGTCTTTGTTACTTCATGTGCATCAGAGTATTCTAACAGAACTCAAATGATATACTGAATCCAAATTTTAGCAGTGTTTAGACCAAGTAAGGACATAATCTCACACTTGATTTTATGTCTCTGTGCAGCCTGCAGTTTTGTCATTAATTGATTGATTTTTGTTCGTTTTGGACCCAAGATAGTCCACAGTAAATACTGTATTCTGCCTAAGTTCTCCGGCGGCAGAGCAAAGTGTTTTTGTTGTTGTTGTTGTTCACTTTAGCTGACTTCTGTATCTTCCTTACATACCATTTCAAAAATAAGTAATGTATTACCTGCATTGAGTTTCTCTTGATGGTATCACACTGAGGATGTGGACAGAGCTGCAGGCAGGCCATACTGTGGTGGAAAAGAAACAGATTTGCAATTTGGAGCATACATGATGGAGGAATGTTAAGCATACTGCAGAATTACACAGATCTGAAAAATATCCTAATGGAAGAGCCAGCATCTGACACACATTTGTGGACATAGGTAAGAGTCAAGCAGGAGAGCATAGTGAAGAAAAATACGGTGCCAGCTAGTTGCTTGTTTATGTACAATAAGGAAGGAGAAAATCCAGCAGATGGGCATGCATTTGTTAGGAGCCTACCAACAACACAGCATTCACAAACAGAAGAATGGAGGCTTTTGCTCATGTATCTTCGTGTGTTGTGATGGGCTTAGTCAACCCCACGCTGACAATGATGTATCACTAGGAATATGAACGTACAGATACTGCAAATGAATCAGGAAATGTAGTTGTCAAGACTCTCTAGAGAGGACATCCCTAAAAAAGACAAATATTTATATGGAAGAAAAGCATCCTGAAATTAATGGAAAAGAGGAGCAAAGCCAAAAGAGAAGCAGACCTGAGCACAAAAATCCTAGCTAAGGAAAAAAGCACACCAAGGGAGCCCAGAAAAAGCAGTGTTCAACTAATATTGCTCCAGTACTTCTTCAAAAAGGAAGTTGGTTAGTGAGTGCTACATAGCGAAGCCAAGGAAAAGCTTGCGTCTTACTGTTCCAAAAAGAGAGGCTTTAAATTAAAAGAGGAAAAATTTAGGTTAGATACTAGGAAGAAATTTTTCACTCAGTGGGCAATGAGACACTGCTACATGCTGCCCAGAGAAGCTGTGGATGCTCCATCTCTGGAGGTGTCAAGACTGGGTTGGATGGGGCCCTGGGCAGCCTAAGCTGGTGGGCAGCAGCCCTGCCCACGGAAGGGGTTTGGAGCTTGATTATCTTTAGGTCCCTTCCAACCTGAGCCATTCTATGATTCTATGACTAACCCACATTTCTCCAAATGCAAGTAGTATTTTTCCTCAACAAGTGGACAATAGCAAGCATTGTTTGATGAGATCTACTGCAGTCTTTCTACTTTTCTGGAAATTTTACCAGAGAAGCCAGGTTCACTGGTGCTATTTACCAGCGACCCCAGGCTGACTTTTATTCTTTCCTTTTCCATCAAATTTCCTTCCAAACTCAGTTTAAAAGCTTTCCAAAACTCAGTCTAAAAAGGTTTGGCCTTATTCGAGGTCACACTACAGGATGAATAGTCATTCAAATTCCTTCTAATCCTTTTTTTAAACAGAGGTATTACACAGTCTGCAGTTTTATAACCTTGTTTTGTACTGGTCTTTCAGAGTCACTGAGACAAGTTTACCTGAGATCAGGAATTGTTGCCTTTTGTCCCTATAACCTAACACTACTCTTCTTAAAAAATGCAACAGTAAATCTGAGGAGAACAGAAGAAAAAAGGCCTTGCTGGTGGTTCATGTAATGTCTGTTTTCTCCCCAACATATTCCCCAGGTAGATATACGATACACCACAGAGATTTAAAAAAATAAATAAAAGTAACATGAGATAAATAGTTAGGTGGTCAAAGAATGTTTTCTGTTTTTTACGCTGTGCAAGCTCCACTTGACTTTTGACAATTCTCAAAGCATTCCTACACTTCTCATGGACTAACACATTTTTCAATTCCTTCTAGACTTTCTTCATATTACACATACCCCCACTGCAGTGCCTATTCATACAGTTAGATCTGGAGCTAACCTCTTCCTATTCACATAATAGTGCCTTTATATTTTGAGAAAACTCTGATTAGCTCTAGCCATGTTTTCAGTCATCTTTCCAGTAACTGTAAGCTGAAGTAACTTGAACACAGCTGTTATCCACATGCAACATTTTTTATTTGGCATAGTGGCTACTTGATGAAGATATCTGTAGACTGTTGCCTGCCTTAGCCCTCTTACTGGAGCTTTTTTGTTCTCTGTTTCATGTGTGGGGGAGGTAGGTACCCATAACAAAGTCTTCAATAGAATATGCGCTTCAACACATCACTATCTTCAGCCCATCTAAAATCCTTCTATATTTCATAGACCCCCTGCTCAACAATAAAACTTGTAATACAAGGAGGTACAGAGATGCCATGCACCTAAATTTATTCCTTAAGAACAACTAGCATGACCTGTGTAGTATCCGTCCTTTCATCCCATTTCCATGATATGTATGCTATCTATATTCTTACTGAAAAAGATCTTTTTTCAGAATACTATCTCTATGAGCTGTGTCTTACAATGAATGCTGGGCCACGGAGAAAAAGATCCTCCAGCATTAACCAGGGTTGTTAAATTGGAAAACGCTTCTGAGGGCATACAGAAAAGGATCACGCTAGTTCACACAATCTCCAGTTAACTCTCGCAGCAGAAGTTCCTTGTAGTGACTTAGAAAACCTATGGATAAAAACTAGGAAATGCAAAATAAATTTATGGAGATTAGGAAAAGTCTGCCAAATGAGCAACAACGTTGTTAAGAGTGAAAGACACTCTTTTAGCTTTTGTTGCGGCTCTTTACAGATTTCTGATGGTCATTACTGATGCCCTTTGCAAAAGCTGCTTTTATGAGCCCTCCTTTGACTTTTTCATCTCAAAATAAGAACTGCAAGATAAACACAATTTTAAAGTTATGCAATAAGCACCTATAAAATTATTAGCTCAGTGTGTCATCTTGAAATTTTAAACAGTTGCATAACTGCCTGTGTCCTTGCATTCTGTTCTTGTTTATAGATTTTATGCAATTTCTCACTGATATTTTAACCCATTTAAAAAATAAAAAAGCTAAGAAGTGATAGTAAGTGATAATAACAGATGGTCCTATGTTTTATTAAAGATGAATAATAGACTTCTGCTGTTTTCTGTCTTTGGAGATGTAATTATAAGTATGAATATTACATCTTGAGATTTAAGAGACTGAATACACAAACCAGAAAAGAACAGTGATATCGTGACAGTTTATCTTTCCATATCTCAATTGTTTAAGGAATATTCATTAAAAGTGCATAAAAGAAGAAGTGTCAATCACCATCCTTTATAGACAGACTCAGGAGTACCATCTCAGGAAAGCACAAAATGGCTGCTGATTCCTGGCATAAATCAATACAGAACACAGAGCCATGCCAGTCCCAACAGCCATATCATCACAAGGCTAGTTTTAAGGCTTGATTTGAAGAGTTAAACAGGGAACTAAAACTTTTGATGGAAGACTAATTACTTCCTTAACTCTCCATTATACCTGAGAGATGCACATAATATGATATGCTGTCCAATACATTATAAAATTGAAAAGTGTAAGCAAAAACAAATTATGGATGATTGGTTCCAAATGGTGAATTAAAGCAGCACTACAATAAATCAAAATGAACCAAGGTCATGCAATCTCTGTCATTGTCCCACCATCTTTTATAAAACGCTTTACAAATATACACATTTTACATACATCAAGTATATGATATAGGCATTTAAAAATATTACTAAGCTCCATAAGATGGAAGGTTGGTGATAAGGACAAACACATATTACATAGTAGAGGATAGAATCAGATAGACAGAGACAGACATGATTAGTCAAGGAAGAAAAATGCAAATCTACCTCTGAACTATGTCTTCACTATATCACATAGCAGAAAGAGGAGGGCTAGATATGATAGTCTGAGAGGTTTCTTTCCATCTTGTCGCCTACAACTTTATAGTCCATTCTTTCTTTATTGGATAAACATCACATACAAACATGAGAAAATGCAAGCCTGGAAAGGATATGAACCCTCAGGTGTCTGAGCATAAACAACATGTTAACCAGTGCAAGAAGGAACTCTTCTCACCAGCAAGTCATTTCATATGCACCCAGATCTTGCCTTTCATAGGGAAACATCTGGTGTCAAGAAGAGCGTAATTCCTTTTTCCTCTAGTTAAAGCTGCACACCTGAGGGAAAAAGGAAGCACTGAACACAGATGACAGCTCACATTTTTCTCTTGGGAAAGTGTGAAATTGTGCGGATTAGAGTCAAGCCCACCCACCTGTGCTGCTTTCTTTGGAGAAAACATGTCCAAGGTAACCCAGCAGTAGTAATACAAATCAGAAGATAATACTTTTTGTTCAGATGGAGGTCATTGGTCTTCCCTGCTGACAAGGGACTGCCTTCCTGAGTTGGCTGTGAAGCTCTGGAGAGCACTGGATATGAGAAAAATTTTGCTGCTTAAGTATTCCAAAGCTTGCTTGCTGTGTCCTGAAGTAGCCCTTCATCGCTACTCTGCCCGGTTTCACCATTCTTTGTACCCGCTGTATCCATTTGGTATAGCATTGAGGAAATAACAGTATTTTCAAGTTTTAACTAGATTGAAATATGATTGAAATATTGAAATATGTATGTAGGAGAAAGATTTAGGGATTCAAATTCAAAAAACAAACAAGCAAAGGACCATTTCAATTTCCTGCTGAATTCTTGAGCTCATTTTTTCTATCATTAGGAAAAGAAAGTTATCACAAAAATTTATAATTTTTTGAAGTGCTTCTTCTACTTCTTTTCCACATGACCTGAATATGACCCAAACTTGCAAAGCAGTGTTTATCACTCCAACTACATATTTAATGTAGGCTTCAATTCAATAAATTCACCAAAAAAGAAAATGATACTCATTTTTACCTATAACTACCTGACTCCCACATAGTATTTTTGCTAGTCTTATCCTAGTATGATAGAAAAATATGATTTATCAAAATTCAGTGACTCTGTCCATTGAGCTATGAATCTTTACATCTTTTCTGTGTGTACTTCTGAACAAAAACATGTATAAAGCCATCTTTAAAAGATACACTTTCCATCCTGAATGTGGTGTTTTTACATTCTGTCTGGCAATACTTTCTGAAGTTTGTATCTATTTTTATTACTATTTATCCAATTTTCATCTAGTGCAAGGTTGAAATCAAAAAGCAGACCAGCTTCCCTGAAGATCATGACAAAAGCCCCACTGTCTTCAACTGACCATGGATTTTGCTCATTCAAAGCCCTTTGCAAGGAGTGCCCTGTCTGACAGAAGAAAACTGCTAAGACTGGAGGGATTCTGTGGGCCTGCAATGGTTCATCTGCCCAGAAAATATTAATTCAAACAGAATTTATCAGACTCCCTTACTCTCAAATTTCTTTCCTGAAAAATATCCACCTGCCTTAGCCCACATGCAAAAAAAACCAACACTTCTTTCTCATGAATGCTTTGCTTATTCTTTGATATTTCTTCTTTAATCTATGTTTCCATAGAGCGTAAAATCAGATTTGGGGCAGAAAAGGGTCATCTCCATCCTCACTATACTAGGAAAGGTTAGAGATGTGTTCTCAAAACTGACTTCAGGGTAATTAGAAACAGAAACAAACACAGAACCATGACAACCAAAGGGCTAAGGCATAAAAGAGACAAGTTGTATACCAAGTAATATTCCCATCCAGCAAAACAGTTCTGCTCATATCTGCATCCAGAAGCTTGGGTAAAAATAGGAACACTTCTTATATATCTATACAGCAAGCAGCCCCGCAAGTATGCGCAAATATCTATTACAAGTCCTACAAAGTACAAGATTTGCACAGTACTTTGTGATGGAATATATGCAGTGCTTACCTATACACAGCAGCAGTATTTTGTAAGTATGGGTAATGTAAATATCAGTGTCCCTTTATAATAGGTGAATTTGTAAATGAGATGATCAGAACTGCCTGTTAAAATATGGTCTGTAATAAAAAGATACTGCATTATTTCCAGACAGGAAGACAGAAATACTGTATGAAGGCTGTCATTTGGTGGTTTGCTGACACTGCTTTTTCCCAAATTTTTCTACACATTATGCAGACATTCTTAGAAAAGAAAAAAAAAAAAAAAAAGCTGATATCATTTTTAATTCCTCTGCTTTTTATTGAGTTTTATATGGCAACAGAATTACCATACAATGAATGAAACTACCACTCATATCAACTTAAACATGTCACATAAAATTTAAGTGGTAGAAAGAGTACTAAAAATGGAGCGGAGATAAAGCAGGGAAAAGTAAACAACCAGCAAATAAAGAGGGATCACTGGGAGGAGGATTCACAACAAACCCAAACATCATCCAGTATTTCTGTTAAAACTGGTTGTCGTGAACATGTAGGACAAAAACTTCTGTGTGGGCTGCACCTAGGGCAGGGCCCGCAGAAGCACTGGCCCTCAGCTGGGCACAGCAAGCGAGATACCAGCCTCACTCCACCACAGTATGGGAAGTGTTAATTCTGCCCACAAACCCAGCACTACCATAGTTCTGTTTAGCTTTTTTCTATTCTGTTTTCGGTCAAGGCAGTAGAACAAGCCTCTTGGCCACCACTCTGCTTTTTTGACCACACAGGGGACCTTGCAGCATTCCCCATGGTGAAGCACAGCCCCCAGAAAAACACAACAGCTGTGCCACAGTACAGGCATTTGCACTCTGGGACTATCACACATTCATCCTGCTGTGTGGTAACAGCGGTCGGACTACCACCCATTTAACCTGCCTTCAATAAATCTGTAGCTCCTACCTGTAAAAGTGAAGCAGTGTGTTCTCCTTTGAACAAAATGCCTGGTGGCATTAAATGGAATTTTGCTCTTCGTCTGCTTTGAGAACCGAATATTAGGACAAGACATAGGTGCCAACTTGACTCCTCACAGGCAGCATCAGTGATTGGTGCTACATGTAGAACCAGATTAAAACAATTTACGTGCACCCAGAGCATACTCCTGCTAATTTTCTGGGAAGTAATGAAATATCTAAGTCAGAGGAGCTATACCACATGCAGGTTTAGATTAAATAACGAGAAGGCAATGCTTGATAGCTACACTGTTTTTTAGATATTTACATAATCTCCTTCTGCTCATAGAGAACATTTCTATTCCTGCCAGCTGGGCTACAGCCCCCTGATAAAAAGTTCTGGAGAACTCAACATTGTGACAATACTGGGTCCCAAACTGTTCCACAGTTCCTTGATTAATTTTGCTCTTTCTCACATATCATGTTTCTCCTTCAGTAAATGATCATTTTCCACAAAATTTCTGAGATTTTCTGGTGTTCTCCCACAGCACAGGCAGCTGAGCAGCAGAGATTTTGCAGCTTCCCCAAGCTGACCATTCTGTCTTTAGGAGGGGTTGTTGCCGACTGCATCCAATTGAAGTGAATGTCCCAGAGGAGACAAGCTATCAGAATTCAAAACGCCCTGTAAATGTAGGTAAGATACTAATTCTCTTCTCTCAATTGCCACACTGAGGACTCTAAAAAATAATAATTCAGAAATCAAGCCAGCTACCCCCGAGATAGTAGGTAAATAATGCAACTTAATATTAGGTAAAGTACACAACTCCTAAATTTTCTTTATTTTTTTCTCCTTCCTAATCCTCAAAAACCTCCAAGTTTATTAATTTAAAAAAAAAAAAAAAAAAGAGAGGGAATAAAAACTGCTAATGTACTCAGAATGGAAAGAAAGCTGGGTAATATATTAATTTTAATTGTATGTATTAACCTTCCCCCATAATGAGAGGGGGAAAGCCTACCATCTGCTTAAGTAATTAGTCAGAACCATAATTAAAGGATTAAGATTAGCTCTAACATTTTTGTTACTTTACTCAGGAAACTGAACATCCAAATACTTCAAACTAGTCTACTGTCACTGAAACACACTAGTGATTGGCTTTCTTTTATGCTTTGGGAGATTGCCATCATCTCAGATTTAGTTGTACCAGCAATATTTCCCAAAGCTGCCTATCACATACATTACACTAGGAAAAGATTTTGGTTGATCTGTTATAATTTAAAGTATATGACCAGCATAAAGTAATAGTTTAACGTCATATGTTCCCAGTGCGGTATATGATTAGCCTTAATCTGTATTTTGAACCATTCAAGGGCAGCGTTAAATTAGAAGAGGGAAAGGGGATGGCCCATTCTCTTGCACAGCTTTAAAGAACCAAGCAATTAGCTTTCTTTCAAGTCAGAGTGACTGTGAACTCTTACCAAACAACAACATACAGGTGAGAAAGACCAAGACATAAAAGACCAAGTTATCCTAATCTTGTCAAATGTAATTTGTCAAATGCCTTTTTTGTATCAGGGCAGCACTGCGGCAAGGATTCATCTGCATATTGACAGACACTCACTAATTCAGTCAGTAATCCTGTACTATCAATGTCTGATCATTATTTTTTAACATCATCTAATTAGGATGGAAGATATCATCTATTATTTTATTTGATCTTGTATCTAGCATTTAAATGAGATGTTTAGCTTGGCAGAAGTTAAAATGTGCAGATCTTTGCCTGGCTTAAGCATAATTGAGCAAGATACTCAACTGTGTCCTTCAGTATAAACAGTTGCTTACATTACTCAAAGAACTAGGGGCTAAGATTTACATGGGAAGTCTTGTTTGGGGGGAACTAAAAAATGTAGGCAGAGAAGGATAGCAAAAGATGACCTAAGATAAAAATGGATTCAGCTGGAAAGTAATCCAAAAAGATTAAACTTCTATATGGAAAAGGCACACTTGTTAGAAGGAGTATGGTGGAAGATGAGAGAAAAAAAAAAAACTGGTTTCGCCCAGTGTCCAAAAAGGTGTGTAAGGAGCAATTCTTCTCCTACAATATCCAAGTTTTCTTTCTAAGACTACGAACCTACCAGTTCCAGACAAACAAATTTGATGATTTTCCAATGATCCATTCTAATATGCTAGAACTCAGAGCTGTAGAATGCTGGGGTGGTTAAATGGATTCATAAAGAGACGTGCCAAGTTCATGAAGAATAAGTCCTTGAGTGACTATTCGCATGTTATTTTTAATTAAACTTCTGGTTCAAAGAGTCCTTAAACCACTTACTGTCAAACTTTGGACAAAACATCATGGAAAATGATCATAAATAGTTTTTCAGAACGCAAATGACTAACCTTGAATGAATGACACATTTGGTTGTTTAAACATTCATTTTTGGCCCAAAAAGACTATTTGTTCCTCTCCTGAACCCTCAAAATTCTTGTTTTATCACACCTTAAGAAACTGCTACACCTTAAATGCATTTTTGTTGTTGCTACTATCCTTTAATTTAGACAATTCCACTGTCATTTTTATACTGAGTCTACTAATTCCCAGCCTCAGTTCTGCTTGTATAGACACCCAACACATGGCTTGTTAACTAACTGACTGCATTGACTGGATTCTTCTTCATCGGCTATAATAAGGACTTAACCATCTCACTTATACCCAGATACTGACATTTAAGAGTATTCACATTTGAACTGAGTCCCATCCCTCATATAGTGTTCATCTGGCTAAATGTGTTTACATTCAAATCTAAGGCAGCCAGTGTGGACATCATTTGTGGTTAACAAAGAAAAACAGGTGCTTCTGGATCCACCCATTTCAACCTCATATGCATGAACATATTCAATCAAACGGACCGTGTCGTAAAGCCCCTATTTTTTTTCAATTCAGATGGAACAGTATGGTGAGCTCAGATGAAGACAACCACACTGTAAACTTCAAATATTATGTCAGTTGAAGGCTATCTTCAGTCATGGTTACGCTATTCTGAACAGGCAAGGAAATTCATTCCTTCCAAGGTGTAAGGTATATATTACACCTGTAAACTGACGTGCACATGTACAAATACATGAGCATGGACATAATGTACCAACTCTGGCAGTTTGGGGTTTTTATTTTACTTCACTAGGAAATGGAAACATAACTCAATGTAATTCTAACATGAGTTTACTATAAATTCCCAGTCTTTAAGTTAATAGTGAAATAATGCTCCTCTCATTAGTTTAATGATCGTATCACACTCAGCACAAGCTTCCTCCCTTCTTTTTTTCCCTTCTTTCATTAACCAGCTCTAATAGTTGCAATTTGCTTTCCCTATGAAGTTGTCAATCTTTCTCTTGTACGTAACATGTCAGTCTGTTACAGCATAGAAATAATGCAATGTATTTTTTATCAGGCTAAAGCCCCTTTTCATTTACTGACTCAAGAATTATTTTAAGCTATGATAAAGCATGTTAATGGAACACATTGTAAGAATTGAACATTTAGATCATTTACAGATTTTCTTTTTCAACTGTATGTGCTTCACTGTCAGTGTTCGATTTAGAATAACTTAGCTGTCACTCAGCAAAAGGGAAATGTAGGTGTACTGATGCAGAGAGAAGTCCCTCAGCTCATACTGAGCTGGCTGTTCCCCTGAGGCACCCGCACAAAAGACCTTTTCTCATGGCAGTCTGCAGCACTACAGCACAACAGTGAAGTTTCCTTCTCTCATAATGATACAGCTTTTCCTCAACAGCATAAAGAAGTGGAAGAAAATAGGTGGTTTTGTACACTAGACCTTAGAAGCAAAAAAAAATATTGTACTGGAAAGGGGTGAAGGGTGTATTTGGCTTAACTAGAAACTTGGAGCTTTATTCTACACAATCTAGTCTTTCTGTTGAGAACTTCTATATACAATATTGTCACACCATATGAGTTCACACCTACTTGCTATCCCATGTAACCCTGAGTTTTTTTGCATTTCAGACCAGCCCTACCCCTGACCTTCTCTTACAGCTTTCTGTCTCTTATGTTTATCACAGGATCTTCAGAGGTCATACTGCTTTAAAGCAGCCTACAGTTCTACATCTGTCTGTTGTAGCAGAATTTCCAGAAGAGATGGTGTTTTTGTCTTGAGCTCTTTACAAGAAAACACTTCAAAAGTATAACAGCAATTGGTGAAACAAACAAACAAACACTAGTTTAGCTGCAGGGAAATTTAAGAGGTCTCCATGCTAACTCTGGTTCTTGATCACTGATCTTCTCAGAGCCTGCCATTCCAGTACAGATTTGTTCACTTCTGCCCTGTTTCAATGAATGTTTGTGACAAGACTATCATCATTAACTTTTTCCATTGTTCTAACTTAACAAATATATGAGGAATGCTCCTAAGTGCCCACCTCAAGCAACCATTCCTGAAATACTGGTTCAAGCACAATACTCAGCCAATTTCATTATAATTGGCCCTTAAAAAATGAGATATTTTTGATTCTCTGTTTATCCCAAACTTATTTTAGAAATTAAACAGAGTATTAAGCATTCTGAAAAATGAAAACCTTGCAATTCTGGACTGAGGTCAGTAGTTGTCAATGTTTTGAAGCAAAAGGCACTCTTGATCCTTAAAATACATGCTGAGGGCAAAAACATAACACTTTTCATGAACACATAAAGGGAGACATTAAATAGAGTAAATACAAATGCTACTCCAAGACTTACCTCTTGCAAGAAGAGGTGGGCATGAGCTGCAGTGACCTCAAGATGACTCACATAAGTGCTGATCCCAGCTTCACATTTTATGCTGAGTATGGCACTGCAGAAATGAAAATGACTGATCATTTAACTGGTGCCACCATTCATCTCCTAGGCCAGCTTGGCAAGCCAAAACTCATAGGAAAAAATGCTACGGGAAATAATACAGTTATTCATCCACAAAGTAACCGTCTGCATTTATGAAACAGGCAAAAGGGAGGAGATTCAAATGCTTCCTTCATGCATAGTAAGCCACTTGTGAGTCTACTGTTATGCCTTTTCAGTTCCTATGATACAGGCAGGCATTTAGCTTCACTCATACAGACAACATTAGTATGTTCAGGGATATGACTAGAGCCTCCGGTCTGAGGTCAGATATTTGCTGCCCTAAAATCATCTAAGTGAAACACTGCCCATCCATGAAACAGCTCTGACTGAACAGAGATCAGAAACAAAGTCCAATAGACACCAACAACTCTATCATACGAAATGCACTGAACCAGTTATGTCTAGTTCTCCCCTTGCAAAAAGCTCTGATTTTTTTTTAATTCTTTTTTTTTCCCTGCTTTTTTATATCTCACTTCCCCAGACAACACACATGTATTTCCTCTTACATATAGACAAATTGCTCTTTGCCTAACTGAAAGGAGGTGAGGCTATTCTCTCTCAGACCAAATTAACTGATTCCGATGTTTTACAGTGAGTTCAAGGACAAGGAAGGAGGGACTGGCTAGAACAGCTGCAGAGCTCTTCCTAGGCATCTCCTCCTGACTCCTCTCTCCTCTCTGAAGCAGAGCTGTAATGGCTATAGTAAGATCTTACAGAATCTCTGATCATTTAAACTTCATCCTTGCCATTCCCTTCAGGTCCCAGCTGTTTCTTTCTTTCCCCTCGTTCCTAAAAATGCAAGAATTTTGGAGGAAACTGATGTATATTCTAGGTCTTTTAACTTGATCTACCATGTCACATGGAGATTTCAGCTTCCAGAAAGTTCTGGAGGAGCTTTTCCCATCCCTTATGTTCTGTCCTGTATCTCTGACTCCTGGCTCTCCGCCCTCTTCCAAGGCTCTGGGAGCAGCACAGGATCTCCACTGAAGTCAACCATTTTCTTTAGCTTGTAATGTCCCAGACATCATCAGGCTGCCACTTGCGCTGCTGCTGGATTTGAGCTGCTATGCATGACTTCTCTCCACCCACTACAGAGGGGACAGCAACAGCCTAGTCAAATTCTGACCCCCTTATTCATCTATCCCAAACCACGAGAGGCCCCAAACTGGGATCCAGCTCCCACAGCTGTCAAAGCATGACCTCTGAACCAGAACACCACAATGGGATAGAGCAGAGGAGGCTGAGCCTGATTCTTGAGTTGCTTCTCAATGCCACAGTAAAATCTTCTCGGTTTATTTCAAGTGTGCAGCCAGTGACTAAAAGACAAGCATTCGATTAAATCTGAGACCATTTCAGGCGCACAGCTGAGAATGAAACGTGCAGCAGCTCCTGCATGACTACATCTCCCCGCAATAAGACCAGATGAAACTGATCGTTTCAAGGAATCCCACGAAATTCATACTGCTTCCAGGAACTTGCATTCACAGGTGAATACTACTAATTTAAGAGCTACTAAGGTAAGAGGTACTAAGAATACTACTAATTTAATTATTTTAAATTTCATTTAAAATAATGAAAATACCACTTTTTTTTTTTTTTCTTCAGNTTTAATAAATTACTCTGTGACCCACCCCAAGCGACTCTCTTCTCTCACTTAAGTCTGTCATGAAGTAGAGGACAACTTTTCCACAGTTCCTAACTAACTGTGGAACTGTTCCTAACTAATTTATTGGCAAGACAACATGCCAGGCCAAGTTAAAAATCCTCTACCCACAAGATCTGGAAAGCAAACCAATTGTCCACTCTGTTTTCCTCAGGGTGTTATGATCAATACAGAGATGAGACCCTTTGGGACCGCACATCAGCTTCAATAACCTCCATTCAAGTTCTAAGTCTCGTGCAATCCTCTAGCAGAACCACACTCACTGCTACCAGAGTTTAGCAATACATCTGTCAAAATTTGTTTTCCCTGCTTTGGTGAATGGAAGCAAAAAGCCAAACAACTTCTCATTCAGTTACGTGATTTAAAATCTTTGAGCTAATTTTATTTACTGCGAAGTTTACTGCAAAGAAGGCATTTTATGAGGATCTATATGTGCAGATTGGCACAGCATCAGTTTTTAAGTCATTCTATACTTCTCTTATGTCTCTGCTGCTTTCCCCTTGAAAATTCACCTAGTGGAAAAGATTGTTCTCATTTAATCTGAACAAGTATGTGCATCCATATTATAATCCTCAAGACAGCAGGCACCTGGAGAAGGATGGTCGCTGGAGCATTACTGCTGCTGAGCCCCAGAGACAGGCAGGCTCCTTTTGTCATCCCTGCCAACCTAAAAGCTTGAGACAGACCCACATCCTTCCACCACAGTGAAAACACCATTTTGCAGAAAAAGGAAATAAAATAAGCCTCTTGAACTGGAAAACTTCTGTTCTTTTCCAAATTGTTAGCAAATCACAATGATTTTCTTGCCTGTTTAATAAGACAAAGACTTGATTGATGCAGATTGCCGGAGGAAATGACTATATGGCCCTGCCCACGTGGCTTAGTAATTGACACTTGCCAGAACTGTCTCAGCAGCTCTTCTGTGTTCGTTACAGAGCATGGGCTATAACAAAATTGTCCTAGTGAACAGCCCAATTAACACTCATATAAAGTCATTTCTCTGGCATCTGTGCAGGCAGAACAGATGCAACAGGGACATTTCTCCCAGGCTACCTCAATCTCTGATCTGAATCGGACAAATGTGATTTGACTACCTCTCTGCTACATCCCCAAATGTCTCTGCCCACACTACCAACACAAAGAAGAAAGAGTACGTGCTGCCACCATTATAGCCCTTCTCTGAATGGCAGCTCTCTCCTAAGATATGCTCTTTGGTTTATATAGACTAATTATTTGGTGAATGAAACTCAAGTTTGTGCCTAGCTTCAAGATAACTGAAACAGTATTTCCATATTAAATCTAACTCAAAATAACTCAAATGAGCATCTTCCAAATCTTATACACAGCCAAAAATGAGGGAGGTAGCACCTTTGGGGAGAAAGATGCATGCCACTCCAGTCACATAAAAGATGACAGCTAGAATAAGAATGTGCATGCCTGAAAATATTTATATGTAGGTCAGAGAGTCTTTAAATATGCATTGAAACAATATTAATGTCACTGACCTGTCTGATCACAAGTGCAGCTGCTGCCTCAAACCATTCTGAAATTGTTTCCTCTGACTCCAAGTATCTGCTGCCCTTCAAAATCTTCCTTTACCTGCAGAGTGGTGGGGGGAAATCATTTACAATCAGACGTTCAGCTATATTTACTGTCTTTAATAAAACGGGAAACTTTAAAAGGATGCTTGGTTTCCACCTAATGGCCCCCGAAGGTTTATCGCTTGAGACATTTGGCACTGGCACCGAGGGGAAGTTCGTTTTGCTGCTGCTCGGCTGTGCGTCGCCTCAGGTTAACTAGTGCTGCTTTTTCTGTTGCAGCCAGGCTCTTCTTTTTCTACAAACACAAAATATTTGCTTTCCCTGGGGGGAAAAATATAATAATAAAAAAAATAATTAAAAAAAAAAGCCCCATGTGTACAGAGATGGCAGAGATTACTTGCAACTGTCATAATTTAAGAGGGAAAAAAATATCCTCTTATCTCACTTGCAGAGTGAATTTAAAAAATGAGAGCAGAATGAAAAATGACTTGCTGAAAGGAAGTTTTGAAGACATTATTAGTGTCCAAACATAGATTTATATGGCCTCCATGTAGCACTCTGACATCTTATATGCCCTTTGGCTTTGGCAGATATTGAAAAGGATGCAAGTGGAGTGGATATGAGTTCATTGCTGACATATTCAGTCTTGACTTTTCTGCTACATGGTTATTCAGTGCCCAGCAAAATGGTACCTGCTCTCCACATTAGGATTCTAAAAGTATAGTAAAATGACTAGGAATTTATTTCTATAAAGGGAGGGGTGATACACTTGTGTATTCCCCAAGTACACCACAGCTGTGCTGGCAGAAATCATGATGCAAAGTCATTTGCTTCAATGTAAAATGAGGGGAAATACACTAGTTCAGTATCGGTGGCACTTTACACAGAACTATTCACATAAGTATCTCCAGGTATTATTGTCTGGAAGCAAAACTCATTCTTGAGAGCATAAACTACCTCATATCAAGGTAAATATTTCACTTCAGTGGCATAGTTAGTGGTGTGACCATAAAAAAGCAGCTATACTGGATGCACATGTTCTTCTATAAATATATCCCATAACAGCAAGCTGTAACACACCCACACTGTAAAGAATTTCAGCTAGTAAAATATGTGGGTTTATACACAACCTGTGGCAAAACTGAAGAATTGTACCTCTAAGTATGCGTGGAAGGGTTAAACAAAACAACACTCCCACGTGGAAGAGCCCTAAGTAAGGAACACATCTTTGGGAAGATGCCAGGCTACAACATCAGCATTCAATTAAGGCAGGTGGTAATCCTGCTCACATAACTGTGCAATTAGGATAATGTCACTTTCTATTTCCACTTTGTAAAATACTTTGAGATCCTCAGATGAAAGTTCTGCACCAACGTGAAGCATTTATACCTTCATCAATGAAGCAGATGGCATTTGGTATGCCTGTTTGTGTGTGAACTCTGTAGTCATCACTTTTATAATTAGTTAAGAGTCATCTCCTGCTCTGCTGCATGCTCCGCTGTTTCCACAGGAGCAACAGCATCTTAGTGGTATATCCACTACTGTATCTATGTGACTATATTTTAAGACTATTATACTGTGTATGTTTCATCTGAAACACAATACAACAAAAGTATACATCAACTACCAAAGACGAGAAGAAACTTTGAGAAGCCATCTTGGCTACTGCTCCACACTAAGGTTTTCAGTGACAGAAGCCCACATCTTCCTCAAGAATTAAGTGTTATTCTGTACTAAATATCTGAGTTTTTCTAATATCTAATCCTTATCTCCCTTGGTGAAATACACACCCATTATTTCTAATCTTCCATAAAGTAAGTTTTCCAGCCAAGGCCCTTAGTCTTTGCAGCTGTCTTGATATACCTGAAGATTATGATATCAAGTATGTTGCATTCTTTTTCATTTCTGAGAAATATGCAAAGCACTGTATACCTTTCAGCTGCCTCCAATCTTTCGCTGCAAGCCCATGGCTGGATAAAAGGAACTCCTGGAAAAAAAAAAAAAAAAANTTAAGAAACTGCTACACCTTAAATGCATTTTTGTTGTTGCTACTATCCTTTAATTTAGACAATTCCACTGTCATTTTTATACTGAGTCTACTAATTCCCAGCCTCAGTTCTGCTTGTATAGACACCCAACACATGGCTTGTTAACTAACTGACTGCATTGACTGGATTCTTCTTCATCGGCTATAATAAGGACTTAACCATCTCACTTATACCCAGATACTGACATTTAAGAGTATTCACATTTGAACTGAGTCCCATCCCTCATATAGTGTTCATCTGGCTAAATGTGTTTACATTCAAATCTAAGGCAGCCAGTGTGGACATCATTTGTGGTTAACAAAGAAAAACAGGTGCTTCTGGATCCACCCATTTCAACCTCATATGCATGAACATATTCAATCAAACGGACCGTGTCGTAAAGCCCCTATTTTTTTTCAATTCAGATGGAACAGTATGGTGAGCTCAGATGAAGACAACCACACTGTAAACTTCAAATATTATGTCAGTTGAAGGCTATCTTCAGTCATGGTTACGCTATTCTGAACAGGCAAGGAAATTCATTCCTTCCAAGGTGTAAGGTATATATTACACCTGTAAACTGACGTGCACATGTACAAATACATGAGCATGGACATAATGTACCAACTCTGGCAGTTTGGGGTTTTTATTTTACTTCACTAGGAAATGGAAACATAACTCAATGTAATTCTAACATGAGTTTACTATAAATTCCCAGTCTTTAAGTTAATAGTGAAATAATGCTCCTCTCATTAGTTTAATGATCGTATCACACTCAGCACAAGCTTCCTCCCTTCTTTTTTTCCCTTCTTTCATTAACCAGCTCTAATAGTTGCAATTTGCTTTCCCTATGAAGTTGTCAATCTTTCTCTTGTACGTAACATGTCAGTCTGTTACAGCATAGAAATAATGCAATGTATTTTTTATCAGGCTAAAGCCCCTTTTCATTTACTGACTCAAGAATTATTTTAAGCTATGATAAAGCATGTTAATGGAACACATTGTAAGAATTGAACATTTAGATCATTTACAGATTTTCTTTTTCAACTGTATGTGCTTCACTGTCAGTGTTCGATTTAGAATAACTTAGCTGTCACTCAGCAAAAGGGAAATGTAGGTGTACTGATGCAGAGAGAAGTCCCTCAGCTCATACTGAGCTGGCTGTTCCCCTGAGGCACCCGCACAAAAGACCTTTTCTCATGGCAGTCTGCAGCACTACAGCACAACAGTGAAGTTTCCTTCTCTCATAATGATACAGCTTTTCCTCAACAGCATAAAGAAGTGGAAGAAAATAGGTGGTTTTGTACACTAGACCTTAGAAGCAAAAAAAAATATTGTACTGGAAAGGGGTGAAGGGTGTATTTGGCTTAACTAGAAACTTGGAGCTTTATTCTACACAATCTAGTCTTTCTGTTGAGAACTTCTATATACAATATTGTCACACCATATGAGTTCACACCTACTTGCTATCCCATGTAACCCTGAGTTTTTTTGCATTTCAGACCAGCCCTACCCCTGACCTTCTCTTACAGCTTTCTGTCTCTTATGTTTATCACAGGTTCTTCAGAGGTCATACTGCTTTAAAGCAGCCTACAGTTCTACATCTGTCTGTTGTAGCAGAATTTCCAGAAGCGATGGTGTTTTTGTCTTGAGCTCTTTACAAGAAAACACTTCAAAAGTATAACAGCAATTGGTGAAACAAACAAACAAACACTAGTTTAGCTGCAGGGAAATTTAAGAGGTCTCCATGCTAACTCTGGTTCTTGATCACTGATCTTCTCAGAGCCTGCCATTCCAGTACAGATTTGTTCACTTCTGCCCTGTTTCAATGAATGTTTGTGACAAGACTATCATCATTAACTTTTTCCATTGTTCTAACTTAACAAATATATGAGGAATGCTCCTAAGTGCCCACCTCAAGCAACCATTCCTGAAATACTGGTTCAAGCACAATACTCAGCCAATTTCATTATAATTGGCCCTTAAAAAATGAGATATTTTTGATTCTCTGTTTATCCCAAACTTATTTTAGAAATTAAACAGAGTATTAAGCATTCTGAAAAATGAAAACCTTGCAATTCTGGACTGAGGTCAGTAGTTGTCAATGTTTTGAAGCAAAAGGCACTCTTGATCCTTAAAATACATGCTGAGGGCAAAAACATAACACTTTTCATGAACACATAAAGGGAGACATTAAATAGAGTAAATACAAATGCTACTCCAAGACTTACCTCTTGCAAGAAGAGGTGGGCATGAGCTGCAGTGACCTCAAGATGACTCACATAAGTGCTGATCCCAGCTTCACATTTTATGCTGAGTATGGCACTGCAGAAATGAAAATGACTGATCATTTAACTGGTGCCACCATTCATCTCCTAGGCCAGCTTGGCAAGCCAAAACTCATAGGAAAAAATGCTACGGGAAATAATACAGTTATTCATCCACAAAGTAACCGTCTGCATTTATGAAACAGGCAAAAGGGAGGAGATTCAAATGCTTCCTTCATGCATAGTAAGCCACTTGTGAGTCTACTGTTATGCCTTTTCAGTTCCTATGATACAGGCAGGCATTTAGCTTCACTCATACAGACAACATTAGTATGTTCAGGGCTATGACTAGAGCCTCCGGTCTGAGGTCAGATATTTGCTGCCCTAAAATCATCTAAGTGAAACACTGCCCATCCATGAAACAGCTCTGACTGAACAGAGATCAGAAACAAAGTCCAATAGACACCAACAACTCTATCATACGAAATGCACTGAACCAGTTATGTCTAGTTCTCCCCTTGCAAAAAGCTCTGATTTTTTTTTAATTCTTTTTTTTTCCCTGCTTTTTTATATCTCACTTCCCCAGACAACACACATGTATTTCCTCTTACATATAGACAAATTGCTCTTTGCCTAACTGAAAGGAGGTGAGGCTATTCTCTCTCAGACCAAATTAACTGATTCCGATGTTTTACAGTGAGTTCAAGGACAAGGAAGGAGGGACTGGCTAGAACAGCTGCAGAGCTCTTCCTAGGCATCTCCTCCTGACTCCTCTCTCCTCTCTGAAGCAGAGCTGTAATGGCTATAGTAAGATCTTACAGAATCTCTGATCATTTAAACTTCATCCTTGCCATTCCCTTCAGGTCCCAGCTGTTTCTTTCTTTCCCCTCGTTCCTAAAAATGCAAGAATTTTGGAGGAAACTGATGTATATTCTAGGTCTTTTAACTTGATCTACCATGTCACATGGAGATTTCAGCTTCCAGAAAGTTCTGGAGGAGCTTTTCCCATCCCTTATGTTCTGTCCTGTATCTCTGACTCCTGGCTCTCCGCCCTCTTCCAAGGCTCTGGGAGCAGCACAGGATCTCCACTGAAGTCAACCATTTTCTTTAGCTTGTAATGTCCCAGACATCATCAGGCTGCCACTTGCGCTGCTGCTGGATTTGAGCTGCTATGCATGACTTCTCTCCACCCACTACAGAGGGGACAGCAACAGCCTAGTCAAATTCTGACCCCCTTATTCATCTATCCCAAACCACGAGAGGCCCCAAACTGGGATCCAGCTCCCACAGCTGTCAAAGCATGACCTCTGAACCAGAACACCACAATGGGATAGAGCAGAGGAGGCTGAGCCTGATTCTTGAGTTGCTTCTCAATGCCACAGTAAAATCTTCTCGGTTTATTTCAAGTGTGCAGCCAGTGACTAAAAGACAAGCATTCGATTAAATCTGAGACCATTTCAGGCGCACAGCTGAGAATGAAACGTGCAGCAGCTCCTGCATGACTACATCTCCCCGCAATAAGACCAGATGAAACTGATCGTTTCAAGGAATCCCACGAAATTCATACTGCTTCCAGGAACTTGCATTCACAGGTGAATACTACTAATTTAAGAGCTACTAAGGTAAGAGGTACTAAGAATACTACTAATTTAATTATTTTAAATTTCATTTAAAATAATGAAAATACCACTTTTTTTTTTTTTTCTTCAGTCTGCTTCTTGCACTTGTCTCTGTATTCATTCTTCAGCCAGCCTCTTACCTTGCTATTCAGCCATGTGACTCTCTTCCTGAAGCATAACACCTTTGGTCTTCCACAAATGACAACATAGATATTTACTTCAGCAAGTCAACATGTTTAAATGCCACTGGCTGTCACTGCTCAACATCTGACAGCACTGGAGGACAATAGAGAGCAGTGAAGAAGGGCACATAGATGGAAAATGTTGTGCTGAAGTCTGTATGTTCTCTTTTTAAACCAGGATGGGCAGGAAATGAGTGCGTTTGCTCCAGGCATGAGGAGTCACTTGGAGAAGATCAGTGGAGGCCAACATACCTCAGCAGCTTTCAAACTCACAGTGCCTTTTCCCAAAGCAGCTGGATTCTGACAAGCACTGTCAGAGTAACTGGCAATGAATTGAGAGGTAAGTTAGATATCTTCATTTTCAGGAGGCTTCTCTTAAAGTGCACACTGGAACCACTCAGGAGGATGTGCTCATGGATTCACACTGATGTGTTCTACCATGAACTAATGTTACTTGAGTATTATTGAAAAAGCAAGCAAAGATGAATCACAGAAACTGCTTTTCATCACACTGCTGGAGCAATATACCCTGGAGCTCAGACTTGAAAATGCATGGTGTGTTTAGTGAAATAATCAAAAAAGTCCTGTATGTTTTTAGCATCTTCTCTTTTATGGATGCATTACTTTCTTAGATGCTTGGTGAAAAATGTGATTTCCCCAAATATATGCAAAAATTTGAAATCCGCAAAACATTAAAGGTCATTTTTGACTCTTCTAAAACAAAGCTGCTCTCTTGGATCACAGAAGTACTGAGTGTACCAGCTCTGGAGGATTTTCTTTAGAACAGGACTGTGGTCTTCATATGCAGAGGATATGATGTTTCCATACATTAACTGAGCTCTTTGTGAAGCAGGAGGTTTCAAGGCCTGAAGTACTGAATTCATGTCATTTGATTGAAAAACAAGGCTAAGACTTGCTCAGGTCAGACTTGAAATCATTATCAAGCACCAGTCCCACAAAATATCTAATGATCGTGTTTGCAAAAAAACATGTGGCATGCTTGAACTAAAAGCAATATTGTACCGCCCACTCAGAGGGTCTACCTTATGTCCATGCCTTACCCAGCACAGTCCAGCAGCAGAAGTTCTCTTGCATGGATCAACTTGGTTTGGGAAAGAGAACTCAGACTGTAAAGTCTTGGAATGAGATGAGAAAAAATGCCTAGAGCTCTGCAAGGTGAAGCCTAGAATACAAAGGAAGAGATAACACAAGGTTTTGAAGAAGCATTAGCAAATTGCTCATTGTGTTCATGTAGCAGATTGCAGTACTTCAAAGACAACTTTATCTCTGCCGAGAAAATGCTACAAGAGTCCTTAACGAGAGCTTGTTTGTAAACCTTTTAAAACTACTGGCCCTTAGAAACTTAGACTGGATATCCTCTGTGTGCATAACATGTTCACTAACACCCTGTACTCTGCAATGGTTCTGGCTACTTCAAGCAGCCTAATGATCTCATCAGCTGCAGGACCAGTTTCTCCAGTGCAGGTGCCAGAGGTCAGGGCTCTGACAAGCAGTGTGAGAGTGAGCACGAGGCTGGCAGGCTGCTCAGCAGGCGGGTCAAAGGCCTGTGCATCCTCAGCTGAAGCGGCTGGGAGGAGAAAAAGCTGCCAGAGGAGGACGTGGAAGAGAATCAGGAAGATAATTCCTTTCTTGTTGCATATACCCAAGGACACCGCTTTACAAGTTGTCTTTCTCCAATCTGCCACAATGGCTGCTTTGGGGAGAACATACACTTAACATGTGTTCTCCAGATCGCCTCTTTTTCAGCTTTAGTACTCACTAGCTGATGGTCTTACATTCCCTCCCCACTGCCAATTCTCAGCCAGGCTTTTTAACAGCTGTCTTTAAACTTTTGGCTCCTCAGGTTCCCCTGCCAGATGTGACCAAGTTTGTGTTTGTATCTCTTGCTCAGAGTCTGATCTGCCACTGTAATCCAAATTGTAGACAGAACTTGTCCCTGTGGCCTTCCCTCTATGCTTGCTGGATGGTGTCCAAAAGCCTCTGTAGAAAAGAGATGCCATATACACTAACAGGCAAAGTCTTTACATACATCAACTGTATTCCTTTGACTAGCTATTGCACAGCATCTCCTTAACCATCTGGTCTCTTTGACTGTGTCCACTCTGCAAGTGGAACTGGATTCATTTAAAGTGCCTTTTGAATTAAAAAAATAAAAATAAAAATAGCATTGATTGAATTCTACAGACCAGTGAGTAATGCTGGAAGAACTATTTGCAGTTTATAACTTACCTCATTTTGTTCCTGTTCATAAATTATCCAGAAAGAACTTCGATTTTTACTAATTTGCTCATTATTCAAAGGTCTTTGGCAAAAAATTAATTCAAACATATTTCAACATATGGATTCTGTCTGTGTGCTAGTCACTACACAGCTACATCCTGGATTATTATTTATGGCCTATAAGTGGTCAGTTAAATAACATGGAACTCCCCACATCTCAGCTGGATGTTTGGGCCAAATAGTTGAGATCCTTTCTCACACAGGAATACCATTTATCTGTCTGTCTGCCATCACATTGAATTAGCTTCAGGTTCGAGGTATCAGTGACCAGAAATTAATGGAAATGGGAACAGTAGGAACTGCAGTGGGGGAGAAAGTCTCATGACTTTCAGAGTTGGTTGGTGCACGTTAACTAGCCTTCATGATGATATCCTCTTCAAAACTTGAGCTTAGCCAGATTCCTTGCTTTACTTACATCCACTGACCAGAGGTACTTCCTGCAGCTTCCCAAGTGACTTATTCCATAACATATGCATCACTAGCACAAATTATGGATAAATGAAGGCCATACTAAATAAAGCTTTACTTCGTCGTACCTTACTGCCCTCTTTCTTGTAGTCTGCCTCATTTGTTTAAAAACAATTCGGATATTTCTGCATGAGTGATCCAGATACATCTACAGTTTATTTCAAAAATGAGAAAAACATAGGTGGGATGCCTTGTTCATTTACAAGAGATTATGTAATGAACTTACCCAAATGAAAAGAAGCCACCAGGGACAATTTTCTGGTGCACAGTACCAGGATGCTTACAGTAGATGCCTTCTGCAACATCCTTGTGCAGCCTTTCCTCAGGATTTCTTGGTGCTCCTAGGCCTTTTGACTAAAACTAAAATCTCTGTACCTGCATGGAAAAAAGTTATTGCTTCCAAGAGGTTTTGAAGCAGGGCAACAGTTACAGCCACAAGTTTCTGCAGAGGTTTTACTTAATATTTTTTTCAAATTAGACAAGAGATGGAGGCAGCAGAAGGGCTTTTATTCTATATACAGAGGAGCAATTAAAGCCACTGAAATCATAATAGGTGCCCACTTCCTCTTTAAAATGCATTTTTTTGGCTTTAGAAAAGAAAAAACAACTATTAAGTGTCAGTTTGATCAGCACTGCCACCCTCTGCACAAACCTTAACTCATACAGCAGGGATTTACAGAAAAATTTCAATCTGGGCAACAACAAAAGTGTGATTTTAGAGCTGACAGAATCAAAGAATAAGGAATTAAGCAAAGTGATTCACTGAAGAGCTGAATTGGCTGACCTATGTTGTCAATCCATCACTGTAAAGTCTTTCACAGAAAAGCCTAATAGGAAAAAAAAGACAACAAATGAGGGACAAAAAAAGTTGTACCCACACAATCAGATCTACTCAATGTAAAAGAAAGAGACAGAGAAACGTATGTGTTTATCAAGCATATTGCTGAGCTGTAGCTCTTCCTCCAGACTCAATCGATACATTTTCTCCTTAAATTCCCCTATCCACTGTACAGAAGTCAGCTATGTTTGTTTACCAGCAGATAACCATCTTAATTAGACTACTGTATTGAAGCCCTGTTCTCAGTGAGCACTGAAATAGTTTTGTTTCCTCAGGCATTGTTTTCCTTGAAGGTGTTTCTTGCTAAATGGAATCTCTCTCTGTTTAATGAAACAGAGTAATGTAAATGCCATCCTGTGACCTTTGTGCCTGTTTCATTCCCACTGAAGTAAAACTAAACAGGGCCCAGGTAATTAGCGCAAGCCATTAAATCCAAAGAAAAACTTGCATTATTGGCCACCTTATTTATTTATGAGCATCTCTTGTCCACAGCATCAGAAAGAATTGAAATAAAATAAAATGGTACCTAATTCTTATGTTCTGAACACAGGCACACTGCAGGTAAATTGTTGTAGATCCTACAGAAGAACCATTGCTTCTTCTCATGTACGCACTCCTGTTTTTTTTCATCCTAAATGGATACTGCATGCTGATCATGAAACAAGTACCTATACAGCAAGATCAATGCCATGGAGCAACTCTGCTTTTCCTGCAGCCTACAGTACACCTTAAACAAATGCCTGGCAAGGCAAGAAGGGAAGAAAGCTTTTTGGAATTACAGGAGACTTGTGTTTCCTAGGGTGAGTTTTCCATGGAGGTAGGGCCACAGCCTTTCCATTCTTTCCTCCTTACTATTCAAGAAGCTACAGACAGAGTTTTTTGGGAAAGAAGGCTAGAGCCCACCCAACCCCTTTTTGGACAAAGCTACCGAAAAGGCAGGGTCACATTCCTTCTTCAATTTCTTCCACTGGCACATTAAAGCCAGAGTGTCCTCCTTTGGAAGGAGTCCAGATATGATGACCTGTCAATCTGGTCTTCCACCTTTTCAGCAATAAGGAAAAATAAGATGCAAGATCAGAGCAGGAACCATGACAAGACATCCACCAGTCAAAGGAAGAATACTTTTCAGAAAGACAGTGAATAGGGCAAGTGATAGTGAAGCAGCAGGATTAGATGGGCAGTGCAAAATATAGGACAATACTTGAGCCGTACCTTCTTGATCTGGGTATTTTTCTGCAGTGAGTCACGCGAGCCAGAAGGAAGTTTCTGTTAAGAGCATGCTTTACAGCCATTTTTCCCCTCGGTCTGATCTTGACACCCAAGAAACTGTAAGCTTTCAGTGCAAGTTAAGAAGATTGGCAGAAATTCTCTCTCTGTCACTGGCTTTTCTTGAAAACTGACTCAGGCAAACTGCTAGCATTTTCGCAGTCACAAGCTAAAAATAGCGTGAAGCAGATTAAGAAAGACAACATAACCAGCTATGTAGAGCCATAGTCAATGATCCAGGCTAAAGAGCTATTCTAGCAATCACCTTCCATCACTGTTCACTCCAGTACAGGTACAAAGATTAAGAGCTGGGTAGTACTTTTCCATTTCCTTTTACCAACAACAAAAGCAGTTGGTGATGCTGTAAAAGCACAGGTTTACAAAAAGACAGTTCCACAATATCTGCATGTTGCTTCTAAGCCAGATCTTCCATTCTACTCCTCTCCAAACATCTTGTACCATGCAAGGCATCCAAGTCTTAGATCCATGGGAGCCCACCCCTCCTTCCCCACCCTGTTCTGACACTGAACCTGGGGTCTTTGCAGGGTTGCTGCCTACAGACATTGAAAATGGACCAATGAAGACAATTCAGTGAACTAAAATGTCACACTCAAATATCTGGATTATAGCACTCAGTGCTTGTAGCTTTATTTTGGACCTCAGCCAGCAGCCTTATTAGCGTATCGTATCTGTTGAGGGTGTTTTGTACTAAATAGGAGGAAGAATAATAAATGCATCTCTGTTTAAAAAGTTGAATAGAGTTTTCTCAGCAGCCTTGAAGCTGTACACTGAATGTTTGCCAATTCAAACACAACATGTCCTTTGCTGCAAGGAGTTACGATCATAGAAATAGTTGGATATTCTTTAGCTGCTTTCTATTTCAATTCGTTTTTTAATTAGTACTGATCCCAGAAAACTAGGTGGCTAGATTTTGCAATACTGTATGATTTCATATCATACACTGACATGATCAGCACACATCTCTTTCTGGCCCTGAAAGTTGCATCTGTTCTGCTTATTTTCTACCCATGGTACAATGACAGCAATTAGAAAACAAGTAAGCTCATTTTTATCCTAGTCATGCCCATGAATAGGGCTAAAGTACAAAGTCTAATGATGAAGTTTAAGTGAGATCATACACAACTCCCAGTATCTGAGTCTAAAGCTGTATAGTTAGCTTTGTTCTCAGACATCACCAAGCTAAAAAAATTCAGTTCAATTTACAAATGACTGTGGAAGGTCCCTATGCTTTGTTATCTTCTTACCCTTTCATATCTGCTCAGGAATCTTCTATTTCTTCAAAGTCCTTTTTAATTGTATCTAAGCCTAATATGATGACACTCTAGTGAAATTTACAAATTTGAACTGAGCTCTACTTTAATCCTATGTCATTTTCAATCCTTCAATTTAAAAAAAAAAAAGTTTTTCTCTAGTTCTTCCTCTTCCCATTGCATGTGTTAAAACGACTGTACGTTGGCCTACAAAATAGCATTGGAGGAGTGGTTCAGGAGCTATTAGACATCGTTCCCGGTGGTCCAATTCTCTCTGGACTCTGTGTACAGCAAGAGCACATTCAGGATGTCCGACTCAGTAATCCAGAATATGACAATGCACAATGTGGAGACATTTCTTAGTCTCTCAGTAGCACTTTAGTAAGGAATAATAATTCATTCTGAATGACAATGCACATATAGATCACAAGGATTTACTGAGTGTAACACACTACAGTCTATCCATCAAAGTGACACTCAATCACTTACAAAGTCCCACCTTAGCCTACGCCTGCCTTTACTGTACTTAATGAACACTTCACAAGTTCCTGCAGTATTACTTCTCCCTAATGGGAAAGCCTGTCATGATTATGTGAAGTAGAGGAACTTCCCTAAACAGTAGAGGGATCTGCCTGAATGATTGGTAATCAAATCACATACTGGTATTTGATGCTGCTCATGCATCATCGTTTTCCACTTGCTTTTCCCATGACACCACACATACTTTTAAATTAATATTTTTGTGAGGATTTTGCAGTGCAATCTCATGACCTGCTTCAGATCAATATGGAAAAATTGTTCCAGTTTTGACCACCACTTACTTAACTGGTTATCAGATGAAGCACAACTCAGGCTTTGCTTGAAACATGAATGACTGTAACGATCTTTTCCTTTCTTTCAAGGAAGGTCTTATAATTTCCAGCCTTGTCTCTATCAACAGCTCTGCAAACAAAGGATAAGTAAAATTCTCCCTGACACTCAACAACTACAGCTAAAAATTTGCTTGTCCTCCATGAAGCTGTTACTGCTTTCGTTTCAGGATGTCTCATATCCTCACTTCATCATTCCTCAGATTCTCCCAGTCTTGTCTCCTGGTTTTTTTTTTGTTTTTTTTTTTTTAATAAATTACTCTGTGACCCACCCCAAGCGACTCTCTTCTCTCACTTAAGTCTGTCATGAAGTAGAGGACAACTTTTCCACAGTTCCTAACTAACTGTGGAACTGTTCCTAACTAATTTATTGGCAAGACAACATGCCAGGCCAAGTTAAAAATCCTCTACCCACAAGATCTGGAAAGCAAACCAATTGTCCGCTCTGTTTTCCTCAGGGTGTTATGATCAATACAGAGATGAGACCCTTTGGGACCGCACATCAGCTTCAATAACCTCCATTCAAGTTCTAAGTCTCGTGCAATCCTCTAGCAGAACCACACTCACTGCTACCAGAGTTTAGCAATACATCTGTCAAAATTTGTTTTCCCTGCTTTGGTGAATGGAAGCAAAAAGCCAAACAACTTCTCATTCAGTTACGTGATTTAAAATCTTTGAGCTAATTTTATTTACTGCGAAGTTTACTGCAAAGAAGGCATTTTATGAGGATCTATATGTGCAGATTGGCACAGCATCAGTTTTTAAGTCATTCTATACTTCTCTTATGTCTCTGCTGCTTTCCCCTTGAAAATTCACCTAGTGGAAAAGATTGTTCTCATTTAATCTGAACAAGTATGTGCATCCATATTATAATCCTCAAGACAGCAGGCACCTGGAGAAGGATGGTCGCTGGAGCATTACTGCTGCTGAGCCCCAGAGACAGGCAGGCTCCTTTTGTCATCCCTGCCAACCTAAAAGCTTGAGACAGACCCACATCCTTCCACCACAGTGAAAACACCATTTTGCAGAAAAAGGAAATAAAATAAGCCTCTTGAACTGGAAAACTTCTGTTCTTTTCCAAATTGTTAGCAAATCACAATGATTTTCTTGCCTGTTTAATAAGACAAAGACTTGATTGATGCAGATTGCCGGAGGAAATGACTATATGGCCCTGCCCACGTGGCTTAGTAATTGACACTTGCCAGAACTGTCTCAGCAGCTCTTCTGTGTTCGTTACAGAGCATGGGCTATAACAAAATTGTCCTAGTGAACAGCCCAATTAACACTCATATAAAGTCATTTCTCTGGCATCTGTGCAGGCAGAACAGATGCAACAGGGACATTTCTCCCAGGCTACCTCAATCTCTGATCTGAATCGGACAAATGTGATTTGACTACCTCTCTGCTACATCCCCAAATGTCTCTGCCCACACTACCAACACAAAGAAGAAAGAGTACGTGCTGCCACCATTATAGCCCTTCTCTGAATGGCAGCTCTCTCCTAAGATATGCTCTTTGGTTTATATAGACTAATTATTTGGTGAATGAAACTCAAGTTTGTGCCTAGCTTCAAGATAACTGAAACAGTATTTCCATATTAAATCTACCTCAAAATAACTCATATGAGCATCTTCCAAATCTTATACACAGCCAAAAATGAGGGAGGTAGCACCTTTGGGGAGAAAGATGCATGCCACTCCAGTCACATAAAAGATGACAGCTAGAATAAGAATGTGCATGCCTGAAAATATTTATATGTAGGTCAGAGAGTCTTTAAATATGCATTGAAACAATATTAATGTCACTGACCTGTCTGATCACAAGTGCAGCTGCTGCCTCAAACCATTCTGAAATTGTTTCCTCTGACTCCAAGTATCTGCTGCCCTTCAAAATCTTCCTTTACCTGCAGAGTGGTGGGGGGAAATCATTTACAATCAGACGTTCAGCTATATTTACTGTCTTTAATAAAACGGGAAACTTTAAAAGGATGCTTGGTTTCCACCTAATGGCCCCCGAAGGTTTATCGCTTGAGACATTTGGCACTGGCACCGAGGGGAAGTTCGTTTTGCTGCTGCTCGGCTGTGCGTCGCCTCAGGTTAACTAGTGCTGCTTTTTCTGTTGCAGCCAGGCTCTTCTTTTTCTACAAACACAAAATATTTGCTTTCCCTGGGGGGAAAAATATAATAATAATAAAAAAATAATTAAAAAAAAAAGCCCCATGTGTACAGAGATGGCAGAGATTACTTGCAACTGTCATAATTTAAGAGGGAAAAAAATATCCTCTTATCTCACTTGCAGAGTGAATTTAAAAAATGAGAGCAGAATGAAAAATGACTTGCTGAAAGGAAGTTTTGAAGACATTATTAGTGTCCAAACATAGATTTATATGGCCTCCATGTAGCACTCTGACATCTTATATGCCCTTTGGCTTTGGCAGATATTGAAAAGGATGCAAGTGGAGTGGATATGAGTTCATTGCTGACATATTCAGTCTTGACTTTTCTGCTACATGGTTATTCAGTGCCCAGCAAAATGGTACCTGCTCTCCACATTAGGATTCTAAAAGTATAGTAAAATGACTAGGAATTTATTTCTATAAAGGGAGGGGTGATACACTTGTGTATTCCCCAAGTACACCACAGCTGTGCTGGCAGAAATCATGATGCAAAGTCATTTGCTTCAATGTAAAATGAGGGGAAATACACTAGTTCAGTATCGGTGGCACTTTACACAGAACTATTCACATAAGTATCTCCAGGTATTATTGTCTGGAAGCAAAACTCATTCTTGAGAGCATAAACTACCTCATATCAAGGTAAATATTTCACTTCAGTGGCATAGTTAGTGGTGTGACCATAAAAAAGCAGCTATACTGGATGCACATGTTCTTCTATAAATATATCCCATAACAGCAAGCTGTAACACACCCACACTGTAAAGAATTTCAGCTAGTAAAATATGTGGGTTTATACACAACCTGTGGCAAAACTGAAGAATTGTACCTCTAAGTATGCGTGGAAGGGTTAAACAAAACAACACTCCCACGTGGAAGAGCCCTAAGTAAGGAACACATCTTTGGGAAGATGCCAGGCTACAACATCAGCATTCAATTAAGGCAGGTGGTAATCCTGCTCACATAACTGTGCAATTAGGATAATGTCACTTTCTATTTCCACTTTGTAAAATACTTTGAGATCCTCAGATGAAAGTTCTGCACCAACGTGAAGCATTTATACCTTCATCAATGAAGCAGATGGCATTTGGTATGCCTGTTTGTGTGTGAACTCTGTAGTCATCACTTTTATAATTAGTTAAGAGTCATCTCCTGCTCTGCTGCATGCTCCGCTGTTTCCACAGGAGCAACAGCATCTTAGTGGTATATCCACTACTGTATCTATGTGACTATATTTTAAGACTATTATACTGTGTATGTTTCATCTGAAACACAATACAACAAAAGTATACATCAACTACCAAAGACGAGAAGAAACTTTGAGAAGCCATCTTGGCTACTGCTCCACACTAAGGTTTTCAGTGACAGAAGCCCACATCTTCCTCAAGAATTAAGTGTTATTCTGTACTAAATATCTGAGTTTTTCTAATATCTAATCCTTATCTCCCTTGGTGAAATACACACCCATTATTTCTAATCTTCCATAAAGTAAGTTTTCCAGCCAAGGCCCTTAGTCTTTGCAGCTGTCTTGATATACCTGAAGATTATGATATCAAGTATGTTGCATTCTTTTTCATTTCTGAGAAATATGCAAAGCACTGTATACCTTTCAGCTGCCTCCAATCTTTCGCTGCAAGCCCATGGCTGGATAAAAGGAACTCCTGGAAAAAAAAAAAAAAAAAAAGAAAAGAAAAAAAAAGAAAATTTGACATTGGGCCTATCTTTCAAAGTAATTGCTGTTTAGCAGGCCAAGACTGGACAACAAGCATAAATGTGTTCTAATTATATGAGCCCCAAGTTTTATTTGAGATTTATTCACAGTAACAGGAATTATACTGTTTCTACCTATGCCAATAGGAACAAAGCACCTTGAACCAAGTGGACATAGATAAGTCTAGCTAAATAAGAGTAAAAATATATTCCTGATGCTGACTGTATGCAGGGAATGTGTGACAATCCACAGACAAGCACGAAAAGTAAATAAGGAAGTTTGAGTGGCTCATGTTAACACCACAGCACACAAGAACAAGGGAGATGGTTAGCTGCTCCAACCTCACTCGTATGTACCTGTACGAATGCTCAGGAACCTTTTTGCATCTTAGAGCACCACATACTATGAAATTAACTTCTACACTATATAGACTTCATGAATTCAAGTCATTCTTAGACAATAGATCAGTTGCTTACAGAAATTTTGCATTTGTAATTCATGTTGTCCAGTTGCAATTATTACTTTCCTCTTAGATGAAAAGAAGGGCAATGCCTAAGACAAAAGCTTTTGGGGAAGAGTGGCAGGAATTTGTTCTGCTTTGCATTTTACTGAATAATAATTTCTACAAAGCAAATGAACTGCTGAGCTGAATCGGGCATGCCCAGTACCTTGTCTCTAACAGGTATCAGCACCAGTGGTTTCAAATCTTCGCAATCACATGGCAGTGTTCCCATAGGGGGTGCTTTTTCCAAAACCATAACACAGTAGATCGGTTAACATCTTGAAACAGAAGGGCTCATATCTTTGATACTTTATCCCAACTAATGCAACTACAGAGTCTCACTTCAGTTGAACCCTTCTCTCCAGTCAAACCAAATACCTCAAAAATAGTGTCCGTAAGCAGTGAGTTTACCAGATTAATATATATATAGTTATTTTATATTAATAATCATAGTTTCCTTATCTTTTCTGAAAGAGTGAGAAAAAGGAAATGATCAAATTATCCCTTTAAACATTTCCTTTATTTGTCACCACAATTTATTTGATCAAGTTCTAAAATTTGCACCAGGATTTGAAAATCTCTTTGTGCCTAAGAATTTCCAGTGCATTTCTTTACAACTCCTTGATGTCCTTCCACCAGTGAAAGGAGAAGGAATGAACATGGTAATAGAAGTAACACATCTGTGCAATTACTTTCTATATTGTTATCCACTGACTTCCTAAAATATTTTACATCTGGAGTCCAAACCTGCATTAAGAGCTACACTTGGTATCACGTGGATAATTTCCTTGAACGATTTAAAGGAGCATCGAGACCTCAGGAGGTTCTTTTATCTATCTTCTATCTAAGCACGGATCAACTTAACTAAAATCATTCCTCATGTATCTCATTTGTCCTTAAAATCTATACAAAAAGATTTTCAGAAGGCCTATGGATAGACAACTTCAGCACTTAACCACTCTTATTGTTAAAAGTTTGTCTTAACATTTAACATAACGTTCCCTAGCTGCAATTTTAATCCACCATGATTTGCCCTCCTCATATGCAATTACGCACTGCTGGTGCAAAACATATTGACTTACACAGCCTCACCTTCAATGTTTGAACCACTGAGTGGTTTCAAATAACCATTAACAGTGCAGCAAGCAATGTAGAGTGATGTCTATGCATTCATTTCTGTGTTTGTGTACAGTGCTGGCACCCAGTGCAATGACTATAGAGTTATAAGCATCCCGTTAGCTCACCTCAGTCTATATGCAGTTCCTCATAAACTGTTTTCAGGAGCTGTGTCTGGAGGGTTTTGACTGTTTCTACTTATTAACACATCAGCATCAACCTCCTCAGCAATAAAACAAACACAAGCTTTAGCTACAGACCATTAAAAAATACTTCTAAAACATGGTGCAGCATAGTTTGATCCCCTAAGTATGCTACAAGCAACTTCAGAGCCTGAAACAGCCCTTACATTCTAGTTCTGAGCTGGCTCCAGAGCTGGTAGCCACCTGTGCACCTTACCCATCTTCCAAGATGACCTCCTACAGTCCCCACCACCCTCTGGGTGCTGCATCTGTGGGAGACAAACCCAGGATCTTCAGGGCTATTCAGCAGGAAGCCAGGCTCAATCCTTATCTACAGGAGTCAAACATAGAAAATTCACACTTCTGCTCAGTCACTATCCATGACCAAATATATCCTGCCCACCTGGGTTTTTCTCAACATACACAGTGTATCTAATGCAAAAAGTAGGGATGCAAAAAAAATCCATCTCCAATTAATGAAAAAATAGTTAATTCAGAGTGATATCAAAGAGGCTCATTACCATTTCAAGCCTTTCTCTCTCTCAACCCTTCCTTATTTTTTAAATAAATGGGGAAAAGTGTCAAAAAAAGAAGTTGCTTGTAGGTAAAAAAAAAAAAAAAAAAAAAAAGATAGCATCTTTTTTCAAGAAATAGCATGTTCCTTAGAGAACATCAAAAGAAAATAGTTTGACTTTCTAAGAATATTTTCCTTACAAATAAGAAAGGGAAAAAATAGACAAAATGGATACAAAAATATAAAAGACACTTCATCACCAAAAGTGCTCATACACAACATTTTGCAGAAAATATTTCCTATTAAAGAAGCCTGGCGGACTTTACCTTGTATCTAAGGCTGCCTGCTAGCTTGTGCTAAACAGGACTGGTATTTTGTCTTTCACAGCTTAGATCACCATGCAGCAAGAGGAGCAAGAAGTGAAGAAATAAAGTCACTTACCAACAACAGCCACTCTTGCTTGATGGGAGACATCTGGTCGCTTTGCATAGACATCCCATGTTCTAGGTGATGAATGCCTGTCACTCTTTCAGCTCTGTGTAAATCAGTGGGCCTTATGCGAGTTCTGTTCCTAACAGCATCCTTTATCACTATCCCTTGCATGGAGTAGGTCTTTCCCCAGTACACACTTTAAGCCAGAAAAGGATGATTTGGTACTATACTGATGCAACTTGTGAAACTCAATATGGAGTTTTGTATTTCCTTCTAGTGAATGAACTTGCCTGAGGGCAAGTTACCAAAATGAACCCTTGTCTGTTCCTAACCAGCTTGTCAGGGCAAGAAGGGCTTCCTCCAGTCTGATCTCTTTGCAGTGGCCTCTTGAATGTCTTTATACCACTGCAAAGCAAGGGCTGATGGCTACCCACATGCAACACTGTTTTAAAAGTACTTAGTATTATTTATGCATGGGTTGTTGATAAGTTTATGGGAAAGATCAGCACAAAGAAGAACTGGAAAAAACATGCAACTAGGCTGTCCTTCTGGGAAATCCTGGCAATATGCAGTAATTATATTACACTGTAATATTGTTAATTTTCCAATATATTCCCAGTAGACACTGTCAAAAACCTAATAAGGTCTTTACACTTAAATATCTCCTTAAATATTGATGTTAATCGAATGGGTCATTTTGTTGTTTTTTTTTTATTATTATTTATCTATATTTTATCTTTTATTACTTTGAGAGTACTCAAATATGGAAACAGGAGCAGGATGTACTATTGTACGGGTAAACTGCCAGAGAGAGCAATATGAAGAATAGACTGAAATCCAACTCTCATACACAAATTATTACGAACACTAATTCTCACATATTACAAAGCAGCTTCTTTGCATGTATGACTTTGCCTTTTGCACCCAAACATGACTTTAATTAAGATCTAACTTATTCATGACTATAATTCAGATCTAACTGGAGTCTAGTCAAATGAGTGTAATTAGTCCCAAAGGGCATTTCTAAGAGAACTAAGTTTTCTTTTTTATCTCTACATTTAGGCAAACACAGAAGATGCTGGAAGATCATTCTAAGAACCTGGAAAGTTGAAGAGCTTTGTAGAGCTGGTGGGGAAATTCTAAACAAAAACGTTGTTAAAAATAACTTTCATAAAGGCTCATTTATTTTAATTTATTCTTTCAAATATGCAATAGGAGTAAAACAATGAAGATGATTAAACAACACAAAGCTCAAACTTTTCATATAATTTCCTTGTTTGTTAAGAAATATAACTGCATAAGTGTAACCCACTTTAAAAGGGATTAATGAGGTGGGTATTCTGTTTTTTTTCCTCCTGTCCTGCAGGGATTACAAATAAATCAGTCTCCTGGATAGGTTAATAGGTTAACACTTGGCATAACCAAGCCAGAAGAAAGCTGTAACAAATATTCTATATCCATCAAGTATTAATTTTGCTAGCATTTCAATCCATAAAATATTCTGTCCAGAAGGCAAAATACTAGCAACAAATCATTCCATATGATTTGTTCTTTCTTGCAGTGTATCATTCAACCTAAAGCTGCTTTACTTTCCACCCTACTCATTCTCCCCATCTACTGTGGCACCTTTCTTCGCTGACTTGACCCTTCCTTGCCCAGCCACTCATCATCCAGTCACTCTGTCCTGAACGTAAGCTAATGAAAACTTTTTGCAGCAAGGACCATCTCATTTCTCAGCTGCCCTATTCTCAAAACAACTTCTAAGGTAGATGACAACGAATTGCTCCTCAGTCCCAGCTTTAACCCGCACGTGCTCTACCATGACTCTGTTCTTTCTATTACCCACTCACTCAGAAGACCACACTTTCATTTCTGTGCCCTTGGAGTGTCTTCTGGATTGATCGCTGTTTATGTTTGAAATGCAAAGTGAATCACGAACTTCCACATTCTGCACCCTGTGCTCTTCTGACTCTCACGAAAGGCTTTTAACCCATCTATAATGGAGACTCAAAACAATCCTTAGGTTACTCATTTTGAAACGTTTCCCAGGGAGGAAAACAATAATAAAAATATTTTTAAAAATACATACAGTCAATTTCACAAGGAAAGAAAAATCTGAACTCGCAATGTAATGATGACAACTAATGCATGTGGCTCATAATGTCACACTCAACTCACATGGCACATTTATGGGAAGCTATTATATGAACTCAGACCTCTTTTGACAAAAGAAAAGTGGTTTTTTTTGTGGCTTTGTTGTTGGGGTTTTTTTTTTAAATTGCATTTCAGGATACATAAATACAAAAAAAAAAAAAAGCTTTCTGGGCAATATTTTGGAGTGATCCAGATGATAACAATCAGGGTTTGATTCTGTCCCCAGCATGTGTTCACCTGTGTGCTTCCATCATTTCCATCAATTTTCACCTTTAAATGCAAAAACGTAATACAGCTCTGAAGAGATTAATCATTTATTTGTTTGCCATTTGTAACAAGGTCTGTGTTAAGATTAAGCACAACAGGTACTCAGTCATGAACACAAGACAATTATTTTGATCTCAACTCAGTGAAGAGCATTCAGAGTTTAACAGGGAGATGTAAGGCTTGTTTAATTTCCAGAGGCATTTCTGAATTTTCACATCCCACACAACCCTACCAAGAAAAGACGATGACACTTCAGAAGGAGGTAACTAGACTGTGCTTGCTAAATTGCTCTTGACTCAGTAACTTAACAGGGTTTCAGGTGATGTACTATCTCAAATGACAGGAGTCTGTTTTCCTAAATAAATAAATAAAAATGTACTGAACAAAGCATATATGAGGTTGTTCACAGTAACCAGCCATACACAGTGCTACAGTAGAGCTAAAACTGAAGCAAGGCTAAAAGCTTGACTGATCAAAAAAGCTATGTGCATCAAGTGGAGGATAAAGGTGTACCTGCCACATCCCTTACCGGGGTTGTACGATGGACTTAACACCAGACAGCAGCACGCACAGTAACAGCAGTATACTGCCTGGTATGCAGACTTGAACAACTTGTGCGTGCTGCATAATGAAAGACAAGGGATGCTAAGAAATCTGAGAAGATATAAAAACCCATTAGAGTATCTGTTTCATCCTCTAACCACTATAGGATTTCACTCTATAGTAATTTCATAGCATTTATTCTAGTCTAGTTCTAAAGTGCCTGGGGTGAAGAAGCTTTCTCTGGGATATTATTCACAGCTTGATAGAGCTAGGTATCAGGAGGCATTTCCTAATACACAGCACTCATGTTTCCCTTTGAAATTTTATCCTGCTACTCTTGGGCATCCACCCTAAAGCAGTATTTCCTCTCCTTCAGCAATTTGCCACCTTCAAGTTTCAGCAACCCACTCCTCCTGCTCCCATTTAATAACCCCATCATATCTCACAGCTTTAATCTCTTCCAGAAACATAAACTGACTCCCTTCCGTGCCTCCGTTATTTATGTCTTTCCATGAAATTGTTCATAACATAATGACAAGAGCAGTCTCTCACCTTGTCAACATGTTCCCCTTCTCTGCATAATGAGCAAATGCAGAAGTACAAATACATATGCAAATCCCCAACAACAGATTTATTTTTGAATGGATCTGTAGGCCACGTGGTAATTCAGGCAGTGAAAGAACAGCGCAATTAGGAATAAAATCCACTTTTTCTTGGGATGCATTTTGCTTCAGAGATGGCAGGTGGCAGTGCGTCCTTAGGAATGAGCTATGGAACCTTGGCCACTACCTTTGGTTTTCTTCATTTGAAGGCTGGGGTGGGGGTACCCTTTTTCTTTTATCCTCTCTCTTCACATTTCTTCCTTCTGATAATTTTCTTTCCTTAATTTTTCCTATTTTAATTTTTTTTTTCACATTTATAGAAAACAAAATAATTTGTTGCACCTCCTTATGCTGCTTGCACATTAGAGTGACATTTTTGGTTTATTCCTAAAGATACTGTCTCCTCATGGTGATTTTAAAAAGTTATCCTAGAAGGTCAGTAAGAGATACACCAAAATGAATCAAGCTATTTCAGACAAAAGCTGAAGGAAGAAGGGATCCGAATTACCAAGCTTGCTGATGCCAACTGGATCATCTGGTTAGCTCAGCCTGTCATGGAAATGCACACTGTTGGTCTTTGATCGAAGGGAAGAAACTTATCTGACTTCTGCAGGAAGCCCAGAAGACACTTATACCCAGCAGGAGGGGTGAAGCTCACTGCTGATACCATGCTTACATGGCCATACCTCAGGCAGGGAGGGAAAACGAAGGAAGATCTGAGGAACTTTTTCAACTTCATTCCAAGGACCCAGTGCTGGAAAGTGCATTAGGAAACAGTCAGACTGACCCTGAGGAAAGGCACATTATGGGGAAGGCTGTAGAGCCAGGGCACTCCTCCTGCTCTTATTGTAGCCTGTGGGGCCTAGTCTCTTACTAGGAACTGCAGTGACCCCTAAATACCCCCACGTGTGTCAAGTCACCACACCTTTCCAGTCCTGGCTATGGTACACAAACCTGGTGCACAAGAGCTGGGCCAGTGAATAGCAAGAAAAGGGCAAATGGGATAGGGCAGCAGCAGTTCAGGGGCAGGAAAAGCTAAGGGCTGGCTTTCTGAGGACAGAGGAAGCCAGTGGGATTATATCTGGCCAGAAGGAAGAAAAACATGAACATATCATGAGAGCAGATGGGGGGGGGGGGGGGTGAGGCCAGGAGAGGAGCGCCAGGCACCAGGAAGGACACTGAACCCACAGGCAGAAAAGCGGCAGGGCCAGCAAACACTCCAGGCAGCATAGCACGGGGTGGAGGAGGCAGGAGAGGCAGGGCTCCTACCCTACAGGCAGCCTCTCCCCACCTCATGTGTGCACAGCCTTTTGCTGAAAGAAGCATTCACCTCTGTGAGCCTTGCACCCAGCTCCGCAGGAGCAAAAATGTTACTTTCAAAGGTCAGCCTTCAATTTCTCCCTCTTCACACTGTGACATAGCCTCACATTTCAGGGTTTGGAGTTATGCACCATTGTCTTGCTGTCTGATTCATCATTCTACTCCTGATTCAAGTCCAGTGGAGCCCTTCTACCGGCCCCAATGCATCAGACCAGAGAATCACACACAAGGTTGGAAAGGACCTGCAAGATCATCTAGTCCAACCGTCCACCCATTACCATTGCTACCACAAGCTACTAAACCATATCTCGTAGCTCCTCATCCAGATGCCTCTTGAACACTGCCAGGGACGGCAACTCCACCACCTCCCTGGGCTGGCCATTCTAGTGCCTGACCACTCTCTGAGAGAAAAAGTTTTTCCTTAGGTCTAATCTAAACCTCCTCTGGTACAACTTGTGGCCATTTCCTTGGGTCCTGTTTGTTGCCTGGGAGAAGAGGCCAAACCCCTCCTCATCACAACCTCCCTTCAGGAACTTGTAGAGTGCAATAAGGTCCCCTCTGAGCCTCCTCTTCTCCAGACTAAACAATCCCAGCTCCCTCAGCCACTCCTCATAAGACTTGTGCTCCAGACCCCTCACCAGTTTCTTTGCCCTTCTCTGGACACGCTGCAGGGCCTCAATGTCTTTCTGGTAGTGAGGGGCCCAAAACCAAACACAGTATTCGAGGTGCGGCCTCACCAGTGCTGAGTACAGGGGGACGATTACCTCCCTGCTCCTGCTGGCCAAACTATTTCTAATGCAGGCCCTCTTGGCCACCTGGGCACACTGTCAGCTCATGTTCAGCCGAGCATCAACCAACACCCCCAGGTCCCTTTCCTCTTCACAATCATCCAGCCACTCAGCCCCAAGCCTATAGCGCTGCATGGGCTTACTGTGGCCAAAGTGCTGGACCCAGCACTTGGCCTTGTTGAACCTCATCCCATTCACCTCAGCCCAGCGATCCAGCTTATCTAGATCCCTCTGAAGGGCCTCCCTACCCTCAGGCAGATCAACACTACCTCCCAACTTGGTGTCATCTGCAAACTTACTGAGGGTACACTCAATCCCTTCATCTAGGTCATCAATAAAGATATTAAACAAGATGGGACCCGGTACCAACCCCTGGGGGACACTACTTGAAACAGGTCGCCAGCTGGACTTAACTCCATTAACCACTACCCATTGGGCACAGCCCTCTAGCCTGTTCCTTACCCAAAGAAGGGTATACCTGTCCAGGCCACAGGCAGCCAGTTTCCCCAGAAGAATACTGTGAGAGACTGTGTCAAAGGCTTTGAGAGTGGCCCCAGAAGCATCTAGCTTTCTGCTTGGTTCTTTGAGCAAGCTGTTATCAAAATGGGGTTCAAAAGAAAATGGCGTTCAAAAGAAAATGGCCAATAATACTTGAGGGCAGGGGCAGTGTGATGGGAGAGATTAGGAATAGGAATTTAAAAACACTGCTAAGTAGAAAGCAACAGCTCCCTAAAATATTTCAGATACCCCTTACAAGGAGTTTTAATGTGAACAGAGTAGCTAAATATATGCCCAGCTTTGCTGAATGAGCACACAGGTAACAGACCAGGTAAGAATGGCACTGAACTGGAAAGAAATTTAGAAGTAAAAACCAAAAATAAATTCCCCAAACATACACTTGCTTTGCTTCCTGAATATTTCCAAACAGAAATGAATGCCAAGCTAACACTTGATATGTTTAATACAGATTTGGCAAGGCATTAGTAAATACTCTATTGAGAACAGTTGTACAGTGGCAAGGCTTTGGATGGTCTATGAGGACTTTTTCCAGCTCTAGACTTTGTGATTTTAGGATAATAATTTAAAAAAAAAAAAAAATGACAATCCTTCCCTCCTATGGGATAAGAACCAAAGAATCCATGCCAAAATACTGTACCGTATATGCCAACAGCTGAATGCAAATTATGCTGTTATCCTTGTCTACACTCCCAAGGAGCCAAAGCATCTTTTAAGCTCTTTCTTCTTCACGTACAGTGGATGTAGCCGTCTGTGACGAATTTGTGTTTTCTTTTCTGAAAAGTAATATACTGTATCCCTCAGTGGCAGAGAATTGAACGGAGATGCCATTTAGGAAATTTAAATGTTTACACCCAAGGGGCAATTAAGTCAGTTTTATATGATAATGTTATAAATGAAATGCTAATAAGTACTGTAAATGGCCATGTAATCACACCCTGTCATTTGCCAATTATTTGAAGGAAAAAAAAAGAGCTGAAATCCAGCTGTAGAGCTGAAGACGACATACTAAGTCAAATGAGCAAAAGCAGGTACTGTGTAACATGCAGCTCTGACAGTGGCATTTATAGCAGAAATTCAATTTTCTAAGCAATGTCTGATTTCACCTTTTATTATCATGTCAGTAGTAATAATAATTTGCTCTGACACAGGCATTTTCTTACAAGGATCACCAAGGGATTTATAAAGTTGAATATTGAGATTTCAAAGGAGCTGGAGGGCATACCTACATCAGCAGCAGCACAGTGCTCAGCGATGGCTATGCCAGGACTCCGAGGCTGTAGGATGCTTTGGAAATAGTAAGATGCTTTCTTGTGTGATCACTTCTGAGTGGGACATCCTTAAGCAGAATTTATTTGCTTTATTCTTGTACCTACATGGTTTCTGGACCACCTCTCCTTCTAAGACCTCAAGGCAGGGAACTTCAGCCAGCTCTCAACAGCTGTGGGAACATATCTTAATTAAGGGCTCAGCCCTGCTGAAATTTAGCAAAGGGAACTTTTCTGAACACCACAGATTAAAAGAATTCAGGCTTCAGTCCTGTGAACTTGTTTTCACATCAAACATTCTTCAATGAACTGGACTTGGCACAGATGCCCTACCTCGTGGAAAAGAATATAAATTGAACTATAGGAAGGTACTGCTGACTTCATTGCACGTGTGAGTAAACAAAAAGCAAAACCCATATCTGACCTCTGTTACAAATCAAACCTCTAATGAACGGTTCAGTTGGGTCTTGAGTCATTTCTTCTAGGAAGAGTCAGATGGTTGAAGATCACAATTTCATTCTGTCTTTTCACAGAATTCATTCCAGCTGATGAGTCACTTTTCCAGGCAATATTTGGGGAAACGTTCAGAGAATCCGTTGGATTACTGATAAAGGCGAAAGCATCAAGGTCTACTAACACACTAACAGTTAAATGGATATCTCTCACCATGCCTATTGCAGCATTAGGTATTTCAGTAGAACAGAAAGCACCTTGTCTCAGTCCTACTGCAAATCCTGTGAAGACATTGTATTTCAAAGCCAGCACAATTAGTAAAAAACAACAGTGGAGGAAAAGTTATTGACACTGTTTGTGCAAGATTGCAGAGTTCCACAACAGCAATAAACAATTTTCTCCCAAAATGCATATTCATGAGCCTCAGTGTCAACCTGCCTTTTCTGCCAGCACAGCAAAATAATAGTCTTTTCATTGTAATGGGAATTGGGTCAGGTGTTTTAAGGCAGTAATGCCTTCTTCAAGCCATGGAAAAACACAGCACATATCAGAATGAATAAAAAATTGAAAATAAAGCCTCTGACATCCATTCATTCAGCCTTTGATCACTTAGGGATCACATTTTCAAAATCAGTTCAACACTAAGACTATTGGGAACTTTCCAAGCAGAGCCTGAGATTCTCACCTAACCGTACAACTCCAGGAAATGAGACTTTTGCAGCAACAAGTATCAGTGGATTTAAAGGAACACAGATTTGGCAGAACTGACTACAAGTAAAGACTAGGAGGGAACAGGGAGCCTCATGCTCAGAGCTACACTAGAGGACAGCAAGTGAAAGAGGAATTACAACACTATCCTGAGAATAGCCTAAGTGTATAACATTACTACTATTTCACAAGATAAAGGCCTTCACAAACTTAAGGAAGTTTTATACCTGAGAACCTAAGACAGGATTACAAAGCTAAAAGTATTATCATGTTATGTTTCTCAGGCTGAATTCAACTACGGTAATTCTGGCAGGGCTTTTCTAGTCAAAGCCTGACTTCTCTACATCCTCTTCTTTTATAGGTATTGATCATGAACACTGGCCAGAAGACTACAATAAACATACATAATAAACAAATATAACTACTGTAAAGGAGAAAATGATTTGATATTGATGGTAATTAGCTGGCCATTTCCATGTGTATATTTGGTTTGAATCAAGACCGTGCTCTGTTCCTATTGTGACAGGTGAAGCATGACAAAGCAAGTCAACAGTTTCACTTCTGGCTCAGTGCAAAAGGAAACAAATGAAAAAGTTCTACAATTCACAGTACAAAGTATATTGTTATACTTTGTACAACTTGGTAGTGTAGGGAGAAATAACGTGTAGCAAATATGCAAAAACCACAGAAAGTACAAATAGTGGCAAAGCAGTTCACTTGCGTACCAGTACCCAGTAAAAAGTTGGCAGATACCAGCCACAAAGCCTCACCTATTTTCATAGAATCAGAATTGCTCAGGTTGGAAAAGACCTTCAAGATCATCAAGTCCAACCACAAACAGCAATGTAGTAGCAGTGTAATCAAACCCACAGTCCTTGGGGGTCTTGATGAGTAAAGTAAGGAAAGCATGAGCCATGGACTGAATGCATGTTTGATCTTAGATTTTTGCCTCCCAACAAATAAATAAATGGAATGCTTTTCTTAAATAAACTCTATATATGCACTTGCTACCAGAACAATATGAATCCATGAGACAGTAGAGTTTTCCTTTTTCCTTCCAGTCCTGCACCTCTTTAATTCACCGTCTTCTCATCAAAACAAAGAGCAATACAACCATCTAAATTAAAAAAAAAAAAAAAAAAAAAGAAAAAAGAAAAAGCAAGCTCAGACAAATATTTGTCAGACCAGCACTACATTCACCATCTGACTTTAAATGACCAATTTTGCCAGCGTGGCTTATCAGTATGTTTAATATGCTCTCTGCTGGCATGCTTTGCTTAGGTCTGTGGCTTAAGTTCTGATTGTATTTGCAGTGAAGAGCACACTGTGCAAACCATAGCGAAGGCTTCATTATAGCAACCCTCTAGCTAGAGAGGAGCAGGGATTTTGGAAGACACCATCCTGCTGCTGTTCCCAGAGCAGGTACCAGAAAAGAGCAAGCTTGGGAATTGAAGGAGCTGTGGGCTGTATCCATACCTCCCTACCTACTGCAGAACACCAGTAGCTGGTGCTGGTATCAGAAAATAGTGAACAAGAAATTGGAAACAACTGTGGCAAAACTTCACCGTACAGTATTTGCTCCAGCAACAGATGTTTTCAAGTCCTTCATCCCACTGGAAAAGCAACACCGCTCAGATTTGTGAGAGGAATTAAAAATTCACTAGCATTTCTAGTACGGTGTTTAATGAGGCAAATAACCATGTTGTTCTAACAGTGCGTGGACTGGTTTTCTACTTGAAACCATTCCATTATCATCCAGCAGGAAACACTAGCAATATTCCAGAAAGAAGCAAATCCCAAGGACTTCACATGAGCTGCATATATTAGAAAATGCATGTTACAGGGGGAAACCAATAATCCAACAAGGATATCAAACAACAGATTTGCTTAAGAAACAGAAAACAAATGGGAGGAGATCTCAAAAGTATTGAGCCTATGCATTAGCACAGCTAGGAAGGGTGGTTTAACAATATTCTCATGCTGACATAAAAACTGAAGAGTGGCTTTTATAAACATCATGATGTGGGAGACATTCCCATCTGAACACAATTTACAAATTACATCTGACTTATTTACAAGATGGGAGAGTTCCCCCTCCCTCTGTTTTCCCAACCTTTCACAGCCTGCTGCTGGTGGGTATCCAATCCAGCTCAGGACTGAAAGCCAACCAAGCTCTTTTCAGTCAACACATTGTCAACAAGGCTTCTGAAAGCTGAATTTGGTAAAATGGCTTGAAGTGAAAGAGCGACAAAAGTATCTAGCTCAATATTTAATAGCTTTTTCTGCAATGTTAACTGCAAGTAAAAGAAATAATAGTAGCAATACTTGGTTTTACTTTAAAAAGTAAATAAATATGGCTAGGCACGCTTACAAAACATAACTGTTACATGAAGAAATGCTATTTCTACAAATTGCCATTACTTTTCAAAACACCTGTTTGTAACAGAAGAACGCAGAATAACAAAATATGTACAGTATGCGTGAAATTCTTAAAAGATACATAATTTCAGTGGTTGAAGAATCATTCAAAATTATTTTCATTTTTCTTGAACACAATTCTAGCATATGTAGAAAGCATTTCACGCAACACAAACACATCTATGTTCTTGTAATGTGATCAGCTCCAAGCATAAGCGTCAGAAGGAGTTATAAGGTGAGCAATTATAACTGAGCTCTGCTTAGCTGGTAGCCAAGATACAAAAAATACACAAGACCACAGGGTTTTAGAATGAGGAGAGAAATACATTGTTGTTATTAAAATGCATTAGTAACTCGTTTGTCTAATTCCCAGTTAAATGATGCAGCCTCTTGGCAGAAAAAAAGAGCTTTCCCATTAGTTAACTTAATTCCTTTGAGAGGGTGGATTTTTTCTAAACAACAGCAACAAAAAAAAACGTGATCACCAAATTGATTTTTTCCTCAATTCAAATGAACAAGCACCAACAGAGAGTTTTGTTGTTTTGTTGTTGTTTCTGTAGGATTATTTTGATTGGGGAGAGGGATTTTGGCCATCCTCTTTTGAGGAAAGGTTGTTTTTGTGAAATGGATCATTAGTAATCTAAGTTACTTCTAATTGTAGCAGCCTATTTGCATGAAATTATTCCTGAGTGAAATGTAGCTTTATTTCAATGGAAGAATAACTGTGAAAATGCCTCATTTATTCCTATTGATTTGAAAAGCAGCCAGAAGATCATTGTCTTAAACCTACTGCAAATTTGCTACATAGAAATTATCGACAGAAACTGCTTCAGTATTAAACTACTGAAGAGTTAATTCTAGGATGATCTACTTAATGCTATTTGACAAAAAAAAAAAAAAAAATCATGAAGTTGGGAAAGTCAAGATTTTATATGCTTAGCTTTTCCTCTTTTGATTTCCCTGTAATCTATTTAATACATTTTCACCATGTTGTGTTTACTCTCTAATCAGAGCAAACACTATTCCACATTTTTCATTTCAAAATTAAGATACAATTTAAAGTTAGCAGTAAAGGGATATAGACTCATTTTTATTCTGGGCTTGGAGCTGCAGGGAAGGCATGCTGATTAAGAGAGAAGGAAAAAGAAGAAAAATAGAGAATAGGAGAAAGGTATGGAAGAAGAAAGCAGGGAGCAGGGAAAGCAGAATGAGCAACGCTGGCAGCTGAGGATCTTTTCCAAACCAGAGGCAGAAGACAGAAGCAAAGAGACAAACTGAGCAAAAACGATGTGTCAAGTCCCAGACACAGACCACCACCTCTAGCCCCGCTCCTCAGACTTAACACACTGTGACATTATAGCAGTTCTCACATTTTGACTTATCAGGCAGGACCCACTTACTGCACAATTTAACTCATTTTGAGCAGTTTTATAAGCTCACTCATAGGGAAGTCTTTGTATTTCCACATGGGTAGAAAGCTAAGAAGGGGCAAAGATGAGATTAAAATTCCCATGAAGCAAGTGTTTTTGAAAGATACAGCTACTCAGAAGAACAATCCACTGTGCAGCTTCTTATCAAGCTATTTATGAGAAGTAGGTCACTGCAGCCCCAACCATTCAAATATCACTTCTTCCTTCCAAACATCAATCATCATCAGGTCTTGGCTAGTAAAAGGAATCTCTCTAGTACAGAAGGAAAAAGAAACAACAACACAGAGGAGCAATTTCCTAAAACATCAGTGGCATCTCAAGAAAACAGTACTGACTTTGCCCTATCTGCTGATAGATAATTGTTATAAGAAATAGGAAGAAGGAAGGTATCTTCAAATAGCACTCCTGAGCTTCCTCAAACATCATTTAATGTTTAGAGAGGTTAGTTGGCTTCTGTTATTTATTTCTAAGATGTTTTTCCTTTTTCTTCTACAATACCTTCACTGTTATGCCTAAGCTAGATTAAGTCCGTGTTATCGCTGAAGCTGTTTGTTCTCCCACCCTCCACCTCCCACCATCTTACAAATAAAACAATATTCCCGTTCCTCTCACATGGAGGAAGAGATTGTTCCCTCCTTAGCAGGGAACGTCTGAAAATATTAACAGGTCTCTGAACTGCATTTTTTTCACATGCCATTCTCACAGAGGACATCAAGAATATGAGAAAAATGTGAAATGCAATAAACTCATGGGTCATCTCCTGCCTTTCCAGGTAGGTTAGGCTAGCACAAGAAACAGCACCAAACCAGAAATTATTACCTCACGTCCCTGAGGCTGTCCGTTTATAATCTGAGGAGTTCAGCAGTCAGCAACTCCTTGTTCCATGCAGCCGCATGGTTGCTTCATGGACTTCTTTGCTACAACTGTTATCTGGTACCACAGGAGAAAATTCAGTGAGTCAGCTCCAGGTGTCAGGGCACATGCAATAGCAATTCTCTTAATTAGCTGAAAGTTCTTTGCCATTCTGCTTCAGGCATCTCCTTGCTCCTGGAGGTACTCCACAACACCTCCAGACTTGCAGATTCAAGAGTCCAAATGCATCTGAATTGTCCCTGAAATGAATAAATAAATAAAAGAGGCAAGAACAAGAAGAGCGTAGGAACATTCTTCATACTTTATTGTTTCATCAGTGCTTGGCTCTGGATTCTCTAGCATTCTCTATTCCAAAGTAAATAATGGACACTTTCTACATCTTTTGACATTACTATACACAGCTCTTCCTATATTGCCTGTCTCCATGACTTTGCAGCGTGAATACTAATATATGGTGTCAGTATCCTTTGCTGAGCTAAGCTCAGTACTCCCATTATCTGCTCATGCTGCTTTTTATCAACTGAACCATTTGTCTGAATGAGAGCTGGTGATCAGCACTTATGCACAGACATTTAGGACACAAGTGTGAGCAAGACATCCACCACACAACCTACAGGAGACGTTCGTCTTTATGGAGTAGAAACCAGAGACAAGGCAGAATATGTCTAAACTGTCTAAACATGTATTTAGAACATGTCCAAAATGTCACTAGAGGCCTATGCTTAGGCACCTGCTGGTCATCCTTAGTGACCACTGCTTCAGTCTGAGTACAAAGGGATTATTGCTCTCACAGTTTTGAGATGTCTTCACCAGCTTCTTCTAAGGTTAAGGGAGCGTGGGTATTTAGTAAGTCATTTGAAATGTCAGGCCAGTACAAAGCAGAAACACTTAGATCCTAATTATAGGCAGTTAACTGTACTCTTTGGTGGCTACAGAGGAGCCTTCTTGGAATTAAAGCTCCTGCTTTACTTCTTAGATAACTTCACAGGTCCCAGGTCTCATTCCCACCAGAATAGACAGCAGAGACAGAAGACAATTACAGGAATCCAATCTGAGACAAAAACAGTCAGAAAGCTGCTGTAACTATTAGACTTCTGCCTCTTTTTTCTGTTTTTTAATGTACAACATGGCAGTATTTCTAAACCAACATTAACAGTGCAGTGATGCTACATTCCACTCACCCTCAGGCAGCATAGCTGACCTCTAAAAATCATGGTCAGATCTGACATGCTGCAAGACTGATGTGGATGGGCACCTGGACCCAAATGCTTCATTGTGGAATAAGAGCAGCAAGAGCAGCAGTTCCCAGGTCTGCTATCAAGAGTTTAAAATGAGTTCAGGCAGACCATTGACCATTCTACACATGAGTGCATAAACAAGTCAAGTTTCCTTATTAACTAAAAGTACAAAGCAAATGACTTCACAAATAATTGATAGCAGATGGTCAAAAAAATCAAAGCAATGCATCTAATTAATCCTAAACCTGTATTCATTGAGGGAGATGTATCAAGGAACCAATTCTTGCCACCTGTTGGTATTTCTTTGGCAGTTGCTTTCAGTGGCCCCAGTTCCCGCAGCAGCTTTCCTGCCTTTACACCAAGGCAGAGGGATGTCCACCTTGAGGGAGTTTGCTCTAGGGCTGATTTTTGCACTTGCTGCTGGCTTTCTCACTACTCTGTCACTACCCCTGAAAAAGCAACTGATTCCTCCATGCTACCACCAAGGTGCTTATTATGCAGATAACAAAGGGCATCCGCTTGGTCTTTATCCACAGGGGAAAAAAAAAAAGACAACAACAACAATGCCATGTCCTAAGAGAAAAGACTCTCACAATATTGCAGTACAATGTGCAGGAGTACAAAAGCAAACATGACACTATTCTGCAGCACGAAGTCATTTTCTCAGAACTCATCCAGGTGACGTGCAATGGCCTTGTTCAATACTCCAGTGATTGACAGACGTGATATAAAATACCAAGGTGGATAACGTTAGCTGCAGAGCTCCAAATCCTCCCACTGCCAGTGGGATGAGTCAGTCCCAACAGAAAAGAGACATTGGGCTGTTGTCAGAAACAGCAGGACAGGAGAAACAGCAGAAACAGCAGCTCAACATCTTTCAACAGAAGGCAAGAGGTAAGATCAAGAGCTCTAGATCACCTCCTTATGTACAAATACATAAATTCCTGATACATCATATGTTTTATTTCATTTTCAATCTAAACCCCATATCTTTGTGTGTCTTCTCCCTACTGCTACATATGAAGTGTGACAACTGCAGAAGTATTTTCCCCAGCACTATTCTCAGCAGCTGTCTCGTGCATCAATGCTATATGCAGAGTTAATAGGAGCAGTTTCTGAGTTTGCATCTACATCCCCGACACCACAGCATTAAGCATATGAACCCTAATGATTCCCATTATATGATTTACCAGCATTAACTTACAACAGCAGCAGCTTGCAAGTCCCTCTTGCTGGCTCATATTGATTTGGAAATGTGCTGGTTCAGAAGCAAAATAGCCCAACAGCTACAATCCAACTACATCTGCTTATCAAACATAGTTGCTACTTTACAGGCGTCACGTCTTCCCCCGTAGCCAAAGGAGCACACAAAGAGCCCTGTTGACTCTGGCTCTCTGGCTTCTTCATCAGCTTACCTTGCTGATGTGTCCATAAGGGGAAGGTGCTGCAGAACCTTCATAACAAAATTTTGGTGTGGATTGAGAAAAGCATCTGGGCCTGATGTTTTCTCAGCTTTCACTTGCAAAACATCTCTTCATTCTTGCTTGTTGATCATGATTCTGGTTCCTTCCTTGTTTTCTGCCATCATTTCAGTGTTAAATTTTCACTCCCCTCAGGATATGCTTTTCAAGAAAGATGCTACACAAGATGATCTGATGTTGCTCAAGTATAATAGAAGTAACAGAGATGCACTCAGAAAAGCAGGCCATCATCCTCCTGTTGCTTCAGGAAGCTGAGTGCTCTACAGCATCTCAGTTACTTTTTAGTAGCTACCCCGTGCCAGGCATCCTACAAGCCATGGAAGCAGGTGAGCTGGGCAGTCACCACAGTATGGTTCCCAAACCACAACTTTGTACCCCCAGCTTTCCTCAGAGTCAATTACTCAAGACATATGCTGCAATATACCTTAAGTAATCATTCACACTGTCATCTCCTTATCACCCCACATTAGACCAATGTCAGTGAAATCCCTTTGTCTCCCCCCGATTCTGAAGTAATATCGGTTATCAGATGACAGAGTGAATAAAGCAAGAATAAACTTCTCTAAGCTTTCCTTACAAGCTTCACAGTTCCTGTGTCCTCTGTACACTGGCTCTGCACACTCATATTTCACTGATGAACTGTGTCACCCAGTTACAGTAAAATGAGGACAGGCTTTCAGGTCCTAAAGCATGTTTCAAAGTCAAGGAAGACAGGAGAGGAGTTTCAGGAAAGCTGGAAGAGCATACATATTTTATCTAAAGAAAAACCTAGCCAAAGGCTACTTTATAAACCTTGCCTTTCCTTGCTATACTTCAGCAAATGCAGAGTCAAGCAAAAATGAAAGAAAATTCAGATTTCTACTTAGCATTTTCCTCTTTTCGACTGTCTCTTGTTGCTTTAAAAATGGCAAAAAGATGAGCACTACCAACTTGAGTGAGCCTATAGCACAAGTTAGACGGTGCTGAGGCAGGTCTTGAAAGGTGAGTGATAGAGAGGGAAAGGTTTCAGAAAGCTTCTGAGGCAGGAAACCAAAGCATCAGAGGAAAGAGAGCTATTAACACAATGAAAACAATGAAGAAAAGGAAGCATGCAGCTTGCAGTACAAAAAGTATCTTTCTCTATAAAACACACACATTTCCACATTTCACTCAGCAATTCAAATGGGATCCATTTGCGAGGCAACTATATATTTGAGAGGCTGGGCTGTTTTTACCACATTAAACCCACGGATACGGATCCTATTAGGATATTCTGTTGCATATTCACTGCCTTGCAGTTGTTACAGATGTATTTCTCACAGGGGGAATCTGTTTTGAGACAGCATGAACAACAGCAAAGCTCAGCTTCTTTGTCTGCAGGCAGGACAAGACAAACGACCGCCATACCCAACTTACAAGAGATTATTGGCAGCCCCAGCACACCTATAAGCAGATTGAAGCCAGTCAATCACAGAAACAGGAACAAGAGGCAGGATGTAAGAGTCTCTCCAGATTTCTTCCTCTGCAAAACTCATAAACAATGAGAATAGCAAATAGCCTCCGCAGCATCAGAGCAACCTTTACAAATCATACGAACAAACAGATGGGGAAATGCATGAGGGACGTTTTCTGAGAACACAACTTTCCTTCTTGCTCTATTTTATTAACTGTAGAGGGCCCACATGATGGTTTTACATGTAAATCAAAGTATATCAGTAAATTTTTTTGTGCAAACCCAGTCCAAAACAAAATGGACGGAAATGCTACTGAAGCACATAGATTTTGGTTTATTTTAGATTGTGAGGTAAAAGCAAAAATATTAGTGCAAGTTTTTACTGTTGCTTATAACTTTTTGCTTCCTCCATGCTACAGTGCGTGCTCAATATTTTGAGCATCAAGATTTATTTACTGCAGACTTACCTGGAGGAACAATAAGTTTAACATTTACCAAAACAAGAACTAATTTTCTAGAGTGTTAGTCACTATACACTTTCATTACTGTGTGGTCCCACACGCCTTATCCTAGGCAAATGGAAAGTGAGAAAGAAGAAGCACTGTGATAGAACTGTGGTATAACGAGACCTGCAGGGTCAATGCACTGCAACATGGCCTCCCTGTCCAGCCCCAGCTCATAGAATGATTCACAGATTCATAGAATGGCCTGGGTTGAAAAGGACCATAATGATCATCTAGTTTCAACCCCCCTGCTATGTGCAGGGTCGCCAACCACTAGACCAGGCTGCCTATTTCCCAGCTGACACAGGCAGCACAGGAACAGGCTCTCAGTAGACCGGACCTGTCACGAGGGGGTCCCAGGGATGGCAGACAGCTGTTGGTGCAGGGAGGACAGCACGGGGCTGAAGATGTAAGATGTGCAATCAGCCACAGGCATGGCCCAGTACAGCACAGCACAAAGCCTTGCTCGCCTTCCTAGCCTCTCAGAGTAGCTCAGCACAATCCAGGAATGAGCCAAACAGAGCCAGGCTCTGCCAGCACCCCAGTATAAGCTGCACAGGCCATGCAGTCACAGTCTGTCACCTGGTGATGCCATTGCCTGTTCCTCAGTGGCATCATTTGGGTTGGAATAGACCTCTTAGGTCATCAAGCCCAGCTGTTAAACTGACACTTCCAGCTCTACCACTAAACCAGGAGTGCCCAACCTGTGGCCCACAGGCCTCATGTGGCCCAGCTCAGCTGGTAACATGGTCCCCACTTGATCATAAACTTTTAATATCTGTATGTGATTCTTAGCAATATATTTCATGAGTTGGCTGTGTGTCATCTGAGCATAGACTGAAGAGACAACAACAAAACACCGTGGAGGGTAGGGCACAGTGAGGTACTGACTCTGCCTCTCGCACTCCCTCCCACTTTGGAAGAAATATCCAGAATACTTTTGTGATGCCAGCAAATCTCCAAGGTAAGAACCAACGTATCTGTCCTTCGTGTCAAACCATAACAGTATTCATAAAGACAAGCTTAACTGATGGCCAGTAACATAACAGTTCCAGACTGGATGTGGCTCTGGGCAGCCTGGTCTAGTGGTTGGCAAACCTGCCTGTGGCAGGAGGGTTGAAACTAGATAATCTTTGAGGTCCTTTTCAACTCAGGGCATTCTATGATTCTATGAACATTTCACATTTTGTTACCTTGGATGAACACAGTCCTGTGAACAGCAAAAAATATGCAGATTCACTTTCCATTTTAATAAAGGAATTCAAGAATAGGTTTCAAGATTGCTGTAAAAAGAAATCATTGATTTTTTTGTATATTTGCAACTCCATTCTTAGTCAACATAAATACATGACCAGTGAATTTTCAAATGGAATATACAGAGCTGCAATCAAACATTCAACTCAAAAGAAAAATCTCATCATGCCTCTTTACCAGACCTATATAAGCCCCATCTTAGGAGAGAGAAATACCACTCACTTCACAGTCACACCTTATTCTTGTCATCGCTTTTGGCAGTACATACATTTGTGAACAGCTGTTGTCAAGGATGAAGTACAGAAGAGTAAAATTTCATCAAAAATCTCTGAAGAACACCTCAAGAACTCACAAAAAACTGCAGCCACTGCCATCAAACCAGACTGAGATGTTAGTTTCACAAAAACAAAGTCACACATCCTTCTAGTTTTACGCTTCTATTGCTTATTTTTTATATGTTCTAATAAAAAGTATGTATTATAAAAATTTTGTCTGTTATATACATTACCTATATATTGTTTTTATATGTGTACCAAGATAATTCCTCATCACTCAATGCAGCCCAGGCAAGCCAGAAGGTCAGACATCCATGGGTATAACCCTTCCCCACCACAGGAGGAAGAACACTGGCATTTGGGCCCAGAAACATGGTGGGAACAGAGCTGCCACAGCTCTCACCATGGTCATGGCAGGGGGTTGAGCCAGGCTGCTGGACAAGAGCAGGTGGGTCACAGTGATGGTGGGCCAAGGTCAGGAGTGAGAGACGACTGGTATTCACCCACCCATGGAGCACCAAGAACAGCAGTCATGGAACAGCACAAGGTGACAGTGCCAAGGAGTCCTAGAGAAGGAGGCAAGGTCAGGATAATGTTAGACACAGTGACGGAAAGCTGCACGAGGAATAGTGCCCAGGATTACTGCTTTGATTTGAGTAGGATACACGGACGATGTTAAGAATTAAGGCGCAGAGCACAGGCTCAATTCAGTCTGTCAGTTGAATCCAGCTGTGTCCAGCAAGGGACTGACCCAGATGCACTGTCTAATTTGGAAGATCAGAATCAACCAATTAAATCATATGATCACCTCAAACCACCTCCCTGCCTCATTTTACAACATCAGCATTCTGTCAGGATTTTATTTTCTGATGTAATTTCTTGCTTCAAAACAAACAAACTGGACAATCTACGTTGCGTAGCATCACTGTCCTTATCCTACATGATGAGTCATGGGCCTTAAACTAGCAGCAAAACCTCTCCAAACAAGTGGAGAAATGGTAGCAATGGCAGATCAAACCAGTGACTGGTGGATGGGAAAGAGACTTCAACTGTGAGTTTCATACGTACATGCAGGGAGCAATGCTCAGGTCTCCTGGGTCTTTTCAGCATTTGGAGTAATCACACAGCATGAAACATGTTTATGGGCCCATGAAAGGCAAAGTGGTAACAGGGAATAGTAAATATGGATTTACTAAGGGCAAAACAGTACTTGACCAAACTGTTCAAATGAATAGATTTGTGAGTGCAGAGCAGGTGTCATTCACTCCAATTTTGGCAATGTTTCCACATGGTCTCCAAAAAGTATTCTTCTATCCAAATTAGAATGCTACGTTCTGAGTGAGTGAGCAGCTAGGTGGGGAAAATTTGGTTGGATGACTGAGTTCAGAGAGCAGTGGCTGATGGTTCCTCTTCCACCTAATAACAGCAGCAAACAGAGCACTGTAGGTGGTCTGTCTTGGGACCTGCCCTATTTAACCCCTTCATCAATGACCTGGAAGAGGTAGCAGAGTGTTCTCATCAAGTTTACACGTGACAGCAAGGGTGGGATTGCACTCGAGAGCAGGGCTGCCATCCAAAGGAACCAAGGCATGTTGAAAAAATGTGCCAACAGGAACCCTGGAAAATTTAGCAAGGACATTTGCAAAGTCCTGCATCTGAGTAGGAATAACCCCTCCAATGACATATTCAGGGAAGCAGCTCTGCTGGAAAGGACCTGGGGATCCTGATGGACAGCGAGGCACACTGGAGCCAGCAGTGGGCCTTGACAGAATGGCAGGTCAGCAGTGTCCTGGGCTGTACTAACAGGAGCATGGCCAGTAGATTGAAGGGAGCAATCATCCCTCAGTACTGACCACTTGTTGAACCACATCCATTATTGGTCTCCCCAGTTAAAGGAAAAACATCAATAGAATGGAACAAGACCAGTTGAAGGCCACTAAGTTGGACAGGGGATGGAACACTTGCCCTGTGGGGAAGGGGTGAGGGTATGGCACTTGTTCAGTCTGCAGAGAAGTCTTTGGAGGACCTAATAGGTTTAAAGAACTTGCAAATTGCTAACTGAAAAACGTTAAGTGAGAATGCCATCACGAGCTTGTAGCACTTTCTACACTAAAAGGCTAAAAATGGAATAGGTACTGAAACAGAGCCATACTCAAAGCATGTGTGAGATGTTATCTAATTTAAGAGCCAAGCCACATCCACAGATTTGGCCTGGCAGACTAGAAACACCTTTATTAAGTACAATTAATTTAATAAAGACTCGCAGCAAGGTTCTTATCTAAGCATTATGTTAGTGCAGTCCCCTGTAAGTATTGATAGATTTTCCAGCTAGCTATGCTGAAGAAGTCAAAATGTCACTGAAGCAAGAAGCCTATTCCTGCTGCAGAAATGATATGAACATGAGGAAAGTATGTGAGTGCTTTAGCTCTGCCCACTTCTGATCCCATTTCAGGCTCAGTATCAAAAGAGATTTCTCTAGGATGACACAGGACTTCCTTGTGTATGCTACAGAGCCTATTCTAGTACTAACTGCCCCAGGAGCGTATCAGGACAAGAACAGACACATGGCTGCCCCATAAGTACGTTTAAAAAGTAACTAATTCTGATCCCATCACACAGGCACTAGCCTTTGAGTTCCAGGTGACTACTGGCAGGGAATAAAGCCGCACCTCCTCCCTGCACCATGACATCTCAACAGTTCATGTTGCAGGTGTTACAGCTCTCCTGCTCGAGTCCATAGCACTGCTGCCTTCCACTCTTGCTGCTCTGCCTTCCTTTATAGAAGCAAACACAATTACCCAGAGAGGGGGATAATGCACTGATTTCCCACTAAATCATGCACTTCTATTAGAGCATGTAATCAGTACTCCCATCAGAGCAAGTCTGCGTGCTCTTTGCCTGTAGCAGAACAAACTACTCAGCAATGCAGATGGGTAGCAATTGTAAATGAAAAGCATTACCTAGGCTACATCCACGCTTTGCCAAGTTACAAAGTGCATGCAAAGTGCTACCTCACAGCCTAGAAGTCACCACTGCATGCCTCCAGCCAGATGAATTACAGTGCTGTGATGACTACACGCAACCACTCCATTGCATGGCATTGACTCACTGGCCAGCAGGATTTGATGCTGCAGATAAGATGCTAACAGTGTGCACACCATATGTAGTTGTCCCCTGATACATCACTCACACAGTGTGCACACCTGGTGAATGGACAGGACTATGCGCACCCAATGAGTCGGCCAGTGCAGATCCCACACCCAACTCCAGCCCTTACATTCATTAAGCATTACATTCAACTTAGCATTTGAATCAACAGGACCGCTATCTTCATTTGCTACAAACTGGAGAGAAAAAGAAATCAGAAATATCTTCTACGTAAAGTAACTTGTGAACACACAGATGAACCTAGTTTAATGAATTTTACTTAGCTCATACGATGAAAAGGATCTTAGTGTTCTGAACAGTTGAAAGACATCAAAACTATTCCTGTTTCTCAAAACAGTTACTGCACAGCCAGATGTTACCACCTGCTAAGAATAAATAATAAAGCTACTAACTGGAAGCAGATATCAGCTTGTTTTCAGAGACAGTGATTAAAACCCTGAGTGGAAACCAGTCACAACAACAGCTGTGCTGTCACCTGCCCTGAGCAATTCCTGAAGTGGACATCTCTCAGCCTTTCCACCTTGACTGGAAGCTGAGTGCGCAGCTGGTGGAACATGGGGCTCTTCCAAGCCATTCTCCAGTCTGGGGAAACTGGCTGAAAACATGTAGAAGCCTTTTTTTTTTAAATGATATTTTTATGCAAAATAAGCAGGCTTGATAAATGCACCTCAGGGGCCTAGCTTTTAAACATAAGAAAGCTAGTTCAGGTTGTGCTCAGTGTTTGATACAGGCTGGATACTATATTTGTAGAATCACCATCTTGTCCATCCAGAGAACATATTCCCTTTTAGCAGTACATTGGAAGCGATCTATCAAAACATTTAAGCTCTTACTAAGCGGTACATCTTGGTTACAAAGACTGCTGTGGGTCCTTTCAGCCAGAAAGTAATTTTCACACTATACCATGAAGTCCAAATGCAGAGATTATGTGTGTACTCCTGGCCAGCAACCCCACTCAGTTTGCCAGCAGTGACTCACTCACCTTCTGTGCATGAAAAATCTCATAAATAAACAACATTCCTCCCTGATATTTTCAGTTCCACCATCTCAAGGATGTATTTGCTAATTGTACAAACGTTCTTCTAAAGAATGGGAAAGATTTAATGAGAGTGAGTAACAGAGCAGTTATAAAAACATTTCAAAACTGACTCTATGGCAAAGAGCCACGCTATAGCCCTGCATACCAAATGGCCAGGCCAGCCAATAGCAGCTCTCTGCTGTGTCCCTTCCACTTCCAACCTATCAGAAAAAGATATTTTCTTTCTTCCTGAAAGGCTGTGGAATTGTCTAAATGGTACCAAAATAAGGACTGAGTGTAACATGAGGCAGGATCAATTTGCCACACTTGGAATATTTCTCAGTTTATCATGATACTTCTGCCTGTGTCTCCTCCAGATGGAGAGATGAGCAGTTTAACAGGGCAAGGCTGCTGTTTCTGGCTTATTTGTAGACCCTAAGAGATACCAAGAATAAGAAACACTGTCTGCTAAATGAAGCAGGAAACCTGAATAACTTCCGGTTTATTTCCCAAGGCCTATTTGCCAAATATCAAATGAATTTATCCCCAGCACTGAAGTGCTTAGCTCCAGCTGGATATGCCATTTATTTCTTCCAAAGACAGGAAGCCTGCAAGCATTTCCACCTCTGTATAGATATTGCTAAGTTTTATTGGATTTAAACCAAGCTTTTTGGTGTCTCTTTTGTTTCCTTCCCAGTCTAGGTCACCAATCTGAGTACTTTTCAGTACATCACACTCGCCTGCAGAAACCTGACCCCTGTGCAAAGTGTTTTAACACTGCTGATGGGCACTGCTAATGGAAGGGGTTTTATTGGAGGAGATATTAAGTAATATAGTTTCACTTAAAAGCCTATATGAGGCCCAAGTTATGGATGTGAAAGGATTATGCATCTGTGTGACGAGTTCCTTCTTATACAGTGCACGGTGTCTTTTTAATTCACTGCTTCATTTAAAACCCAGTATCTCAAGCACCAGGGGTCTCTTCCCACTGGCTGTAACTCACACTTCCAAGCCATCTCCCCTCCTCTCTCACCTAACATTCTGCCTCTCTATAAAGCGCAACCTTTGTGCATATCCGCCCTGCACCTGCTTACCCTGTTCCTTGGAACTCATCAAAGGGGTGAGGTTATGAGTTATGCCCTCTGAGTGAACCTCAATGAATTTTGTCTCTATGAACGATGCAGATACTTTCCATCCAGGCCACGTTCAGATGACTGCAGGAACTCACTTGACAAACTTAACTAGCATGGGATCACCTTTTGGTACCTAATAATTTTCACATGAGGAAAAGATGCATAGACAACACAGAACGTATAATCTTGTTCTTCACAAAACCAAACTGCTCCTGAAATTTTACTTTACATAAGAAAAACACAGTTTGCATATTACATTATTGAGTAACAACACAATCTTTGCAATAGACTAACCAAACCTTGAAAAGTTCAATGGACAAATCTTTGTTAAAAGCAATAAATTTCTCACCAGAACTAGAAACTGAAATAGGACAAGTCTACTATTTCAGTAGTTTTTGTTTCTCCAGTTTTTGTGACAACATTTACTTTAATTTTCTGTGGTCTTAAGGAAATTTTGTGAGATCTTGGTTAGGAAATTCTCACCACCGGTTAAATTGAGCACATATAAATAGTCTTTAAAAGTACCAGGGACAGTAATTAGCCATTGGAACAGCTTCCTGAGAATAGTAATGGCTACCTCCATTGCTGAAAACTTCCAACTAAAGCTGCTGATTATGTAGTATGAATTATAATTATGGAATTTCTGTGGTTGTTTCTGAGTTAATTACAACATATTTTCTGAATTTATTTCTATCCAGACTGGGATAGAAATCTCTTGAGTTTTATCACTACCCTTTAAGGGCCAGTAGAGCTATATGAATTTATCGTCTATGTTGAAAGCTCTTATAAACTGACTTTAAAGAAACTTTCACTTTTAATCTTTGTAGGATGAGGTCACTGCATGAATATACAAACTCCGTATTTTAAAAGGGAGAAAAAAATGCTTCACACAAAACATTCATTCTGAATTTTTTCAAATAATTTTATTAAACGATCATGTTTTACATGTCATCAGACCTAACCCCTGAAGTGCAAAAATGTTTCTGAGGTATTAAAACTGGAGGAAAACAGGCACAGTATTGGTTGTTAGGGACATCACATTACAGCACAGTGGATTTTGTGAATAACAGGCTTTTATACAGCATTTGTAGGATCACAGAAAACTGAGAGTCTGTACATCTTCAGACGTGAGAGCCGAAAAGCCCTGATTGTTATCCAGTTGTGTTACATCAATGAAAACACAGACTTTGTTGAAATAGGATGAGGACAAATATTAAAGAGGTGTTTCTCTAGGCCAGTATGTACAGTACATGAAAAAAATAAATTCCACATTAACTGAAGAATCTGTGACTGAAATCCCAACTGTCTATCCAGTCCAGCTTATTATATGTAGTATCTACTGCGGCCTCTCTAGTATACCAGAATTTTGTCTATTCTACACAGCTACGCCACTGCCCTGTGCTCCTGTTTGAAGGCATCTGGTAACTCTCAACTTCATTTAAATCTGTTGTTTATCAGATTAACTGGAGTCAACAGCATGGTACTGCCTGTGGCCTGTTATTCTTCTAGTTGCCCTCTTCCCCTCATCCATGCAGTGAAGAAGTCTAATCCATGAGGAGAATCTGCTACAGAAATAAGCATTGATCTACTATTCATTTATTTGCTTCTCTCTTCAGGGAGGCAGTGGATAAAGGAATACTTTCTCCCCTTAGAGCATTTCCCAGTGTTAGAATTTGACTGAAAGTTGTAGATGTGGTGCATCTGTGCATAATTAACTTTCTGCAGAATATTAGTTAGATTTAAAATTCACTCATATTCTCACTCAATAATTTTATTGGGAAAAAAAGATTTCAACCTCAAAACTCGCAGCATTTTTCCTGGCACCTACAGCAATTTGCCATAAACCATTTGACCCAAAGATACCCAGCCAAATTCTGTTCTGTATTACTTTACGTGCTATCACAACGATCCAATGGAAGACATATCTTAAGAAAACATTTTCAAATGAATAATAAGCAAAAGTCAGTGATTACTCTAAGAGTATGTTTCTTTTTAGCCAAGACAGATGACAATTTCCTCCTGAGCCACAACTGTTTTTTCAAATTTGTGACAAAATATGAAAAAATATAAGTGATCCTCATATTAACAGACATTTATGAATGTAGGAATGTTTCTGAATGTGTCAGATTTTGCATGGCACATTTTGATAGGTTCTCACCTTAAGCATCTTCAGCTTTAAAGACCTATTTGGGAAGCTGGAGACACAAGCTCTATTGTCAGCACACCCATGGGCATTATGTCATATATAGTCTGATCACAAACACAATTGAGATTCTCAGTTTCCTAGGATTGTCACCAATATCACTGCTACTTACCTACACGACAATGTCTAACATGTCTACAAATAAAGAATAGCTGGAATAGAAGCTGGATACAGATGGAATGTTGCCTTTTTTTTTTCTTCTTTTTTTAATGGAAGCACATTTCATGGTCAAGAAAGGCAACCTCAAACAAAAGTGCAAGTAAATCACTTTCAGTTAAAAACTGGGTTTCGGATGCCACTCAAGACCGAGTTGTTGGGCCAATTTCTGTGCAGAAGAGTTAGGGAACACACAAAAAAGAAAACACTTGTGATTCCAAGGATGACCACACCTGAAATCAGTGCACTGGTGACTGAATTCAGCTGGAAAGGAGGTCCGTGTTGAGCTGCAAGAACAAAAAATGCACAGGTATAATCTCTGGTTAGAATTTCTCAGCAGTGCCAAATGCTTCTGTCTTTATTTTAAATAGAGAATAATTACAGCTAGAGACTAAAATTTTACTTCAGAATGAGTACCTGTCTACTTGGATAAAATTTATCAAAGTGTACTTCGAAAATAGTTGTTATTTCACCACCCAATCATACTGGGGAATAAAGACAATAAGGATACTTCTAACACACAATCCCACACACTGGGCGACCAACCTTGACCTTTTATATTTAGGAGAAGACTGCCACTGCCCAAGAGCTATCAAGGCAGAGGTATAAGGATAACTGTTTCCAAGCCAGGAGGGAAAGGCAGCTGTTTCTATGGGGTTCAAACCAAGAAGAGAAGGGAACAAATAGCAGCTCTGAGGACAGCGTAGGTTGCTTCTGCCATTGGGTCCTGTTATGAGCAAGTAAGCAGCACAATGGCTTAACAGACCATCTTTACTATTCATTAGCAACTCCTCATTACCAGCAGAATAACATACAAGCTGAAACAAGTCCTCCAAGTGTCTAAAGGAGAAGCACTGTAAAACTAAAGCCCAGATCTCCCTGCAGGCTATTTCCTTCCTCACCCTACCACTGACCACTAGTTCTATCCAAAGTTCTTCATGGTTTCTTCATGTGGTTAAATGGCAGGAGAACAAGAACTAAGGCAGGACTCATCTGAGTTCGAGCTCTGAGCTGAACTGTACCTTAAAAACCATTTTGCTGCACAGCTCCCATATGGCATAAGCAGATTTTACTGCTTAAGTCTGATTTTGTTTCTGGCAGTTGCAATGCTTCTTCACCCTTATATGTCATAGCAACAGATTTTCACTTCAACTCTACTATAGGAATTAGAAGTTGCTTTGTTGGTGGAGCTGGATATACATATTAAACTGAGCAATCCAAATTCACCAAATGTTTTCTTTATGGCAGGATGTCAGTATTTACTTATTTAAAAGACAAAAGCCAAAAAGAAGAAAAAACAAACAAAACATTCTAGCTTAGTGCCTCAAACTGAATCAGAAGGGTTCATTCTCCTCAGTTCTGTTTCAATCATAAACCATCTCTTTTGTGTTTCTTGGAATTTTGATTAACTTACCAAGCTGTGAGTTGTTGGTTGGTGTCTCATCTGCATTAAAAAAAAAAAAACAAGATGCATTATATTTTATAAACACCTGGTGCCTGCCCCCCTCCCCTCTTTGCACACAAAGGCCAGCAGACTTGGCTTTATTTTGAAAAAATACCAACTATCTTTGCAACACTGACTAGCCGGTTTTAGTATCTCTGGTAAAATCAGGATGACAACATTAATTACATGAAGTTTCTTCATTTTTTAGGCAAGTGCAATAACACAAAGTTACTTAGTATTCTGAGGGGAAAAAAAGAAAGCATACAAACAAACAAACAAAAACACCTCAGTGAAGGAACTATTTAGCTGAAAAGAGTCCCGGTTCTATTCTGCTCCTTTTAATAAAAATACAGTGACAGCCATGATATTATACGAGTCCCTTCTATTATAAACATACTACAAGATGATCTGTATAGGAAAAAAATTTTAACCGGAGTTTTTCCGAGGAAAACTAAAGCAATGACCTTAAGTGATAACAAAAACACCCTTTCTGAATGTATCCTTTGCTCTTGGCAGCCAAATACTGTACTCGGGGAAACATTTATATTCCATCTACAATTTTTTATTTTTTTTTCAATCTTACCATTATCCATCTCAAAACTACACTTTTTGTCATTGTTTTTGCTTTTTCATGCAACTTGTAATCACAGCTTGTGTATACATCTATTTTGAACAGCTGTCTTCTATGGTTAAATGAGACAACCATCAAAAGCTGTATAATCTCACCTTCACAGATAGGTGCTTGCTTTGACTCTGAGCACAGAGACCAAAACATTTTCTGTTGTGTATTTCTCTTGCAGTGACTTATTTTAGTTTAACAAATATGAATGAAGTTTCTCTGAAAAGAATGCAATGTTAGAAATAAGAGTTCAGAAATATACAGGAGAAGGACCACTATTCATTTGCAGCAGCACTATTCAGTTCCTACAAAGGTAATTGCATAAATAGTGCTGTTGCCAGAGCAGCTGGTGATTAGAGTAATGGGAAAGCCAGGCTAACTACGTGAGGTGCTTCTGGCAAGACACTGACATGCACAGGACCAGTCTCGGCATAGATGCAGCACCAACTCAAATGAGGAAAGCAAGGGATTGCACATCTGCAGCCATATGACAAGCATATGTATTATGCTCAGCCAGGTGCAGCAGGTTTTATGGGCTCTGTACTAAAATTGGAGCAGGTCTGTTCTTGAAAAGTATTAAGCACCTTCATGTAGCATTCATTGTGTCAAAGACAGCACCACCCATGGGATTCCTCATCCACAAAGCAGTCATTTCTGTTCAGCTTGAAGTTTTCCCATGACCTTCCCCTTTTCTTCTTTGACTGCTGTATTGATCAACCACACATCATCAGTGCACTTATCGCTTATTTTCACAATAGGAAAAGACAGTAGTAGAAAATAGTAATTCCCTCTTTCTGCTCCAGAAGGAAAAGTGAAGTTTTAAGCCATGTTGACCTGACCAATAGCACTCAGGAAATTGGTGGCACAGTTCAGAACTAAATCACTGCTTTTTAAAGTACATCCCGTCAAAACATGCTTCTGTCAGTGGGAGTGGGATGGTCCAAAAGCGTGCTCTATGAAGAAATCTGTCTAATCTAAAAAAGCCTTAGTCACATATCTCAATTACAAGATGCCTAAAAATAAAATACTACTTCCCTTATCATAGAATCATTTTTGAGTCAGAAAAGATCCTTAAATGTCATCTAGTCCACTTGCCCTGCAATGTGCAGGGACATCTTCAGCTAGATTAGATTGCTCAGAGCCCCATCCAGCCTGACCTTCAATATGTGTAAGAACAGGGCACCCACCACCTCTCTGGGCAACCTCTTCCAGTGCCTCATCTCCCTTTTTGTAAAGATTTTCCTTATGATAGTCTAAGTCTCCCCTCTTTAATTTGAAACTGTTTCCCCCTGCCCTGTCACAGCAGACCCTGCTAAAAAGTCTGTCTCTTTCTTTCTTACAGCCCCCATGTAGATACTGAAAGGCTGCTATCAGGTCTCCCTGGAGCCTTCTCTTCTCCAGGCTGAATGGCCCCAGTTCTCTCAGCCTTATTAGTGTTTTCATTTAAAAAAAAATCACTCAAGAACTGTCAACAAATTATATATATTAGTTTATCGTAGCATTGGGATCATTAAACACCCATGGTAAGGTCTTGATTTGCTTGAAGTAATGCATTATTTAAAGCTAGTAGATGAATATATTTTATTATTATTATTTAAAAAAAAAAAACATTCACAGCATTTGAATCAAACTTTACTCTTTAATAGGGACTGCTCACACACCAAGCTTTATATAGTTCTTATTCCTTGCCTAAGGCAGTGTTTCTCTAGCATGCGTTTAAGCAAATCTGCCATTTATTTTCAATAAGCATTCATGCATGCAACTCTGAAGTTAGTTTTTTCACTTTTTATTGACTACTCAGATGACAGTAAGGGTACTCAGTTGGGACCATTTATAATACAGAAGAAAATACTTTTATTCCTTGCAGAAATGTTGCTTATAACTGAGGGTATTTGATTCTAAAAAATAGTCTCTTGGTAGATGGTTCCCAATTATGGAGGGTCAGTCACTCTCCTTGTACATGTAGGCATAACCACTTTGCATGTAAAGAAGGATTTTATGCTCAAGTGTTTCAATTATCTTTCCTAGACAAGACCCAGTCCTGTTCTCAGATTCCTAAATCTAAGCCTGCTGAAATCTGCAAACCGAATTTTTTCAATACTTCTAAAATGTTTTATTTTTATTATGTTGTCTAAAGCAGTCACATAAGTACTTTTCAGAGACTGCAGGTTGCTTTAAAACAAAACCAACAAACAAACAACCAAAAAAAACCCACATTTTGACAATAAAAATGGACCTCCTTAGAGATTCACTCAGGATCTGAAAGCTGAAGGCTAATAGCACATATTAACATAAATAGTAACCCGCAGGTGAAGATGGAAGAAATGGTGAATAGAAAATGACAGTGAATATTTATTAGCTGTCCAAATTAACTTGTGATGCTGAACATATAGTATCTTAAATTCCATTAACTTCAGTGAAATCTTCCAACAACAACAATAAAATAGTCAAACCACTGAGTTTGGGTTTTTATAATGAAGTTACATGCATAACCTGTATGCCACAGTGATTTTCATGAGGTGAAGAGGAAGTGCGAGTGCTAAGCAGAAATATTAGCTCAGATTTTCTACCAAAGATTCCAGTAATTGAGGAAAAATTACCCAAACTCATGGAGAATCCATCCTTTTTCTAAGTCATTGCAAATTTCTATTAAAATGTTAAAACATTTCCCCAGGTTTTTGAAATTTCTGCAGTGCATAGAAAAAGTTTGCTCATTCCTACCACTCCTCGTAATGATGGGGCCAGCAGTGATCACAGCATTGCCAGAGGTGCTCTGAGGGCTCCAAGTTGTTCTGCTACCAGCATCTCTTCTTTCTCTGTGACTGCAAATCTGAGTGGTTAATCAAAACAATCACTGTTTCAGAGTGGAATGGAATTATTGCCCTTCTGTGCTTCCTGTTTTAATGGAAGCTCTTTTACAAGCAATACTACAACTTTTATTTCTTAGTATGCATTAAATTACTTCGCAATAAAAACAGCTGCAATATTCTGTAGAAGAGTATCTTGTAAATGCCTAGCTTCCCATTGTAGTTTGCCTTACTTCATTTACAGAACTACACTGCTGTTGTGTACAAGATCCATCTTATAGTATATTAAATTTTCAGTAGTTAATTTCCCAATGCTTTGTTTACAGTCAATTTTCGCAACAAATGTGTTTTGCTTGACTAGGGATAGACAACATGCTACAGTTCCTGTTCTAGCAGAGTTCTTAAGTTAAACTTCATATTTTTCCATGCACTTCTGAATAGCGATGACACATTAAAACCATTCCCAGCATTCTACCATCTGGAATCCATTTTTAATTAGCATCTCTCTTATCTATCTTAATCTTGGTTACCCAAGAATGCTTCAAACAAGATCATTTCTTGGATTTCAACTGCATGTGAAAGGACTTCAAAACCCATAGAACATGCACCTCCACAGAAAGAAAGAATTGCATTTAAATAATTTATTAAGTAAAAAAATAATGCACAAAATGTCAGAACTGATAGCATTTTAAAATTTTGAATGGAAAGTCATTCACAGCTGGAAATGATACTGCTGAAGATATCAGCACAGAATGTTTTGTGTTCAATATACATACTGAAGTGTTTCAATTTCCAAAATATATTTGTTGTTTGCAATGCCCCCAGAAGGAAATAATGTTTGAGTTGAATTGAATGTTTGAACGTCAACAACACAGCAGTTTTGTAACTGCATGGAAGATGATAATAAATAAGAGGGGAGGCATAATTTTTTCCCCACTATCAGGAAGACTTTCAAATATCCCTCATCAGTAAGTGTGCTTACCATTACTATAAGTTTTACATCAATTATATTCTAAAATAATTATATTCATCTGCAATGACTATGGATACTTTGTTTCTTAGATGCTATATTAAGACTATCAGCTCTGAAGATGTCTCAGTCATGACTTTTAATAATCAGCTTAGGATCAAAAGACAAAAAGATGACTTATTGCATGTCCAACAACCTGTGCAACCTGCAGATCTATTATTATTCTATCTATGGATGACCACATTCATTACCATATTCACCATAAGTTTTTTTTACATTCCTTCAGATGAACAAAGCTCATCTTATTTTGACTATACAAGTCACCTTCATTCTGTGCCTTCCAAGCACCTGTTACTTTTGGACGCAGACTAAGTCATGCATGACTATCTTGCATTCAGAGAATTAGCAGCAATTTCCATCAATTGAAACTTACTGGCACAAGAAAGGGACAGTCATCTGCTCTGCACAGCTTTGTCACACAGTGGAGGAAGACTGTAGACATCTTCTGGTTCTTGTGCTTCACAAAGCGGAATACCTCAAATGAAAACCGTCCCATTTGGCTCTTGCCATTTTCAATGATAGTTGTCTGCGGGTCCTTGTCACAGCTAGTTTTTGTAGAGAAGATTAAAACTAGGGTGATTAGATAGATGGCTGGTTTTTTAAAGCTATTAGGTGAGAATAAGATAACTTAGGCAGTCAAGTTAGTGCTTAAGGTCACTGTAAAGAATATAGTGCCACGGTGTCCAACATGTGCAGCCACAAACTCCCAACTAGACTGCAAAGTCCTGCGCTCATTGCTACACAAGCATTGTGTTTTGTTTTGTTTTGCAACATCATAGTTGCAAACCATTTAATTCCAGTGACATAAAAAAAAAAAAAAACTTGAAGGCAGAAGCAACCAGTAACCAGTTATGCTAACTGGTATAGACAGGTAATTCCAAATGAAGACAGTATCTTTCTAGCAACCTTCATTGGTGAAATTTAATCAGAGATACTGCCAAGATGCTATTTACGTTTTTCAAAGTTCCAATTCAAGTAAATATTATTATTGAGAGTAGCAGGAGCATCTATTTAACTTTAATCATTTCCTTTACCCTTTTCCTGAATAGCAGTCTACAATATTTTATAGTATTGTCATTCACCCCAAGAGTATCTTTGGTAAACCAAAGGCCAGCATGGATGCTTAGTGTGGGTGTTTCTGCTGTCTCTAGTAGAGATGTTTTAGATGTACACTTTTCCACCATGATTCTCATTACTCTGAAATTGATTCTGTGTTTATGTTGAAAAAAAGCTGAGTCCTGGCATGTTATCTGTAAGTCCAGCCCTCGGCCTTTCTACTAATATTGCTTAGAGTTTTCAAGCAGCCTAGAAAACCACTCTCTGAGAAATATATAACTGCATTTTTTAAAAGAAGGACCTACAAATACTGAGTTTGCACAGGACTTACCTGAAGAAAAGATCGTATCGAAGATCGTCACTCGGATTACCAGACGGCGTAGTATAACAGTAGTCCATCAAAACATTCCACCTGTACAAGAGGCAAAGTGATAGATGATGATGGGAACTGGCAGTATAAGAGCAGGAGTAGACAGGGAGGGAAAACATTCATTATAAGGACAACACAAGATATGCATTCAATATCAAGGATTTTATATCCTTCAGTTGAAGGCAATGATTGTCAAACTCTAACCACCCTTTTAATGCACAAAAGTTTACAAAGAACAGACAGTTGCTTCTAAATCGGAATAACTTAAAAACCCAAGAGCTGAATAGGCAACCGAACAAGAAATAACATCCTTTATGGTACCTTCCATCAAGGTTGGTTGCTCTCACAGCTGCATATATTTTGGTTTTCAAAGGTAAACCTGTACTTGGGATGAAGAGCTGCTGGCTGTAGGTTGAGTCCTGAAAAATAAACATTGACTCAATACTCAATATACCAGAAATCCCACTGTGACAAATCATCTGCATTCACAAACTAAACTCTCATCTAATTTTTCCGACTTGTGTAAGAGCACGTAAGACAGTAAGAGACTTTCTGTCTCTTTTGTCCCATTTCTGGGAGGAAGTAGAAAGCAGTGCCAGAACTGCATGGTAGGCATTTGCAGTTTGTTTAGGCAGTTTGTCTGTAAAGACCAACACTTCATATGTCTTATCCAATGCAACTATGGGGAATATCTATTTATTTATCATTAAATGAAGTGGCTGGATCAGTGACTGAAGAAATTCATGAACAAGGTTACTGCAAATTAACACCTCAGTATGTCTCCCAGTGCCTACATGCAGTCAAGTGGCTGCTGTGGTTTTCTAAAGGAAGAGTATAACTATATTGTCAGACAGCACCCTTTCTCAGGGAAGGTTCTTAGGTTTTAAGTAGCTAAAGTTTTCTTTTAAATTCTAATATTTCAAGAATTCTGCTTCAAGAAAGCTATACATAACAAAACAGCTAAGAATTCACCATATATAACAATGACTATACGTAGACATAGCTGCTTTGCTAGTTTCTTGTTCACAGGCTGAATCATTAACTTCTCTTTAGCAATGACCCACAGATGCCATGAAACAAATTTAGAATGACAGATGTTAATTTAGCATATCAAAATGCACTTACTGTTAATGTCACCTATGTCAAATAAGGTTGCTAATCCATAAAAAACAGAAACTCAGCATGTTAATACCTCTTGTGAGAAGTCAAAGCACTCAAGTACAATTTTGAAGGTGCTACAATAGAACCAGGTTCAGTGTGGTAGGCAAGAGCAGCAGCCGACAGTAACAAGAAGGATTAAGTATATAAATCAAGTGATTTCTCTAAGGAAATAGTGCCAAAAATCACAGCTTGCTCAATGTCCACCCTTTTCATTACTGGAGGCCTTGGGAGCCATGCATGCACACATGATCCTTTAGCATGTTAAAACAGTTAAGCTTGACACCTATCAAGTCAATTTTACATATTTCTAATATCTAACTCCACCAAATTTTCCAAAATAATGAAAAACATTATAAAGTAAGTCCCTCATTCCATAAGTTTTGGAGGTTCACTGGGCAGCCTGGTCTAGTATTAGATATGGAGACTGGTGGCCCTGCCTGTGGCGGGGGGGTTGGAGCTTGATGATCCTTGAGGTCCCTTCCAACCCAAGCCATTCTATGATTCTATGATACACAATCAAACTGTAAACCTACTGAGGTAGAGAAGATAAAACCCATTTTTCTAAGTGTTAACTGAGAAATAAATGCACTCTCAGAACAAGTGTTAAAAGCATTTATACTCGAGTGAATTCAGAATTAGGTCCTGAAAGGCAGCAACAAACAAGTGGTGGTCAGTTCCTGTTCTTACAGAGAAATTTGGCAACATTCCTTCCACCTCATCTTTTTGGTCAGGATCATTTAAAAATCAGAGAAGTATAATCTTCATTTTAACAGATTAAGAACTGCTATTCAGAGCTCTGCCAAACAAACATGATTTTTTAAAGAATGCCTTTGGAAAATGTCCTGTTACAATATTTATAGCTCATTATGTTCAAAGTTTAAAGCATTGACTTTTAAATCAGTTGCATGAATTATAACTCAATGTCATGATGACATGAATAATAATGCAAAAAATCAGAATCATAATTTACAAAAATGTTGCCTGATAGATTGAGAAATTGATATTTAAATCAAGTATTTAAAATGTATGAATAAAAATTTTAATCAACAGGAAAAAATCATTTCCGGGATTAATGTTGTTGTTAAGTAGAGGTCCACACGTTTTTCACATTTTACTGTCACCATCCATATTTACACAGGAAAAGCTTATATAATAATGCATATCCTAGTTAAATAATCTAAAAGGCTATGACAGAGAGCTTAGCTGAAACCCATTAGAATTATTAACCCTTAAAATCATGTAAGTTCACAAAGTGAGGTAACAAATACAGTGGGCTTCAGGTCTGTAACAAATCCCACATCCCTCACGACAATTAAAGATGATCAAAACACTCATATGAGGCTTGAACATAAAAATACTCTAGCAAAAGAGCTGCCATTTATTGCTAAGGGAATGGGTCTATAATATTTTTATAGAATACTACAGACTACTCTCTGTATCAGTGCAATGTACCTATGCAAGTATACACACACATATATAGAAATATGTCCATAAACATAATGAATGAAAACATGACTATGCACTCTGAAGTGTGATTATAACTACTACGACTGATTATTTGCATGGCATTAGAACCTTAAAGCCAGAGCTGTAAATTGATGAATTGCATAAATACAGAACAAAAAGGCTGTGTGTCTTCAAAGACCAGCTATCTAAACACAAGGCAAGAGGTATATGCAAACAGAAAGGACCAGAGAACCTAGATGAAAGCTGTCCAGACCAAATTTCTCCTTCATGGGAGAAATGGTAGGAGAATAACACCTAACAAAGAGGACTTTACAATTTGCTCTACAAATCCAGCTTGCACCTACAGAATGCAGAGATGGATTTCATCCAGGTCATGTTACTGTGTTTTATACTCACATTGTAAAGCAACAAATTCAAAGTGCTGATAAATGTACCATTGTTCTCCCTTACAGAAATAGCAGCCGATGACCTACAACAGAACCAGAAGAATCATGAAGATCAAAAATGCATTTTATTTTTGTCTTTACACACTTCAGTGTTTTTTATTGTTAAAAAACTCAATGAGCTATATCGCAAGAAGTTAATTTATCTGTTTGGGTTATAAACCTCAGAAATACAAGCTTATGGTGGAAACACTGACAGAACCTTAACTATATGGAAAATAATGGATACTGTCAAAAACATGAATCAGAAAAATAATTAGCAGAGAGGCAAAGTGACAGAAAGGAACCTGCTTTTCATGATGTACAGGATCTACTAATGGAAATAGTTTCTTCCAAACAATTTCAAAAAGAATTTCCATGTTTGCTGCTGTCATTTTGTCATCAGAATACAATAACTTTAAGGCAAGCTTTACAACAAAGCCCACAGTAGCTATTCATAAATACTATGGTATCTTATGCAGTGATGGTAATGAATTTCCCTTTTTACCTTTGCATCACCTCTTCTTTCAGTGTATTTTTTTTTTTTCATTCTCTTTACTACTATAAAAAGCTAAGTATCACCATGCTGACAGTACTGCTATGGCATGCAAATATTTAGGTATGCACAGATACAAATATATATGGGCTTATACAAACATGGGAATGAAATACATAGGAATGAAAAGGACACTTACGAAGCAAGCTGGGTATTGTTAACCAGGTACTCCAGTGGATAGCTACAGCTAAATTTGTACAGAAGCCCAGGTAAATAGCTGATAATAGTTGGTGGGTCTGGTGTATCTATATAGCCCGAAACATTACCTATCTGTACCACTGAGATATTCCCATAAGCATTGACACCTCGAGCTGAGGACACCTATTGAGGGAAATAAAAACAAGTATTACCAGGAAGTTGAACATGGGACAAGAGGTATACCTAAGAATACTGATGCTTTACTCATCATTTACCCAGAAATATCTTCAGGAAGATCTGTTGAAAATGAGTTTGCTTTATCAAAACCATATTGCTCATGTTCTGTCTCCAACCTCCCCAGGATCAAGCATATGCAGTTCATAGGGGATACCGCTATTCTTAAAACACAGATTTGAGTAACATTTGAGTAAAACTGATGAATCCTGGTAAGCACTTTCTCTGAGCATTCCCCATGAATTTTTGTGTTTTACTGGACAGTGATGAAAGAACTTTTCTATTACAATGTCTATGGTATGTGACTAATTGTTCAGTCAATGGCAGGCAAATGCTCAATATCAGATTTCCTAATCTGTCCCTTGCTTAAGAAACACTACCTAGAGCACCCAGGCAGCATATCCTGCTACTGCTGTTTGGCTTTCTCCCCATCCCATCCTCCCAAAAATCAAAAAGGTTTGTATTCCCTTTGCTTATATGGAAAGCAAGTTTGAAGCCCTTCACTGTGAAAAAGAGCCAAAAAGTTGCACTACTCCATCGTGTGGACCCTAAAATTTCAAGCTCCTTCATCCTCTTTGTGGCACAGCATGCAGAGGCAGGTTTAGGAGAATTTTTGGTTATATTTTTATCTTGTGCAGCCTTGTGGGAGCCCTATTGGAATCTCCAATCTGCAGTTGTTTGGATTGATCAGACAGCATGTTCTTAAAGTTATAATCAAAGAGCATGTTCTCAGAGTTGACAATGTGACTGACTCCACATGAAGAGCAAAACGTTCCTTCCTGTCAACTTCTAACACAGGTGATGGAAGCTACTCAGAGACTGGGAAAAGAGAATCTTGAGCTTGGTGAACTGGGTTCTGTCGAAATTTTTAAAGAAAACTCAGCCTGAGGCAAATAGGTCAGAGAGCATTTTGAACAACTCAGCACAGTTTGACAAAATTATTAGCAACTGAAAACAGCAGGGCTGTTATGAAAACTGACAGCTAACTTTGATTGTATGAATTCCACGTAGAATATAAGCCTTAAAAATAATACATTTTTACACATTTTTGTTATTTATTCATAGGCAGTTTGATACAAACAGTGAAGACTTGTACAGGGCAACATATACAACTTGTGCAAACTCACTCTTCCTTGATTTAGAAGGTCTAAGACCTTTTTTTTTGGTCAGTCATTCACTGGTAGATAACTCCTTTTCAAGGGAATGAAATTTATATCGGCAGGAAACAGGGTTCATAGTCATCTCCTGGATCAGATTCTGGTTTGAAAAACTAGCTAAAGGTTACATTTAGTCATTAGTTGCATAAGGATATGCATTGTTCATGCACAAAGCAGTAACAAAATGTAGGCTCTGAAGTCATGCCACCAGACAAAACATGATAGCACAAATTGACACTGCACCAAGTAGAAGATCAGAGCTGAACATACAAATCTGAACCTCGGGCCCACACCTTGACTTTTTTTTTTTTAACATATATGTAAAATTTAAGCGCATAGGTAATTGCCGTTCTTCATTTTGTGGGTGTTTGGTGAATTTTTGTATGTTCTGGTGAAATATTCAAAGTGTGCTTGAGAACTTCAGTTTGCTGCCAGACAGTTCCACAGAGATGAGATCCTACAAGGAGGTGCATGCCATGAGAGCGCTACTTGCAGAGATGCCTGCTGTGAGCTTCCTCCCTCGTGGGGCTGAGTCCTCTAGCTGGATTATTTCCCCTGCGACTCTCATCCTGAAGGCCCTGCCTTACCACAGGATATACAGGATCAATCAGCAAGCCCTTTCACATGAGATCTCAGAAGCACCCAGACTATAACTCTCATCCTTTTAAAAATATTTTCCTTTCATTTCACAAGCAGGTATTTGAAAAGTTTCAGGAAAACAAAATATGTTCAACAAAGGTTTTAAGAATGCCTTGTGAAAACATCTTTTTCAGTGAAAAAAAAATTCTACTATGAGAAATGTACCATCTAATCAGAGGGCAAATTTGTCCCATTGTGTTTCTAGTTAGAAATCAAGATAAACTATCAGCTCTAGTTAGAAATCAAGATAAATTTTCAGGTTTTCTTTGATGTATGCATTATATTGCTCACTGGTGAAGACAATGCAAACATTATCCGTAAAAGATGTAATGCTGTCAGGCCATTCCCTTGCCCTATGCATAAACAGCCATGCTACAATTTCACTTTGATTTCATCTTACCACTAAAGTGTTTCCACAGGATTCCAAAGTACTCAGATTGATGATGAAAATGACCACTGCTGGAAAGGTGTTGTTATTGATGAACCCCCTACAGTGAGCATCCCCATGCTTCCCATTCAGTGCCAGGTCTGTTTCAGAATAACCAGAGAAAAGAACTGTGCAAAAATTTATCTTCATAGTAATTGTCTGTACTCCACAGAAAACATTGATATCTCGTTCAGCTGCAAGGAAAAAAAATAGTAAAAGATATTGTAAAAAAAAAAATTGTATTTAAACTAAACAGCATATAATTATTGCAGCAATTGGTCTGGTGTTATAAATTCCTATCAAATCAATTTTTAGACCTCAGTGACAGTAAAATAATGGAATATAAAGAACATTGTTCCACAGAGTTGAGATCCTACATTGTTCTGTGCATTGTTCTGAAAAACAAGTGTATCTGAACCTACAGCTTCACTAAAGAAAAATAAAGATTAATAGAGTAAATGTAGTCCACCATGCAAAAGTCATTCCTGGCAAGTCATTCAGTAGCACATTCATAAGTTGAAGCACTGCAAAGGACTGGAAAAGTCGTTAAATATCTGGAGTTTGATTAAGCAGCCTTCTTCTGAAACAGTAAATTCCCAGCAATTTTGAGAAAACCTGGGAGGGAAGCTCTGCCCCTCAGCCCACTCCAGACGGCAGCTGGCATGGAAGTGGGGTACATTTGAGGCCGTCTGGAGTCTACTTTGTACCAGACAACAGTCTCAGGCTGTGCAGCAGACAATGAATAAAACCACAGAGTGTCTTGCAATCTTTCATTCTGTACATTATTACAATACAAAAGAACATAGATTGGCTAGAACATGGCAATTGTTATAACAAATCAGTTTTTGAACTGCAGTAAAATGCTGATGAGTTGATGGTTGGACTAGATGATATTAGTAGTCTTTCCAACGTTAATGATTCTATCGAAGTCCTTCTTGGATGAATGTATATTTATTTAATTTGAATATACTGAGGATTTTTAGGTGTTTGAATAGCAAAGCATTGGGTGAGATTACAGGGACAAGGGATGGTTTCTTTGGGTGGAGAGCTAGCTGTTACATAATTTTCTACAAGCTCTTCTTGCCTTTAGATGATGGGGGGCATTTTGTTTTGGTTTCTTTTTTTTCCTTAAGTGCTCTGCAAAAGGTGTACTGCATCACATTAAACACAGTCATTACTCGTTTATAGAACTAAGCATTTATTACACCTTCTTAAACATTAAGGGCTATTAAAAATTGCAGAACAACTTCAGTCAATACTATGCCATTAAGCCTGCTGAAATGAATTGTTTCACTGAGCTGACAAAACAGAGAGGAAATGAAATCTCCATTATAATGAACTAGCTCTTCCCCCATGGTACAGGAGCACAAACAGTTTAATTTAGACAGCTTTAATAGTGGCTTTAAAGCCAAAACAATCAAGTGCAGAAAATAACAGGCTAAACTCTGACCTGAACTAATGTGGTGATAAACGCTACTCGCTGGGTGTAAATTTGGGCAGAAAGGTACTGGAGGCAAAACATAAGTAGAAGTGATGTGGTGTGATATTCTCCTGGTTTGTACATGTACGTACTTCCACTAACATAATGTACAAAGATCAAGAAGCATGTTATGGTATTCGCTGCTAGAGGACTGTTATAATTCAGTTAATGGGTATACTAAGGTGGAGGGGACAATACAAAAAACATAAATAGCAAAGGATATGCTTCTACACTTATTCAGAGCAATTCACTGATTGTAATAAATTGCAGGATATAATATAAAATAGCTCACTTAATTTTATAACTCTCTTCAAGCCTTTTAAAAAGCAGGGTGTTATTTTTCCTGTTATGGTACCTTTATAACTTGCAAAATTCTCATTTGACACTAATGGAAATGGGACCATACGGTACAATAGCCACTTCTGCACTATAAAGGAGGATAAGCTGCTTTCCTAAACTAAACCTTTTTGCTAACTGCTTTTCAAGGACATATTGTTATTAAATGTGTCCATTCCACAATTCAAAAAGCACAGCATTTGTTTAGAAGCAATTCTAAAACTAAATGCAAACAGATCTAATGCCCCTTCAGATGCTAAACACCTAGCAAATTTTTTGTGAATTTAGAAATTAAATATTACTCCTATATATGTATGTTTAGACAAAAATAGCTGCATTCCTGTGGTAAAAGCTTCTGGTTTTCTGACGAAGATAGTTGTGATGGCTTGGAGGTAAGGTCACCCAGCTGAGACTTGATGGGGCCTTCAATATAATGGCCTCTGTCGCTGTTGTGTACAGGCAAAGTGCTTGGCCTCTGACTCAAACCACACCATCATGCCACAGGCAAGAGTACTCACAACAATGTCACGTGCAAAACAGCACAACCCATAAGGTACAGAGATGACTACAGTAACAGAGAGCATCTTGAGTCAAGGATGGACTCATGGCAGCATGGGCCAAATGTTGACAGCTTCAATGCCCACTTCTGCCTGATGCCCACCCATACACCGCCAAGACTTGCAATGGAGCTGACAGTAAAATCATGCAGAAGACAAGAATTTGCCAGAAAACTGCTGGCAGAAGTCATTCCACCAGAAGAAGCAGGCAAGGACATTTATAGCCCCAAACCAGCTTTTCTGCAGAAGCCTCTTCTTTGATTAAGTCACAGCTTCTGTCATGAATTAAAATGCACAGAGAGTGTGAAATAGCAGCAGCACATTCTGGAGATGAACTAGTTTTACAAAGTTTCAGTATGTTCTTTAAGCAAGAGCCCTGAATCAAAATCATGCATTTTCATCTGAAGACAGCTGCACTACCATGGCTGTACACTGCAAAAGCCTTCTACAATGCAGAACTTAAGCTTTTTTCTTCAGGCAGCTTTCTGAAGGACAGCAGGATTTGACCTTGTTCCGTACTCAAGAATACATCTGCCTTTCAGTACAAAAAGTCACTGAATTTTTGATCGACCAAGTGCATTTTTGTCTGCAGCCCTGCTGATTATTGCATGCTTACTCTGTAAAACAAACCTGCAAACTGCAGGGAAAAAAAAAAAAAAGTCCTGCCTGATTATTTATCACCCTGTTTATGCAGCACCATCCCTATGCAAAAGTCATCTAAGCAGTAAACGATACAAGCACAAACAAATGAAAAATGGATGAGCTCCGAGGGTCTTTAGGAAGGCTTAATTTCTCATCTTTGCTGAAGACAAGCTTCCTAAACTTCTATTCCTCTCAGCATTAAATAAAAGAGCAAACAACTTCAAAAAAAAATCAATGGCTTCTGAGGTATCTGCATACCACAGACCTCGGCTAGAAAGTCCACTGTCATCTCATGTTTGGAATTTCAGCTGACAAAAACAAATGCTTCTTACGAGGAACAAATAAGGAATGGGGAAGAAAATCCTACCCACAACCAAGCTCTGCAAGTATCTCAGCCTCAAAAGACACTTGTTTGACATGTTCTTCTTTCTACCCCTCATTCTCCCCTTACACCTTATTGCTGAAGGCCATCAGGTCCGAACTCACAGAGCCGCAGCCTGAGCCCAACACCAGGGTAGCAAGCACAGGGAAAAGTAAGCCCCTCACTCCCTGCACAGGCTCTGGCCCATCTTCTGGGGTTCTTGAACCCATCAAACAGAGCTTTGGGGGTTTACTGAGCTCCACCAGCCTCAGTGCATCACTTAGCAGTCCCTCTTGCACAAAATACCTGTCATATTTTGGAACATTTTTGTTTTTCATCTCTAGCTCAAATACATGGCTAACATAAGCAGAATTATTTTTCTTTCTTAGCTCTCGAAATCAGCACTAAGACCATTGATTAAATTTCAGCCTTTGAGTTTCTACTGCTTGAGATCACAAACAGGAACGAGCAGGACTCAGCTCTCACCTGCTATGGGCAGTGTGGCATGATTAGAATTTACTTAAAAAAATAATAATGTTTGCTTGTAACCTAAACAAATGCGCCGAAGTCTCTGGGATTCAGCAGATACGGCATCTGATATAGCCATTATTATGAGACAGAACTGTAAGTAAGCCCTAAATGCCCACAGTAAGAGCTGGATTCATTTTGTTGGTATCACATAGCAAATAAAAAACCATGGCATGAGGTTAGCGCAAAAGGTGACCAGAGAAGCTTTTACAAAGCACAGAAAGAAGAATCTAAGCTTCCCTCTAGTGGCTGCAATCCTCTTAAGAAGTCTGAAATGGGAAAAAAAAATACATGGAAAATGATGAAAGGTAGGTCTGAGATAGATGGGCACAATTAACCCACACTTTTTAGTCAAGCCTGTAAAACTCTAAGAACAGAAATATAGACATAGTCTGTGAAAAACTCAGCTTAATGGTGATTTTTGTCAAAGATGAACAAAACATAATTAATCCTTTTTGCATGTCGTGTATTTCTCTACTTTTTGTATTCATGTCAATCAAGGGAAAAAAGATTCAAAAACACTGGTGGTCTTTTGTATCAGCAAAGCACCTAGCAGTGTGGTAGCAATAGGAAACAGTGAAAACAGATGGTTTAATAGAAGTGATCTTTCCCGAAGAAGAATCATAACTATTATTATTTTGGAAAAAAAAAAATACTGAAAGGTATTACAGCATGATGCTGAGAGTTCATCACTTTACTGTTTGATTCAATCACTACCTCAGAAACACAAGAAGTGAATCAGTCAGAATCAGCCCTGCATTACTATTATCCTGATCAGGAACCAATGGAGGCAGGAAGGATAAACCTTGTAACAGACTAACAACATTCTTTAGCTGAGTAAATTCTGATATACATATCTATTTTTCAGTGCATTAACAGTTTTGGATATCTAATGTCCCTAGAAAAACTTAATTTCTATTTTCTTGAGGCATAAATATAGATCATCTATAGATGCATCGCACTGCTTCACCTGCCTCCAGGCAAGAGCTTAATGGTGAAGTGAGGCACTGAATTTTGCCATCAACTTCATTTTTGCTCAAAAATACGTATCTATTTCTGTATTTCATTAAAAGGACATAATTATCTCACTCAGATAAAACTCGAAAGAAAACCCAGTTAGAAGTTTCAGACTCTTAAGCCTGTAAAGAGCATTTCAAACAACATGACTTCTGGTGAATTTCTTGAACAGGACAGATCTCTGGCAAAAGGAGGTCAAACCCCACTGATGTGAAGGTAGTTGTATTCATTAATACTAGGCTGGATTTGACCCAGTGTGCAATTAAGAAGAGTGTAAAGTGTAACATTACAGGAGTTTCATTGTCACTCAGGTAGTTAATATTCACTTAATGTAAAGCCCTACCCCTAGGCTCCACACAGATTTAAAGCTCTGTATTTAAAAATAAGTGCTGCTTTGAACCAAGACAATAAAGAAGCCATTTAGAAAAAAAGTCTATTAAACACTTACCAGGAAACCTGCTATGGAGGTTAGCATCACAGTTGTAGCCGTTGAACTGAGCAGTCACCGAAAGCACTTTAATCGTCAGCAGGAGCAGTAACCATACCTGTTCCATTGCAAAACCTAGCAAAACATTAGGTGGTTATTACACACATCTGCTCATCGCGTTGAAGATGCTTACTGCAGACATTTTACCACTCGGGAGGTGATGGCCTCCAGCAAAGGAATCATGGATAAAGCTCACAACCGTATGAGAAAGAGGCCACGGGCAGCTGGGCCCATTTCTCTGTTCCTGAGCTTTTAATCACAACTTGCAGCAAAGAAATGCTCATAGATGGTGTAAAAGAAAGAAAAGGGGGAAAAAGTCCTCTAAAATTTATTGATAGGTTAGGAGAGTGCTTATGCAATTGAACATTGGCAGCTTTTTTTGAATTTTCAGTGCAAAAGTCCATTGAGAAAGATGAATTAAGCAGAACAATGTTTTATTTCAGCCACGTCCTTGAAAACTATACAGATAAATGTCTTTTTGAGCAATTCTCAGGCTCAAGGTCCTGGAATAAAATCAGTCCATATCTAATTGCCAAAAATCTGTTCTTTGAAGCATGCATGCAATTGCACTGAGCTCAGGTAAGGAGGTGGCATAGAAATTACATCTACTTGAATCATACCTGGCAACCAGTCTAGAAGGTCAGAACACATGAATTTTTCATGTCTTGAATAATTATTCTTCCTAGGAGGAATTCTCCAAGGTGTCATATTCATGATATTTGGCACAATCAATAAACATCTGATTCACATATTCATCAGAAATATCTCAGAATACCAGGGATTTTGTCCATGAATCTAAGCTTTACTTTTTCTTTTAATTATTTTATGAACAGAAAAATCTCCACTAATCTGAAGCAATACTCAGTTTTTCCAGAAAGGAACTGGGCTATTCTGAGAGATTTAGGAGGTTTGCTACCTCTAACACGACAGCAAGAGATGCTGATCATCACATTTCTCTGAGAGGAGAAGGAACATTCACAGACACGGCACACCTCCATGCAGCCTTGGAAGAAGCTAGCAAGAGCACATGGGGAGAACATTTGGAACAAACTCCCACTTTTTTATCTGGATCATTCATGACTGTACAGGAGTCTGGGGTTTAAAGCCTTGTGTTGAGAGACAGAGACCTACACAGAGCATTCCCAAACATTCCTTGGCAGCAAACAAGCCAGCTAGAGCAAAGCACTGAGCCACGCACTACTGAAGAAGCTAAAGGAATTTCCCAGTGCCACCAGAGGAGTCCAGTCATTCACTCCTACTCAATTCTGCCTGGAAGTGCCTGGGATTAAAACAGAATTGGCAGCACCGAGTTCCTGCTAAGCATGCATGTTGATGCTTGGACTTTATCTTTGAAGGTCCCAGCCAACTGAAGCTATTCCATTCTTAATAAGTCAGGTGCAACTTTTGCCATCCTATCCAAAAGCTGTGCTGTGTCACTTCTGCTCATCTTCCTGATCCAAGTGTCACTTGTAGCAACAATGCAACCTTCTTGTAGTCTCAAGTGGATACAAAACTCTAAATAAAACAATTCTTTGATCCTTTAATCTTTTTTTCCATTAGACTCCTGTGGAGGTTGACAGCACTTGCAGCTCATGCTGACCAAAAAAAAAAAAAAAGTGAGAACAAAGAAAATAAAATTCTTAACTGGGTTGCTATGAAACCTCTGCAATTTCATGATCTCCTTACCTTACCCATTACTCTCAGTGAGAATAAAGGGTGTTTGGGGTTTTGATGGTAGTTGGTTTTTTTAGAAAGAGGAAAATTCGACCTTTATTTTGTGAACAATTTTTACTGTGGAAAACCGACATTTCTCCAGTATATTGGAGCCTCACCTCTGCTTGTACAACTGTGATTTGGATAAAATGTCTGTTTCCGTTGCCTTGTAATTGAGGTAGTTTCTGATGTCTCTATAAATCAAGGGCAATTTACCAAGATCTAAGTCTGACTTCAATTTCCTAGCTACTACAGTATTTTTTTGCCACCAAAAAAAAAAAAAAAAAAAAAAAAAAAAAAAAAAAAAATT